>OZ026618.1:57314768-57504768 GCA_964020975.1 Hermodice carunculata | reverse complement strand
TTACATGAGCATTCCAATTTAAATTTTCCTGAACTGTTAAGCCTAAAAAGTTGAATTCTTCCACTTTTGAAATTAGAATATTATCAATTCTTAGATTTAAAATGAAATTTATTCTCCTTTGGTAGAAATGAAATAACATGTATTTGGTTTTGCCTATGTTTAATGACAGTTTATTTGCTGCAAGCCAGTCGACTACCTTATTCAATTCAAAATTTATGTTTTTTGATGTGTCTTGTTCATACGATTCAGTATTGACATGAAAAGAAAGTCAACATAGAGGGCTAATTAAAGTTGTATCATCAGCATACTGAATAGATGTGAGCTTGGAAGATGCTTTGTGCATGTCATTTGTATAAATAATAAAAAGAAGAGGTCCAAGTATGGATCCTTGTGGAACTCCGGTTTTGATAGGGAGTGGTTTGGAACAGATATTGTCATATAAAACAAACTGTGATCTATTCTCAAGGTAATTGCTAAACCAATGTAAAGCAGTGCCGATGATACCATAATGTTCCAATTTTTTACAAAGAATGTGATGATCCAAAGTATCAAAAGCTTTAGATAAGTCCAAAAATATACTTAATGGCAGATTACCATGGTCAAGAATTTGAATGGTTCGGTCCAAAAACTCCAGAGCAGCTGTTTCAGTCGAATGCATCTTTTTAAATCCATGTTGGCTGTTATAAAATAGTGAATTTGTTGTGAAATAATCATATAACTGACAATAAGCTACTTTTTCAAAGATTTTTGACATGACTGGGAGTAGAGAAATTGGTCTATAATTCTCTAAAATATTTGTGTCGTCCTTCTTGTATAAAGGTACTACTTTTGCAAGTTTTAGCTTATTTGGAAAAATTCCCGTAGTTAAGATTGGTTTATAATGAGAGTGAGAGGTTCAGCAAGACAAGGGATCAATTTTTTAATCAGTTTCATAGATAAGCCATCATGCCCAGTGCTTGATTTTGGCTTAAAATCATTTGTAATTTTGACTATGTGATCTGAGTTTATCTGCTTAAAATGAAAAACATGGTCAATATTATCATTCAGATAGTAAGAATACAATGGTTTATTTGATGTGTCAATTTTGGATGAGAGTTTTGGTCCGACATTTGTGAAAAATGTATTGAAATGATCTGCTATTGTTTCTTTATTTGTTATTTTTGTGTTGTCAATTAAGAAAAAAGAAGGGAATGCTTTTTTATTTTTACTCATATTCAAAACAGTTCTAATGGTGTCCCAAGTTTTTTTAGTGTTACTTTTGAATTTTTGAAATTCTGACTGGTAATATTGTTGCTTTAATTCACGAATATTTCTACGTAGTATTGTATTGTATGTTTTAAGGTTCTGCTTTATGATATGAAATTCAGGGGTTTCTAACCGAGTACTTCTTAGTTGTCTATACAGAGTGTCACGATATTTGATTGACCTTAAGATGCCAGCAGTGATCCAGGGAGTAAATTTGTGTTTGTACTTGTGAAATTTCACGGTTCTTTTTGGTAAATATTTCGCTTTAGCACATAGAATAGTGTTTTCTAAAATTTCGTAATTTTTATTTGGAATTGCGCTGAGCATCTTCTCTGTGCACTCTGTGATGACCCACTCAAGAGTAATAGCAAGTTGGATGCACTCTAAACTGAACACGAAATTATTCCATGAGCCTGTTTCGAGTCATACAGTTGAGCATTAATTCTGTTAAAGAATTTATTGATTTGATTAAAGATGTACATTTATCAAGAGTTTTGTATGGGCATGTGAACTACCGTGTTGTAAACATATGCATGGTTATTGATCGATTTTAACCTGTAAATTTGCTTACAACCCACATCTGAAATTATCCTCTTTTTTTTCCAAATTTATTCTTGTAATTCCCCATGTCTGTACCATCACTTTCAATTCATAGATATCCAAATGTAGCAGATGCTGAAAGATATCTAAGTTGTACCCCGTATCTCCCTCTCCTTATCCAGTAGTTTCATACAGTATTCAGTCATATGTGCGGTGATATATCATCGCATGTGCACAGAGAAGATGCTCACCGCAAAACCTCCCCAGAATTCAAGAACTGCCAACTCTGAACTCCTGATTTTGATTTTTTATTTTTTGCAGGTGACATGCCACCGCCCCCAACCCTCCTGGCCGGGTTTCTTGCCTGTGGTGCCCAGCCACAGGTTTTTTTCCAACAAATGAAATCCATTTTTAAAAAGCTGGGACGGGGCTTGCAGTTTCTCTGTTGCTGAAGCTGATATTACATAACTTCTACAAGTCAAGGATAAGCTCAGGTTTAGGTGCATCTTCTACAAAATATCGAATAAACAAATTATGTCTGATTTTTACCACCATAAGGTATACATTTCTGAAAAGTTAACTTACCGCGAAATCAAATGACACTATTGTCAATTAGGTACTTCTTATGTGCTTATGCAGCAATTATGCAAAGATAGCATTCCTTTTTTCGATAATGTTGATTCAACTGTTTCAGTTATGGTACTACATAAAAAAATTCTTTCAAAAATCAATCTTCTAACACCTATCCTCAAAAGCAAGTTATGTTTTTCCCTGTTTTGCACCGCTCATGAGCTGTAGCGGTCTGAAATTGAAGTGATGACACTCCATTTAGACATGAAAAGATTTCAACTTTCCTCAACTACTGTGAAAGAACTAGGCCTCACACAAAAAATATGAGAACCATTTTTTTTTAGTTCAACTCTTTAGAGTGACATTGGACAAAAACAAGATGCTTTTTTAAGCAAAACTGTGGAAGACGAAAACGAAATAGCTTGGGATGTTGTTGTGAAAATGATCGTGTGAGAATTGAGTTCAAAGGTCAAGCAGTCACTCAAGGGATTACAGGCACTTACTCGCGGGTTTGCCAGTTTGAAAACTGTATAATCCGTGAGCATTGTTTGTTTGTTGACTACTATGAGACCGTTGATTAATCATACTTGAAAGGGTCGCAATTTATGAATTTTTTGTTAAAATAATTACGAGTTCTGTGTCAGACTCAGCATATGCGGTAGCAAGCGTGGTTTCATAACTGGCCCACTGATTGGTTACCCCTTATATGACAGGCTCATCAGGATGATTGACAACTTCGTTGCGGGGTAACCACTGGCTGGCCAAGGAGAACAATATATTATTGAGGCCAGTATGAGAAATCCGTCACTTTGGTTTACATTGATCCGAAGATACCAAAGCCTGGCAAAAATCTGCATAACGCGCAGTTACTATTTTACTCAGTCAACAGCTGCAAAATGTCTCTGCCTGTATAGAACACGCAAGCAAAGAATACATTAGAACAAAAGCCAAACGTACGCAAAGCATCGATCATACATCGGCCCCAAAGCCAGGCATTTGAAGAAATTGACGTTTAGCCTGTTAAATTCAATAAAATAATTAACGTTTTCCTCCCATATACCAACTCTTTACTACGGTCCACAATAAACTTGTGCATTGGAAAAGCCCGAGAAAATAAACAGTGCATGCTTAGCGAGTGGAGATCGTCATTGGTACTTTCACAGTCACACAACACGCATCTCCAGCACATCCACTTTCATTTATATATCTACTGACTGCTGTAAACTCATCAATTTATGCGAAAACAAGAACAAAAAAATCCAATCTGCGACTGGGCCAAACATAAAGTGTGCGTAAATTTCGCGTAAATTCCTTGTAAGTTTCAACGTGTCGGTAATACGGTATCGTCATCTTGTGTGCAAGCTGCAAAATTGATCATTTATCGACATCAGTACCAAAATGCCATTTTGCTCGTGGCGACTTATTTGCAGCAAATTTGTGGACTTTCCTGGCCTCTCAACCATATCTCTCGAGGGTCACTTCAATAATAAACTGTTCCAAAATCTATTCACTAGTTGAATGTGTCAAACTGAGCACACAGTGATTCGATAATTCCGCTGATCGTGTCAGAGACGTTTATTTGCTCATGCCACGAAATATAGAATATGTGGGAATAGCTTACGTACAAGTGAAGAATTTTGAACGGCTCTGACAATTACAGGCTTGAAATAAACCTTTTTTTTTTCATAAAGCAGAACAAAGTTTTAAATGACAGTAAATGTATAGAACAAAACTTATAATTTACAACAGATATTAACAATTTCAATTGGAAACTGGGCAAGGCATATCTGTTCGTTAACTTGCAACAAACTGTATAGTACAAAAATCAAACGTCTCGACGAACTGAACAGTGGCCATTTTACAATATCGAGGAATATAATATCATTTAAATCTAAGAAGCATTGATTTGCAAGCAGCATTACATTCATGTGCTACCATATGGGTTCAATAATGCTCATTATTCGGGTAGTTTCCCGCCGCGTCTGCTCCGATCCGATGCGTCAAAGTTTGCAAGTCAAACCATAAAAACTCATGGCGCTTTGTGTCCGGTTTTGTTTGGGTTTTCGGATACTATGGCATCCGTTTGTTTGATCTTCAACCCTCGGATCCTAATTCGCACCAGTCGTTGTGATAACCATTGACTGTAACATAGTTTACATTATTTTTACTAATAATGAGCAATAAGAGAGAGCTTTGCCACTAAAATTTTCTAATATTTACAGAATATCAAACCTGAATCGCTAATAAAAATGGAAACAAAACGCACTGAAAAACAGATTCAGTGAGTTTTACCTTTTTCCAAATCACATAGTAAAACAGACAGCCAAGCGCGACAATTCATGCAACGGATCGGGTCGGACGCAGTGGAAAACCACCTTCATTTTCATCTTCGTACCTCTGTGTTTTTGCCATAAGTCAAAGCGTGATATTGTTGCCATGCTAGTCGTTTTGCCCTCAAAAGTCTGTGCGTTTTCCCTCTTGTGTGGGTAGGAGTCATGTACCATAATTTGGTGAAAACCTCACCTTGTTGTTGACTATTTCTCCTACACTTTTATCACAAGGAGACCTGGCCCAGTGTAAAAACGACTTCCTGACTGTACAGTCACTCGGTTACAGTCAGCGATCTCTCGTTGAGTAAGCCATGTTTTTGTAGGTGCATACTGTCTCCGCCGCGCGGGGTTTGATTTGTTGTACGTAGCGATGAACATCAGTTATCGGGATTTCCAACCACATAGATATCAAACTTTATAGTGGATAACATTTTAGTCGTATGTTAGTTAAGAACAGTTTGTTTTTTATTCCGAGTATTTCAGGGTTTGCGGCAGGGAAAACGCCTTGTACATGTATGTTCTCTAACGTTTCACCAACTCTTTCAGTATGAACTGTGACTGAAGTCGACCAACTTAAACGAACGTCAATATATAAATTATAATAGTGAGAGATCCATGCTATCTGCAGAAAAAAAACATTCATTCAAGTGACAGCATGCCTGTAGTTGCATAGAATTCAAAAACCATATCAACAGACATCGCACTAAGAGCGGGCCGCGGAATGAAAGCCGTTCATTCAGTCCAAAGTGTGGCACTAAAAAATAGGAGTTAAAAGAAGAATCGGTCTCTCCTCTTAAAATAAGGAATACTTGTGCTGTGTGCTGGCGGCACTGACCATACAGATCTTCATATTTATAGAGAGTGACAATTGTCAATTGTGGACACCATTAGGACTGAGCAAAAGTGCACACAATTGACAGGTGTCCACATTAGACAGTGGCTTAACTTCTGCAACCTCTAGATAAAATGAGCATATACACAGGCATGTATATGTACCTGTTTCTATGTGCACAAAAGCGTATACATATACTTGTGCATAATAATTAACCCTTTGATTCATTGCAATAAAAAACTGACACACGGTTTTAATATGCAGATTTATTACCAAAAAAATGACAAAAATAATAACATAACAAGAAGGTTGTGTGAGCAGCCCATGCTCAGCTGACCCAGAGATTCATCACAGTTGTGGTTCTCTGAAGTTGGAAAAGGACAACATAGGTAGACACTTAACAAAGATACACACCTGACACAGTTTGACACATATCTGGCCAAAATGATGTCAGTTTTTAACATTACAAGAAATTCCTATGTTAAACTTTCCGATTAACATTTTTGAAGGTCCCCCCCCAAAAAAAAAATCATAAACAATCCAAAAAAATCCATGGAGCGTGCCCATTTGAACAGACTTGGTAGAGATCCACCCAAAGTTTTTTTTGCCACCAAGTTTGAAGTCAGGAATCTGGAATCGGGATTTTTTTATTTGACCATAATATTCATATGTACATACAATAGTAACAGAAGGTTGTGAATGCAAAACACAATACAAAACAGTTAAATGTACGATTGCAAAGAAGTATGCAAATTATATGGTCCGGGAGACGCACATTAAGGTCTTTCATAGACTGCTCTAATGTGCGCCACCCTGAAAAATAAATGAAAGTTACATATTAAAATGACAGCCACAAAACTACATGTATATATATATATATATATATATATATATATATATATATATATATGTATATGGAAAGCAGGCTAAATAAGTTAATTACACAAGCACAGATCAATTAGAGTTTCGGACATAGTAATTTTGTGTTGTACATGTAGTTTCATAGTTATTCAGAAATGTTATTTTGACATAATTTGAAAAACCCTGTAAACTTAGTGAATGTACTTTTTCATTATTCATCGTGGGTAAGGAATTCAGAATACGTACAATTTCATACCTTAAACATTTTTTGGCAAAAGGTGTGATGTGTGCAAGATTTAAACAAAGACTCAGTTTTGGTGTCGTGTTGGTGAATTTGGGATGTTAGTGTTATGAGTTGTTGACAAAAAATAGGAAGGAATTTACTCATTTTTAATTTTGTAGTAACATTGCAAAATATGTACGGTGCATACATCTTGAATTTGTAATAATTTATTAGAGGTGAAGAGTGGGTTGGTATCAGCATTATATTTTCCATTGTTTATAATGCGTAAAGCCTTTTAAAAACTTTTTTTCTAATCTTTCCCGGTTGTGTCCTTGCACAAGCAGCCCATAGTGAAATTTAGGTAATATCAATGAATTGTAAATAATCTTTATGATATGGGAGGGAAGGAAATTTTGTTCATTATACCAATTATTTGTGAAACTTTGCATGCAATTTTGGACATGTTTTTTCAGGTCATATGTTTGTCTAGAGTGATGCCAAGAAGGTAAAATTGATCAACACATTTAATTTTTTCTTTATCAATTTCGAGATTTGGGATATTAAAACGTTTCTGCGGATGGTGAAAGATCAAAAAGCAAGTTTGTTTTGTGTGTGTGTGTGTGTGTGTGTGTGTGTGTGTGTGTTGTTGTTGTTTTTTTTCGTTTTTTTTTGTCTTTCTTTTTATTTTTTACATTGAGCGACAATTTGTTGACATTTATCCATGTGATTATTTTGCCTAGCTCTGCATTCATATGTTGAGTAGCCCTTCCAATAGATTGAAAGGAATTAAGAACGCTAACAGTACTACATAATGCTGTATCGTCAGCATATGGTATAAATTCAGACGATGTAGAGGCTAAAGTTATATCCTTTACATAAATGATGAACAATAAAGGGCCCAAGATGGACCCTTGTGGAACACCGGTGTTTATATTCAAACTATGAAAATTCACTTAATTATAAGCAATATACTGTTCCCTGTGGGTTAAGTAACTTTTGAACAGATCAAGGGCGGTATCTTTAATTCCATACAAATGAAGTCAATCTGACTGACAGTGTCTTCGGAGAAGTCCAAAATGTGAATTAGCATTAGAATACCCATGACCTACATAGTCATCAATAGGAATCCATGTTTACCGATAAATACCCAGACTGAACAAGAATCCTGGAAAGTCAGAAATTCACAGCATTGCAAATTAGTGAACAAGTTTGTTTGACCCTTTCACAAGGAACATAACAAACAAGTTTCAGCTTAATCAGAAAGACGATTCTGGAGAAGGAGTCGAAAATATAAAAAACACACAAAAAATCATAAATAAAAAAAAATTATGAGAAAAAATTGCAGCGCCACCTGGTGAACAAATAAGAACTAGGATTCCATCGGAGTGTTCCTATGTGAGATCACAGCAACTGGGTGAGGGGGTTTGCACAAGATTTTTGAAAGATTTGAAGTGATACTGGCAGACGGTTTTGGAGAAGAAGTCAAAAGTGTGAATTAGTATGGGAATGCCCATTGATTCACATAGCAACCAATAGGAAAAGTGCATTTACCGATAAGTACCCGAATTAAAAAAAAAAAAGTTGTTAAAAATCATGATTTCACAGCAGTGCTACTTAGTGAACAACTTTGTTTGACCCTTCCACAAAGAACATATCGAACAAGTTTCAGCTTAATTTGAGTGACAGTCCTGCAGAAGAAGTGCAAAATAGCAAAAACATACAAAAATGTAATTTAAAAAACATAAAATTGGAGCACCACCTGGTGAACAAATTTAGAACTACAAGTCTCTTGGAGTGTCCCTGTATCATATCAAAACAATTAGGCGAGCGGTTTTGGAGAAGTTTTGTTAGTATCCCCCCCCCAAAAAAAAATCCCAAAATATCTGGAGCATGACCACTTGAACAAACGTGGCAGAGAACCACCAAAGGTACATTGCCATCATGTTTGAAGTGAATCTGGCAAACTGCTTTGGAGAAGAAGTCGCAAATATGAATCAGCATTAGAATCCCCATGGACTTGCAAAGTAATCAATAGGAAAGGTACATTTACCGGCAAGTCTCCGAATTGACAAAAATCGTTAAACTACCAGAAATCAACAGCAATGCAACCTTGTGAACAGCTTTGTTTGACCCTTCCACAGGGAACATATCAAGTTTCAACTTAATCTGAGAGACAGTTCTAGAGAGGAAGTCAAAAATAGGAAAAACATTAGAGAAATCATATAAAAAAGAAGACAAAAAAGCAGCAATTCCAATGCTCGGAGTCCCTAAAGGTGTTCCTGTTCTGATTTCAAAGAATTTTGGTGAGCGGTTCCGGAGGAGAGTATTTAAAGATTTGCCCCCAAAGAGAACAGCAAAAGTCGAAAAAAATCTAAAATCACTGAAGTGTGACCAATTAAACAAGCCTGTTGGCGACCCACTCAAGGTACATCCACATAAAGTTTGGAGTGAATCTGGCTTACGGTTTTGGAGAAGAAGTGGAAATTGTAAATTGTCGACGGGGGGGGGGGGAGGACTGACCATCGTATAAGCTCAGCTGACTAACAAGTCAGCGGAGCTAATAAACAGAAAATGAGCAAAGTGAGCAAGCTGTACCAAGCTTTGTTTCAGGATTTTGATTCATCAATTAAGTTTTGTTTTCTTTGATTGACTGAGTGACCGTGACAACCATAGATAACTTAAGTCAAGTAAAATTAATCCCTTTTGATCGTGGAATAAGACTCAGATGTATGTTTACACATTCAGCACAGCCTACTTGGTTTCATAGATAACTTAAGTCAAGTTAAAACATGCTAAGGTCAGTGGCCTGTGACTGAGATTTTAGATGCCTGCGTTTGTTCAGACATTACCGTTGTATACACTTGTCTGAATGGTTGTTGACAGCTGAGAACAAGGGAGTCTGTTGTGGATCGCATTTTTACTATATGTTGTGTCTACATTAGGCTGGTTATATCTGCATATCGGACTATGAAAAGTGTCCTTAATATACATTAGACAGGTATCATTATGGAGGCATCCCTCAGATGAAAATGACTTAAAATATTCAATACTGGGGAAATCTGTGCACATTTCAGAGGAGTCCATAAGGACCGATTTAAAACGGTAATATATATATATACACGGCAAATCAAGCATAACACTGCAAATGGCACGAAGAGTGACGGACATAGCAAGAAGATATATATATATATATATATATATATATATATATATATATATATATATATATGCACGGCAAATCAAACATAACACTGCAAACGGCACGAAGAAAGTAAAACAGGAGTGACGTCAGTATCTCACAAACCCCAGGACCTTAAATTATTTTTACCTGGCAGGTGATAATCATAAAAGGCGGATATGCAGTGTTATACTTGACTTCTCTTGTATATATGCATAAACATATACATACATATATATATATATATATACATATACTCTATCGGTTTTCATCACTTAGGTTCAGGCTTGATTTGAATAGGGCGACATATGCCCATCCAAATTACAGAGGAAAAAGTTGTACTATGTTAAGGGGGCATTGCAAATAATTTGCAGGTTTGTGATGGATTCACATTTAATGAGCCATGAGCAACAGTTGTATCATTTTAATTCTTGCAAACTAGGCGAATACACAGCTTTGGAATAATGACTATCTCCAAAGCTCTTTGACAAAGGGATGCCATTTAAACAATAATGTTAGGCGTATAACACCTTCATCGCCAGCCAAAATTGTTCTTAATGTATGTTACGCGCCCCAAATCTACTGCTTTTGAGTTAAATTCCTTTGACAATTTTGGGCTGATGGAAAATTAGATTATTGTGGCGGTAGGTTGTATAATTTATGTAACAAGTTGACTCTCGGCAAAAACGTGTTCTTTCTTGCATCGTGCAATTTTCAGTTCAAATTCGCAAACTTGAAACTTCTTACCACAAAACAGTAACAACTGTCGAAAACGAGTTAAAAGAGCGTGGCGTGTTCTCAATTGTTTGGGCAGACTATTGTGGTATCTGTCTTGATTTAACTTTCAGGCAGCTAGGGGGTTCCACGTGTGATGGCTGATTCCCAGAAAAAAAGGTACGGTTGGGTCATTTTGGGTGGAATGCATTGTTTTCAAAA
The DNA here is from genome assembly GCA_964020975.1 of Hermodice carunculata. Classification (NCBI taxonomy): domain Eukaryota; kingdom Metazoa; phylum Annelida; class Polychaeta; order Eunicida; family Amphinomidae; genus Hermodice; species Hermodice carunculata. The sequence continues at coordinate 57,494,053 of OZ026618.1, read as the reverse complement.
TAAACAAATTTTAAGTATTTTACAATACTGTATACACGCCATCATTTGTGAGCATTCATGACCTGAGCACTATATATTATATTTGCGAAGGATATTTTCGCCATAACATAGTAAAACATCCATAAGCAATTTGCATACCTTTATACTTTGTTGTGTGCGTATTGTAATGATGTGACATACCGGCATTTTGCTTCAGTTGTGGTGAGATAAATGGGCAAAATCTGTGATGAGTTGCCTGGCAGCACCGGGTCAATTCAACTTCGAAATTACGTAACCCAAATGGACGTGTTCGTGGCTTGTTGTATCAAATCCACGTTGCACCACGAACACAAATCCTAACAATAGTTCTGTCACACACATTTGGTTTGCAATGTTACGTTCTTTTAGAAAAAGGCTCGTGTTATTTCTTTTCATAAGAAGGGCGTTGTGAATGCAAGCAACAACTGCAGGCCAACGTTTCTCCTAAGCTTTGTAAGGGAGCTGTTTGAAAAAATTGTGCTGGAAAAGGGGTTTAATTATTTTCGGGGTAACCTTGTTATATCTGCTCACCAGTTTGGTTTTACTCCGGGAGATTTGACCGTCAATCAATAACTGCTCCTCTACCATAAATAGATTAACTCTGATGTACAAACAGGTAAATTAATTTGCTCCTGATAATTTATGCTCTCTCATTCCTTCATTTTACAACTCATGCACTCATATTACACGCAAGCGTTGTGACATACTTCAGAGCGCGTACTAAACTATTACGCCACTCGCCCCATTTACTTTGCAAAGAGTATTGTGTGGATCTAATAAATGTCCTTTGTCAGATGATGAAAAGATTTTTTTTCAGCAATTTATTACTGGATTTCGATCGATATCAAATTCGGATGATAATTGGGCATTTCTTTCGGTGTGAATTTGTTAGTGACCTGGCTCTCGAAGCAGTCATATACACGTAGGAACGTGCACATGTAAGCTAATACACATAACACTGTACTTATAACAAATACGTGCATACGTGCATGCACATATGTGTGCGTACGTGCGCCAGTGCATGCATGCATGCATATGTACACATACATACATACATACATACATACATACAAACATTCACACACACACATACATATATACATACATACGTGCATACATACACAAACATACATACATACATACACACACATACATACATACATACATACATACATACATACATACATACGTGCATACATACACAAACATACATATATACATACATACATACACATACATACACACATACATACATACATACATGTATACATATACAAACATACATACAGACAGACGTGCATACATACACAAATATACATACATACACACATACATACATACATACGTGCATACATACACAAACATACACACATACATACATACATACATACAGACAGACAGACGTGCATACATACACAAACATACATACATACATACATATATACATACATACATACATATATGGACAGATGGAAGGGTGGACGGACACACAGATAGATAGATACGGGGACAACCAATTGCATCCTTGTTTTATGTATGATAAAATCCGTACAGCAGTAAGTGGCGACATCCGGGAAGAGTGGCGAGAGGAGCTGTAGCATGTGCCCGAATAAGTAGCCAATGCTACTACTTACGACATACAAGAAAAACGGGTACAGCGAGCAAAGATGGAGATGCAATAAGAGCCACACAAAAATTAATACATCAGGACAGATAAAGGGTAATGATCGTTCTCATGGAAAAAAAAATAGTGAAGAAATATGATAGCATCTTTTTGTCGAGTCAGAAGGACTCAAATGAGTAAGAAATAAAATAAAACATACAAGGGTGTCGTAATCAGAAGAAATGAAATCAATGTTGCAGAAATAAATAACAAAGTGTTGTTTTTTTTATGAATACTAAAAAATATTACTTTTCTCAGCGCAAATGGTCTGCACAATATTCAAACTCTTCGTATCCGTAGGCGTTCTTGACCATGAGTAACAGTACTGACGTTGCCAAATAGTAGTAAATAAATATCTTTCTATCTTTTAATGAAAAAAAAAAAAACGGTTTTTAACTCCTTCAGAAAAATGCCTGTAATAGTCAATGTCCGCCTTACTTACTTGAGTTCTAAAGAATCTAAATATTTTTCACATATCTCTTTTTGTATATATATATATATATATATATATATATATATATATATATATATATATATATATATATATATATATATATATACATGGACAGATGGAAGGGTGGACGGACACACAGATATGTATATATATATATATATATACACATGGACAGATGGAAGGGTAGACGGACACACAGATATATATATATATATATATATATATATATATATATATATATATATATATATATATATATATATATATATATATATATATATATATATATATATAAATTCTTTCTGCGTGCACCTGAGAAATTCAGTTAAATTGTTTTGAAAATAAAGAAAAGTAAAACATAATTTCTGGAGATCCCATGACGCGGGAATAATATGTGTCCATGAAAAGTAACACACGACACACTTCAACTTCATGGCAACATTGTTTAGTTGCTGCAAAGGGATTTTGTAGCTTGAAAATTTCAATGGTAATCCCAAATTGCTATTTTTAATCTTTGAAATTCCAAGAAGAAAACTGAGCGTCTTTGCTGGGAGTGCAGCAGTTTGCACTGTAAACTACCCTATGATGTAACTCATGTTTGATACCAAAGAACAGGTCTCAGTAGCCAAATTTTGTTTAGTATCGTGACATAGTTCCATGGGCCACAGGGTATTTCGTGTGGCATTGCAGTGTCCTTGGCCATGATGTGGGAAGGGGACATGTTGGGCTACTGTACGTTTGTGCCCGCCAATTGACCTCACCGCTTTGACAGCTTTTGCAATGGTTGCTTTGTGTGGCCCACCACTACTGTTCTGTGGTAAGTTCTATATGCCAATGTCGGTCTGTATTATTTCGATATATACATTTATTTCCGCAGCACTGGGGGTTCAATATACGTATCATCATTGTTATTGTGAAGCATATTGTGTGATGTTCAATATCGAAATTTCAGCTGATTGAATGGAAAGAATGGCAGTTTTATTTAAATATTGATGCAGCCAAAACAAGAAGGTACTCGTACAGTATTTCATTTTTTAAGCCTGCACCTGGGACGCTAATACTGAAAAACAAACAACAGATCTAGGATACACACAGTGAAATTTTAAAAAATGTCTTTAATTATCAACGTAAGTTCAGCGGCCGCCAAAGCAGTCTAATACCAATGACCTTTAGAGATGGCTTGGAATAGATTACAATTAATTCAGAAAAAGCAGGTATGTACAATTGACAGCTTGTCATATATTAAAATGGAGTATTTGAAACATCGTTAAATTCGTAGGAAATATTGACTTTGAATGCACATTCTGTACGAGCTGTGTGCTATGGGCAAACATTTATTCCATTAAAAATTGCCGTAATTTCTTCTCTTTCCGTTGATGTTAAATATGTTAGCAAGGAATCAATGGTCGTTTTTGTAGGGCGATGCATAATCCCTTTGAGCCCACGCATGCAATATTGGGGACAATGTTCCATTATTGATCATGAACAATGCTTGCGTACAATTTTAGTAGGCCAGACACATGCAAAAATGCATTGCTAAAAATTGAGTTTGATGACGTCAATACAAACTCATATGAACACATTTCATCAAAGGGACGAGAAAGTGGCTTAATTTTTAAATGGTTTGGGCGGTTTCATTTCTTATACCATCAATGAGTCACTGCTGATACGCACGGCTACAGGTTTTTTTTTTTTTTTTTTTTTTTTTTTTTTTACAAGTGCACTTCTCTTCCAGCCAGTGTTATAACCACACTGTAGAAGCGCATTGCAAAGGTTGGGCATTGCCCCATTTGTTATTGATATTGGCATAATGAGTATCTTCATTCGGGCGACACCCTTAGTTTAGTGGATCTGGGACTTGGAGTCTGGCTACATTTTGCTTGATGCCACGCCTGAACTTGATGAATGCATCTTAGAAAATCATATTATTACAAACTCTTCGGCTGTCTTCAACTGGAAAGTCCTATAACATCCGAATCTTCTCCAGAGCGGAATGCTGCAAGTGATACTAGTTTGTGAGATGTGTTTTCCAGGCCGCCTTTTTGTCAATGTCATACGGGCGGCTTGCAGTATCACAGATTGTGATACATTGATATGCAAGAAGGCTTGACATCCCTTTTGATGCAAGGGATCCTTTGACCATATGCACTGCTATGTACCATAACTGTTTTGCAATTCCAGCAGATATCTAAATCTCCTGGGCAGCTCAGTATAGGATCAATATATCTGTTTAAACTGAATAATATAGTAGATCGAGATGACTAGTCGGTGGCTTCTCCAAAACATACAGTGACACACAATATATATCAAAGACACAAGGCAAGCAAAAGTTACCACTGTACACATACAGGTCGAATACATACATGTATCCTTAATACCATAATCAATGAAGATATAGTTACCATTCTTACAAGACAGAATAATACAAGACAAAGCTAAATTGTTCACAGCAAAATCAACCGACAGGAAAGTTCTTCAATGACACTTAAGAATGATTTTATATAAATTAACAAGTATCTTATTTCAAATGACTGCTAATATGCTACAGAACTAAGGTATACAGCATCTTGTGTCTACAACGTATTTATGGAAGGCATTACAAATCCTTTTTGGGCGGGTGAGGTGGACAATTTGTTTCTATGAAAGAGAAGAATAATTAGCAAGTCTGTTACTTGCTACCTGTAGAAACAAGTCTGCATAGACACCAGGGGCTAAAATAGGGATGTAGGAGTTGAGAAATTGTACTGTGAAAGTTGTTTACTTTGGACAGAGGAAAAACACATGTTTGAGATCTTCAGTAGGCTAAGTACAGAAGCACGTAGGTTGTGGGATGATATGGACTTTGTGCAAATCAAAGTTAAGCTTCGATAATCCCAGACGTAACACGGTATGACAAATGTTGGCAATTCTGTGTCCCTGAATACAGTCAATCAGAAGCATTATCTACTGTTAGAAGGGCTGCTTTAAGTTTAAATTTGACTATTGAGAGAGGGAATTTTAATCTCTAATATCAAAAGGAAGATTGATACATAGTTTTATAGTATCAATAAGGACAGACTTTTGCAGGTGATTAGTTTTGCAATTAAAGGAGGCATGGAGCTAGTATACCAAAGGTTTCAAGCATTGAGAGTTGGATGAATTAGGCCAGAGAGGGTGCTGTATTGTGATATATTTAGTAGAAAAGGAGCAACTTCAAATACTTCTCCTGGCAACAGTTGACTAACACAATTCACGTAAGAGATTAACATGTAATATGTGCCTTGAGCCATCAGTGCATATTTTGGCTGCCTTAAACTTTATAGATTCAATTAGGTCAAAAAGGCCCAGAGCACAATTGTCAAGCATTACACAATCGTATTCGAAAACCTGAGTAATCATGTAAAAAATCTTTAGTCTAGCCAAAGCGATAACCTTCCCCAGTTATGCATAATGGGGAGATTATTGTTAAGATCATTGGAAGATTCAGTGGGGTTATTGACAATTTCAAGTAAACTGAGGTCATCAGCAAAGACACATGTAATATCAACAAGGTCCTTAATGCAGACCAGAAAGAGACGTGGGCCAGAAACGGCACCCAGGGGTGCACCAGCTTCAATAGGAAGCCGAAAAGAAAAAAATGGCAGTGAATAATCACTCATTGGAAATGCTTTGAGAGACAATTTCAATCCATGCTACAAGATTATCAGAAATGCCGAGTTGTTGAAGTTTGAACAAAAGGCCATGATGCCAAACCTTAGCAAAGGCATTGTAGGCATCCAAAAATAACATTCTTACTTTTTGGACTGTTTTCGGCCATTATATATATACTGTAAAGAATGTACACAGGGTGACTTACAGTAAAGCAGTTGGCAATGAAACCAGACTTTTTGGACGCGAGATTATTTTTGTATTAAATAGTTTCAATGTGCATTAAAGACCCGGAGTTCAAGCACTTTAGAAACAATACATATTAACGAAGTAGGGCAGTAGTTGCTTTTAATATGTTCGTTGGACTTTTTAAACACAGTACATATATATTGGATCTCTTCCAAGCCTTGCGAAAGTCAGAAAGACTAATAAAAAGATTCTGTGAGTGGTTTCCAGATGGAGTCTGCAGTGTTCTTGAGTAACATGTCCGCAGTATTGTCTGGGCCGGATGCAGAGAAAAGAATAGGAAAAGACTTCCTTAACACTGTCTTTGTTGAAAAAAAAATAAATATGTTGTAAGCGTGCCACAGTTCAGAATGCAAAATCGGGCAGATGTGGAGCATCAGCATGACGATGGGCTTTACACTGACCGAAACAGTATGAGTTAAACATTTCGCATGTTACAGTAATACTTAATATGATCTTGTTATTGTCAATAACTTGGTGCATTTTGCATCCCAGAACAGACTTTAACGAGCTCCATAAATTGTTAAAGATTAATGTCTTTTTCATTTAGTCGAAGCTGAAAATTAGAAAGATATGAGGAGACTGATTTAATCATTAAGTAAATAACCTTCTTGTAAAACTTTTTTTTTTGGGGGGGGTGTAGAATTGAAAAAAAAAACTGCCAATCGTCACATTACGATCTTGGTTGTGGGGGGCCAGGTTTGCTAAAAAAAACTTGTAGCACTTCCAAAAAGATTACAATGGCGAATATGTATAAGGTTATTCAATGTTTGTCCTGAAGACGAATGGTAACTTCCTTAAGGGGAATAATGTGCTTTGTAGTGTATAGGAAAAAAATAGGCCAGTATGATACAACATCATTAACAGAATCAAAAGCATCATGTGGAATGTTTCAAGGGGATGTAGGAAGAGCAACATTGAGGTCACAGAAATTAGCTTTTTGAAGTTTCATACTGATATTTTGAAAGGTTAGCCCTTATGAAGAGAACGGGAGGAAGAACAAAATACTTCACAACGGTGAGCATTTCACATTGGAAAAAGGCTTGCGGGAGAAAAAGTAATGATAAGATCCTGTTAGTTCCACATGTCACTTCCAAAACGACATAAAAATTCACAGCAATTAGATAATCGTTAATCAACAAATGTAAGGAACCATCACCAAGAGTTCCAATTTCATCGAACAAGCTTTTTTTTAACGTAAATATACCTTGTGTTCCCTTCTGCATCGTTGTTATCTTCATCTTCACATCCACTTTCAATGCCTTCCATGGAAATGTCCCAGTCTGGCTCTGTTTTTACTGTCTGATATATCTTCTTCCTCCGCTGTCTTGTAATTTTGGTCAAGCGCTGATTGTAACTGTTTCACTCTCTCTGGTATTTCTGAGTCCTGTTGTTCCAGCTGTTTGATTCTATCAGCTTTGCTGGCTTTACAGCACATGGTGGTATCTGTTTGCTAGGCACCTGTGTAGGGCCTGTGACTTTTGATTTTTATGCTTACGTGACAATGTGCATATTTTTTCTACAATGATAAAATTTTACAAAGGATAATATTTGCTGCTCCAAATGAAAAGCCCAAAAATGTATACCTATTGTATTCCAGGTTTGAAACACAATTTACGCCTCTGATGTAGGAATGTAGGCACACCCACATTCTCGAGTTAATTCTTACAGTTCTGGGTTGCAAGTGAGGAGATTCTGTCGTCAAATAATTTGTACATGCCACATGGTAGTAAAAAGACTAAAAGTCCTCAGTCATGACAATATTACGACACGTACGCCCAAGTCACATTTGCAGTGGAATTATCCAATTAAGAGCATCTAAAAGACTGAAAAATGTGGTCTTAATGGAAAGTAGTCTTAATGGTGCATATCATTTAAGGAAAAACAAAACGCGTTTGAAACTTGGTGGTCTTAATACAGTAATGATCGTTTTTTTGAGGTGGTCTTAATTCAAGTTCCTACTAAATAATTTTGGTAGATTACATACAATTAAGCACCTGTGGTCTTACTCTATTTTGCTGCACTTTTGGGGATAGAGACAAAGACAGTTCAATGCAGAAACATGGAATGGATTCTTTCCTCAGCACAAAAAGTTTAAAACATATACCTACCTCAGACGTAATTATATGGACATATGCTTGAAATGTTGCAGCTATTAATGTACCAGTGAGTCACACTGACAAATGCCTTGTGTAGAGCTACTGGCGACAGGCCCTCCGGCATCAGTACTACTGTCTCTTCGTACTAAGATTGAATAAAAAGTAACCCAGTTATGGTTAGATGAAAATTTCAAAAAGCCAAATCACCTTGACCTCTGATCTTAAGGGGTCACATGTAAGGTGCAAAAATGTGCAGTGTTTCAATATCTGCAATTTGAGTCCAACATGATCAAAATTGGATAAAATTTTACCGAGACATGGCTAGATGAAAATTCCAAAGGACGAATTGACATTGCCCTTTGACCTTTACTAATCACATGTAAGTTGCAAACTATACAGTGTTCCGATATCGACAATTTTGGTCCAACACTGCTAAAATTGGACAAAAATTGACAACTCTTATGGGTGGATGAAAATTTCAAAGGTCCAAATGACCTTGGCCTTGACCTGTGACCTTAAGAGTTCAAATGTAAATTACAAAAATGTTGGTGTTGCCCCAACATGATTAAAATCATGTAAAAATGATTAAGATATAGCTAGACGAAAACCTCAAATAGCATAATGACATTGACCTTTGATCTTTGAAGGTCATATGTAAGATTTAAAATGTGCAGTGTCCTTATACCTGAAATTTGAGTCAAACATAATTACAGTTGGGTGAAAATTGACAGAGTTATGGCTGCGTGCAAGTTTCAAAGGCCCAAGTGACCTGAACCTTAGAACTTTAGAGGTCACATGTAAATCACAAAAATGTAATAACATCTACAATTTGAAGCCAACATGATTACAATTAGATGAGAATTGTCCAAGTGATGACCAGATGAAAATTTCAAAGGAGCAAATGATCTTGACCTTTGACCTTTCGAGGTAACTTGTATATTACTAAGATATGCAGTGTTTCAATACCTATAATTTCGATCCAACATGTTTAAAATTGGATGTTAATTGACAGATTTATGGCTGGATAGAATTTCAAACAGGTCGAAGTGACATGGGCCTTTGACATTTGGAGGCCACATGTAAATAACGCGAATTTGAAGTGATACAATATCTAAAATTTCAGCCCAACATGATCAAAGGTGAATTAAAATTGACCGAGTTACGGCTGGAAGAAAATTTCCAATGGTAAATGACCTTGACATTTGACCTTCAGAGGTCACATGATTATATCATAAAAATGTGTACTGTCACAAACCTATCGCTTGAAGTTGGATTTGTTACATGTACCTATAATGGTTTTGGAGCTATTCAAGATTTGAAATTTTAGATGTCCCTAATTCGCGTGATCTTCGACATATTCCCCCCGCTTTATCCAAAGGTACACATTCATGTAGAGACCTATCATCAAGCCAAGTTTGAAGTTTCTTAGTCTATTAGTGTTCGAAAACTGGTGAACAACGTTTGGTAGCAAACAAGAAAGGGAAAGAGAAAAAAGAGAAAGAAAACAAGAAAGAAAAGGAAAAAGGAGAGATAGACAGAAAGAAAGACAGATAGACAGAAATTACGAACGAAAGAAAGAAAGAAAGAAAGAAAGAAAGAAAGAAAGAAAGAAAGAAAGAAAGAAAGAAAGAAAGAAAGAAAGAAAGAAAGAAAGAAAGAAAGAAAGAAAGAAAGAAAGAAAGAAAGAAAGAAAGAACAGAACGTCTGTGTTGGCACACAGAGAAAATTATTCTTGTTGGACAACCGATGTCTGCATATACATTCGCGAGGTTCATGGCGTAGCGATCAATGCCAGCTGGCTCAAATAAATAACACGAGCGATCTGCATATTTTCAGTGGTTGACCTTCTGTCACAACTTTGAGATATTAATCAATGTGAATATTTATACTGAAGTGTCTGTTTCGTGTCAAATTTTATGCATGGGCGCATTTGTCTCAACCATCGTATATGGCGGGTCTCTTCTGATCTATCTGCTTGTTTATAGTTTACAATCTGATGCACAGCTAATATTCAAAGTTAATTACCACATTTTTGTGTAGATGTCTCTACCATGCATATGCTTGATGATCAGTGCTGAGACACATAGTCATTATCCAAGTATGTATCTTATTATCTCTTGTGGAACCCTGGTGACATGACACGATCTATATATTTTATTACAACATCGCAAGTTCTCATAGATAACTATGTGTATGTTCCAACAGTGCGCATCTAGGCATACTTATTTTTGACAGTTCTGGTGCATATTTCCTGTATCCTGACTTCTGATTTCGCTGCTATGTACCCACTTGTTTCCCAGCGCTGAAACTCATGGTCATTGACCAATAGCTCATTATGTCCAGATACTCTACAATCTTATGTCACATGTGAAACCTTGGTGACATGACGTTATCTATATCTTATTACATCATATGTCTTTTTTTTCAACATTACTTTGTGCCGATGTCACTACCACGCATCTAGTTGTTACCCAGCATTGAGATGCATGGTCATTGCCTAATAACTTATCATGCATACGAATCTTGCAATCTTGTGTGAAAACTTGGTTGCTGAGACATGATTAATATTTTATTACACCATTCGTTCTCATCAACAACTATGTGTGTGTACCTATAGGGAGTGTATCTAGATCTTATTTTGGACATTCCTGGTGCATATTCTAAATACTCTGACATTAATCCATTGGTGCACGGTTGGCCGAGCTGCAACACGCTCGCCTTTCACCTCTGCGGCCCGGGTTCGATTCACGGCCGGGGAAGCATGTGGAAAGAGTTCCTACCACTCTGACTGTGCACGGTGGTTTTCTCCGGGTCCTTCGGTTTCCTCCACCAAACATGTAGGTAGGAAGTGTACGCCACGATCTGAGCCATGGAGAGTGATTAATATAGGCTTGGCCTGTTTCGCAATCCATGTAAAAGATATGGGTCTATACTTTAAGTCCATTGCACGAACTTGAATGTTGGTAATAACGTGTCATGTTACCGCATTTTCATGTAGATGGCACTACTAGTTATTCAGGGCTGAGACGCATGATTATTGACTAATAATCTACCGTGCATATGTATCTTACAAGTGGAAGCTAGGTCACGTTGGCATGATCTATTTTTCATTATTTCTAATCATTCATACTTGACATGAGTCAATAGTTTGTGCAGATGTTAGTACTATGCATCTCCGTTTTGCCAAGGGTTGAGACGCATGGTCATTGAAATATACCTTTTTATGCATACGTATCTTACAATCTTGTCTGAAAACTTGGTGATGCAGCGTGTACTATATTTTATTACACCACTCATTCTCAACAACGTATATGTGTATCTACTGAGTCGGTGTATCCACATCTACTTATTTCTGACAGTTCTGAAGCATATTGTAAGTACTCCGACAACAGTCCATTGCCCTGACTTTAATGTGATTGCTGATTACATTTCCGTGTAGATTGCACCACTATGCATCTACTTGTTATTCGGGCTCCTGTAGTCAATTCATGTATCTTCACTGCGCGCATTCTCCATCTTTCACGGTAAAATGACCCTTACTTTGCATACTTACCTGGCCCCTTTTATCCACAGACTTTCTACCTAGCTTCACCTAACATTGTTTAAATCCCTCAGTGCCTGGTATGCATGTGTACACGTACGGGCATTCCATTAGTTTTATGCCCTAGCATCGAGCATTGTATTTCGCATTTCAGTGTACAATAAAACCTGTTTTGAGAAACTACCCCTAGGGCAGGCCAAAATGGTAACATAAGGCAGGTGGTCTCTCAATAGAGGTACAGCAGCATGGGAACGATGGTAAAAGGGAAATGGTAAACATGGTTTTAAAGATGCAGGTGGTCTTTCCTCACAGTAGTCTCTCAAAAGAGATTTCTCTGTACATGGTATATGATTTATATCCCTTACTAATGCACTTTGGCTAATTTCTGGATTGTAAAGTGTCACGAGTGTTGACTTATTGATTTAATACACGGACACGTCGCCGTTATTTATTTGTTGGCGTCGCATAACGTCGCAGAATAAGGTCTATAGCTGACCTGTGTGCATGTGATAATATAAACACACTCTATTACTTTACTAAGCATGATTTGTATAATTTATCACATTTGTTGTTAGCATGTAACCTATGCTATCTATTTTGTAACAGGGTGAAAATTTATATAGGGTAGAAATTAGCACTTTTGGGGATGAAATTATTTTTTCATTGCAGACTGGATATATTTTGGGGGATGAAAATAGGAGTAGGCCTAGAAGTAATTTCGTAGCAGATGGTTGCAGCGTTAAATGACGTATCAGGTCTGTTTAATGATATGGAATAAACGTTTCTGCAGCATCAGCGTCCATACCGCAACGTCGGAGTTGTTTTAACCTAATTCATTGGTCTATAAAAATGTGAAAAACAAACTGTGTAGTTTTATGATTATTTACACTTATGTTTGCCCGAGTTGCTAATACTGCAAAAATAAAGACGAATGAAAGCCATAAAAAAACTTTTATGACACATCACTTGAATATCGTACTGCATGCCTTTGTCCATGGATCATATAAATCTTGGTAACCTGACAAATGTCGATGTCAAGACTGGTTGTATGGTCTTCGGAAAAAAAAAAAAAAAGAAAAGAAAAAGTAGTTAAAATTCACGTTTTTACGTCCTACAGCGTGACACTGTGGACATCTACCTTTCATTTAGAATAAACGAAGCAGAAATACAACATGTGCGTTGTGGTTTTGACGGGAATGTTGTGGTACGGACACACACGGTATATTTGACATACATGATTACGCAAGACTACAATTAGCCTCTTTTTTCACTGGGCACTCACCAACTGTCAGATTTTTCTGTGTTTTAGGTGAACTGCTTGCCACTTGTGTTACAACTTAATGACGAATAAAATGCCACAAGCACCTTTATGACGCGTTATTTACATGTCGTCATTCGTATTTTTATCCATGGATCCCATCACACTAGGCAAGGAAAGAAATTTCGATGTACAGAGCAGTGTTATGGTTTTCAAAAAACAGCAGTGGTGAGAATTTAAATTTGTACGTCTTGACGGGTGACACTGACGACCTTTACCTTTGATTCGATGTAAACGAATCAAAAATATGGCACGTTGTGTAATTGTGGTATAGACCTCCCCGCTACGGTATGGACAGAAATGTTGCATAACTGACTCACAAAGTAAATTCGACATACATGAGAATTGAAGGTTAGAATTAACCAATTTTACTTCAGAGTGCAGTTACAAATCTTTCTGTGTGTATTTTACACGAATTGTTTGCCTAGTAAAACTTTTTGATTTGTAAAATGTTCACATCGGTCTCCAGGAACCACATAATTTTAGAGTACTCTGAATCAGCAACGTGCATGGATTTTTGCTGCACCACTATATGTATGTATGTATGTATGTATGTATGTATGTATATATATATATATATATATATATATATATATATATATATATATATATATATATATATATATATATATATACATACATACATACATACATACATACATACATACATACATACATACTTTAGGTCAAACGTTACTTTTACAATAGCCCTATCGGCCATTTGAAGCAGATTTATTTTGTGGCTTTGCCATGCAAATCATGAAATACGCGTACCTACATGCCTACACCCATTATATGATAAACCTAGGTCAAGTTCCTTGTTAGGCTTTTATATAAAAACTAACACATAGGCCTAAATGTTTTGACACCAAAGCATTTTTTTTTAAACTGGGGATGGGGGGGGGGATACCCTTTTGGCCAATCATCAATGACAGGCTGATCAATAGAAACACAAGTGCTGAAAAAAGATAATCATAGAGATCTGCATTGCTTTACACATTGATTGGCCTCGTACGAGTCGTACATTCATTCAATGCTCTGGATTGAAAAATAAACACAATAATAAAACCTGCCCACTCGCCACTTTTGTGGCCAAAGGTATAAAATGACCAACAAGTTATTTGTAACTTTATTTGGCTGATGCAATTGGGTTTGACAAGCAAGTGTCCATACCGAAACGGTCTGGTCTGTACCGTCCGCACAAAAACGTTTCGGCACGGACGTTACGTTACGGACTGGCTTTGACCTGTTGACCTTGAAAATTCAGAGTTGCACTTGATTCCCGACTTGCATTCTAGTCGCAACTTTGTGATTACAACTTTGTTTTTCTGGACACCCGACAAAATTAGCTTATTAAGAATTATATCTGGTAGTTCTTAAGCATACGGTATGGACAATGAATTAATGTACTAAGGCCAACTAAATTAAATCGATACATTTCTGAGCTTTTTCATGCGTCAATGGAAAGAATCCATTTCACCGCGCAACAGCTGGCGATTAAGGAGCCTCGTTTTCGTCATGAAGCCAACTCTTGATATTATTTAGGTGTGACTCAAGGGGGTGCAACAGTGCGTTGCGGTACGAACAATGCAATTTTGTCAATCAGGGTCAGATAAACGCATGGACATATCGCACCCAACGTCGAATAGGACAAATAAAACGCACAGGTTTATTAACTGCTAGACCAATTCTTTATTTTAGTACAACTAGGGCCTACCTTGTTTATATCTTAATTAAAAAAAAAGTTTGTTTATCATTTCAGGCAATATCTACAAACCAGTGACAGGCAAAATGTATCAGATTGGGCCTAAAAAAAAAAAAAAAAGTATGTTTTCGGTTTCCCGACCTACCTGCCCCAGAACCCCCCGACCTCAACTTTCTTACGTGGTCCGGCAAAAAAAAAAAAAAAAAAAAAAAAATGTACCCGACCTGCCTGTCTTCCTGCAAACCATTAAATAGCAATTATCAGATGTTTCAGACGTATGATGTTGTTGAAGTATTAGTCGTAATTTTTTAGGTAGGCTTTTGGACATTATACGTGTACCTATATTCCATGCAACTCAAACCCTAAAAAATTAATTTTAAAAATTTTATTATACGTGTACCTATATTCCATGCAACTCAAACCCTAAAAAATTAATTTTAAAAATTTTATTGAAAAAAAATCCCCACCTACCTACCTGGAAATTGATCTGCTGGCAAAATAAAAAAAAATCTCCCTACCTAACTACCTGGACTATTTCGAACCTAAAATCGGAAACATAAGTTTTTTTTTTTTCTTTTAGGCCTTACAGTAATTTGGGTCTCGAGAAGAAATAATTTTGATGAGATGCACGTAATAATCAAAACAAATATATTAAGATCGTAGAATATTAGGGCCCAAAACTGAAAAATATCTAATTTTGTTTCATTTTACCGTGGGTAGACTGTGACATCATTTTGTACCCTATTTAAATTTTGCCCCAGGCTCAGTCAATTCAAACAGAAATACAATCTATTCACTACACTTCAAATTGTAATAATAGTATCTCCATCCAACTTAAATCATTGCACCTTATATATTTTTATACCAAATCCTTTTCTGTTCGAACGTTAAATGAAATTATCATATCCAAATCCAGAATGAAGTGTTTAACTTTAGTTTTCATGTTGTGTCTGCACATTTTCTTTTATTATATGTTTTGTGTTCGCTATTTGCTCAATCGTACTATGTAACTTAGGCCTACTACTGTCGATGTTACCCATGATCATTACCCGCGTTTCAGCTGTCTTGAACTTATCTGGCTATATATACTTCTTACTTGTGTTTTACTGGTAGAAACGAGCTTGCAACAGACTTCAGTGTTTGTGTGAGGTACTTTTATCGTGGCCTTGGGTTGTATTTTTCGATCAACATTATGGTGGCAATTGGGCTTGTTCGTCACTCCAAAGTCTTAGGCCTAAATCTTACGCTTTCTAGAGTTTTGACCCAATGAGTGGTTTATCTCTAGTTTTGGTGCGGAGGACACAAATACGGCCTATTACTTTTAGATACTAGGCCTATACTTGTTTCAATATACGAAGATTATTTGATTGAAAATAAGGATGCCTGATTATTTGTATACATTTTGGACGCATCATGGAATTTTCCCCGTTCCGTTGGTGCCCCCACTGTACAGGGGAAGTTTACCTACTAATTTATTATTATTATTATTATTATTATTATTATTATTATTATTATTATTATTATTATTATTAAAGTTCTTATATTTACATTCGGAGTTTTTGTTAGCATCGAAAGAATAGGGACAAATTTTGTTTTCATCAGTCGATGGTAACATCATGTACAGCACGGCACGTGCCAGTGCCTACTTTGCTACGTAACAAGCGGCTGGCCACACCCATAGCTATCGCAACGTCATATTAAAAAAATGTCAACCAACAACCGCGCTGTTACATGCCAATGACAACAGAGACAGACTTCATTTTTATATTGAAAACTGTTTTCCCCCTCCTCTACTCAATGGTATATGTCATTTTATACGAAGACAAAAAAAAAAGAAAAACGAATGCAAAACCTAGATCTGCTGCCGGGAATTAGGCATGTCCAAAAAAAGGCAAGTGACGCATCTTCTTGGTTTAAAACCAGAGGGTGAGTACGCTGTTCTTCGTTCAGATTTTCTGTTCCACTTTGGAAAGTCCAGCATGATGAACTGCCCATAATATATATGAGAATTTCTTCATGAATGCCCCGAGTATTACTTGAGAGTAATTTAGTGTCGGCAATAGGCAAATTGATAGCAAAACATTGCTCTGATACAGGGAGGGAAAAAGCATCTGCTATCGCGTCATTGTTAATTACCCGGTCGAACGAACAAAAAACCAGAAATTATGCAGAATATACTTGATATTGAAATAATAATGGCACAGAATATTTCTAACAGCTGTTTTGATCTGTTCAGTAGCAGTTTTGACAATCGATGGCTTAAGATGAGCAAAGATAATAGTGGATTGTAATTCTACTCGGTTCACTGTTAAGTGGGAGCTTGGCAGTGAGCGATAATAGAGTCACAACATTGGCACTGGAACACATAAAGAGGTTTTCCTTCTTTTATGTTTTGATCAAAATACATGTTTTGAAATTTTTTACTCAAGTAACATTTGGAAAATAAAAATTTGAACTATTTAGACCTTCTTTTGGCTTTCTGTGTTTGGAATTACACATAATCAACCATGATTTATATTAAAATTGTGATGAGTAAATATAAATTCTATCATAGGCCTACTTACATTAAGTTACAAGGTTAAATTATGATTAAGTGGTGGGCTGGGGGGGGGGGGGGCATCATGATATAGAAATTGACCTAGCTCTTTTAATTTAGTTTAAGGTAAAGTTTAAAATCTCATTTTTAAATCAAAGTCAATTTATATTTACTATTATTATTATTATTATTATTATTATTATTATTATTATTATTATTATTATTAATTATTGTTGTTGTAAAAGTTACTAAAACAAGCATATTTTAGTTTTATTTTCAGTCAGTCATGGAAAAGCCTATCTTAAATCATACTGCTAGTTCAATTTTTTTTTAATTATGTCATAACTACTGTAGACTTGTAATCTGTAGTTGAATAGTAATAGTTGGTGAAGGATTAGGTGGAAGGGTGTAGTTTGCAATAGGTTAGTTTACTTTGCTTTACCTTTGGTGATGGGATGATGCATGAAACAATTTACATATATCAAACACTTGAAGATTATGATGATGCTTTCAAAAATCCAAAGAGTGTAGTGCTTGACAACAAATAAATATACTTTGTAGTACCAAAGTTTAATATTATCTTAAGTAAAATATAAAAATGCAAAGGACTCTTTGTTATATAATACAACTTTTAAAAAAGCCACGAGACATTATTTCATGACTGCAGTTTTTCCTTTTGATCAAAGGTTGCTGTAGTGTTAAGTAGGTAATCGAGAATACAGTGGTACCTGCTATTTGAGACCACCCCTACTGGCAGAAGACAAGATTGTTCTCATTTAACAGTTTGTCTTTTTTCTTTTAAATTAACAGAGAAATAAGATGCCATTGCCTTAAAAGTCTGTCTCAAAAACATTTTGTGGTCTTTCGTGAAATCTGGGTCTGTATAGCAGGTAATATTGTATGACACTTCTTGTTTTTCATCATAGTGCACAATGATTAAAGGTTATCCCATACATGTTGATAAAAACCAAGTCTTTTTTTTTCTTGATAGCAACCTCTTGTCTGAACATGGAATATGTAATGTTTTTTTATAGATTTATGATTATCAGATTATGTCATAAGATATAAAGAAATGAGTTTTGCACACAATAGGGGTCTTTGTTGCATGTGTGTGTTATCTCACCTTTTTGGGTGAGATGGACATTCGAAGCATTCTGCATTGTGACTGGGCATGGGGACATCTCAGGCAAGTGCTTAATGTGGACAGTGTTCACTACAAGAGGGTTTCCCTCATTGCACTGTGGGGCATGCACATACACATAGACAAGGTCATTACCTTCTGTAAACCTATTGTGTCCACACCTCATGTAAATTAGGTAAACTCTGACACAACCAGCATTGCCAAAATAATGACTTAAATTGTTTTTGAATATGTCAAATTAAATAAAATGTAAAGAAATTTCTTTACTGTAAATTTGTATACAAAAATAATGGAACACTTTGAACAGTGTTCTTTAGAATAGATAAACAATATTAAACATTCATCTGCAATTAGTGTCTATTTTGCCCTGGTATCACCTGTCATTAATTGTTGCTCAATTTATGCTGGTTGCTAGGAGTTTAATGTTATCAAAATTTAAGATAACATTTTGGCTTGTTCAATTAAGTCAGTGAATGTACACTGCAAAGGTCTAGTGTATGAAGGTGATGGCATGGAGTTACAGTGGCAAGTTGATTTAACAGACCATTTTTGTGGAAATATCATTAACAGGCTTGTTTCCTGTCTGAAAACCTTAAACGCTGAAGCACCAATGGGGACACTCAGTAAAATAACCTTCTGACAGTCCCTATGTCTGTTAAGTCAATTAACAACTGTTTTGTGTTATATTTTAAAAGATGAAACTCTGATGTACATGCCCACATGGAGACCTGGCGGTGAGAACAGCAGTGTGGGGTCACTTTCATCCACTATTGTGTTTGGTTGAAGGAAAATGCAACTTATCCATGTTCATTTAAAAACAAATAGTGATTTTTTAATTTTTGTTTTCAGTGAGGTTTTCAAGCACTTGCTTACTCTTTGTACCCATGTCATGAGCATTTTCAACAGAATTTATTCATTCTCTCTCTCTCTCTCTCTCTCTCTGTGTCTCTCTCTCTCTATTAAGGCCATGCTTGTTAAGTTATATGTTTCTTGTCAGCCTCCCTTCTTACTTTGCACCTCCCTTCCTGTTAAATGTGATGTATGATTTGCATAAAAATTGCATGCAATGTTATAAAATGTACTACATACAAGTATGCAAAAAAACGTGAGAAAACATGTTGTGTTTGGTCCCTCGCTCCTTAGGTTTGAAACCTCAGCTGACATGAAGCATAGATTTAAACACGTATGGCCTAATTACAACAATTCATACATATCCCAGTTGAAAGCACATATTGTTTTTCACTATCCTCTAGCACAATAGATATTTCTTCTTTTTTTTTTTAATAACATATCAAATGTCAATATCTCATCTACAGTCCAACAAAAACAGACTTAACTGTGTGTGTGTCACTGTCATCTTGGATTAAGAAATCAGCTTTACAAGTCAAATTTACTTATTGAATAGTATCATAGTATGAACCAATATTTTGGTCCCATTTTCTTAAATCCTTACAAATTAAACAAAAATTTGAAGGAAAAAAAATCTGGCTTTACTGTCTTTTTCATTCACAGGCCTAAGTAATTGATCATTGTTTTAGTCTGCAGATTATACCTGAGAAAAACCCGACAACCCCTGACTTCAATTCATGTGTAATCGCAAGCCAAATAACTTCACCTCATATATGAACCATCTATTTTTGGCATCATGTATTTTAACTCTTGCAGTGCCGATTTTGAAACTGAATCAACAGCTTGCTTGGGCACACCTTGCATGCACTGTGTGCAAAGTGCACTGAGGCAAGCTGTTGACTGAGACCATGATTTATAAAAAAAACAAAATTTAGACCAGGCACGCTTGTGCTTAAATGAAAACTCTTTTCATGTAGAATTTGAATAAGAGTAGTTTCTATGTATAATTCATATCTGTATACAGCATCACATTACTGTGGAAAATTATTGCTACAATGCATTGGTCAAATTACATTCAGATTCAGAATAGATGTACTGAAAGGTATAGGCCTACTTGCAAGATTCAGCTATACACACACACACACACACACATATGTGTGTGGGGGTGGGGTGGGGTGGGTGTATAAATTAGACTTTCACATGAATGTTATAAGTTGCAGGGATAGTGGTGTAAGGGACTACGGATGCTTTCTTTCTTTGATAAATATTTTCAAAATTCAATAGGTCAAAAGCATAAACTTTGAAAATGATGATGATCCCCCCCTATTTTGGGTGTAAATTACATTTTATAAGTTCAAAGTGTTAAGTTGTTTCTTCTTGCATACTTACAGGAGTACAAAGTTAGTTAAGTCTGACATTTCGTTAACAAAACACAGCAAAACAACATGTAGGATGAGAGATTTATGGGACTATGCATATTTTCATGCCAGAATTTTCAATTTTGTACATTCTCATAGGGCTATGATTAAGAGACAATTTAACAATTTTAGGGGCAAGTTAATTTGTTTTAATATCCAAATTCAAAGTACTGATGGGGGGGGGGGGGGTGAAATCTGCAGGTACCTTGTAACAATGGTAATACATGCATGTACCACTGAATAAAATGTATGCATGTAAGTCTGTCGATGTATTTAGTACTCAAGACAGAAATTGCTCAATTTATTTTATATCCTCTGATTAGAAATTAGTTTTGTATCTATGCATGCTGCTGTGAATGTTACATAGTAGGAAGAATGCTTTTGTCACGTTGTCTTGGTCACATTATGAGCATAATCTCCAGTCATGTGTTAGTGATGCAATATTTTATATGCATGCCATTGGTGCTTACAAGTCTAACTACATTTCACTTAAGTCAGTGTCACATCTGTTTGTTAACACATATCCACCAGTAAATTTCTGAATCTTGAGCTTCTCACATGCTTTATATTTCTGATCCTGTACATGTCTTCTTGATCAAAGAGAACAGTCTCATCATTCTGAAAGTATTTCATTTACATGTTTAATTCATTGTTCATTGTGATACATAATATGCATGAAATGAATAGGTATTTATTAACATTAAATAACTTTATCGTCAGGCCCTCTCTCATCCTACTTGCCAAGTTTGTATTGTTTCGAAAATACCTTCTGTACTTTTCATTCAAAAGAATTAACAAATCATGCTATTTATATCTGCTGAAAGATTATGGATGTAACACCAATTTCATGTATTTTTTCAAAGCCACTTGAGCACATTTAAATCAAAATCAGCGTCATTTTAGATAATTACTAGGATTTTGTAAATGGCATACTTTATCAAAGCTAATTTCTTATCCACAATTCAATGTTGTATTTACATTATGCACTTGGAACTCTGATGTCTTTGGCTTGTTTGGTTCAATAAATGATGATGTTAAACAATGGTGTAGAACTACAAGTATTATGTGCCAACTGTTCTACAAAAGAAGTGAGCTCAGTTTATAGCAGGGCCCATTACATATAAATAGTTTTACTTGCACAAAAAAATTGTAGTAAATAGAAAGAAATCATGTTTACATGGCAGACATGAAATCCATGTTTGTATGTTTACATAGTGAGGTGTTCCAATGCCAATGACAATATCATGACTCTATACATTTTATGCCCCCCTTCGAAGAAGGTGGGGCATATAGCGTTGCACATGTCGGTCGGTCGGTCGGTCGGTCGGTAGACTGTGGTTTCCGCACAATAACTCAAGAAGTTTTTAAGTTAGGACTTTGATACTGTATAGGTATATTATTCTAGTCAAAACCTAGGCGGAGTTTGAAGATGGGTGACCTTGACCTAATTTCCAAGGTCACAGTGGTACCTGAGTTAACTTTCGTTTCCGCACAATAACTGAAGAGATTTTTAAGCTAGGACTTTTATATTGCACAGGATTACAGTCCATATTTTTGGCTAGGCGAGGTTTGAAGATGGATGACCTTGAGCTCATTTTAAAGGTCACAGAGCCACTTTACTGAATATGGTTTTATGCTTTCTGCATCATAACTTATACCTTGGAGCTAGAATTTTTATATTGCACAGCTTTATGGTTCTCTGTAAGGGCTAGGTTGATTTTGAAGATGGGTGACCTTGACCCAGTTTTCAGGGTCACAGAGAGATTGTAGTTAGACTGTGGTTTCAGCACAATAACTCAAGAAGTTTTTAAGCTGGGACTTTGATACTGTATAGGTGTATCATTCTAATCAAAAGCTAGGTGAAGTTTGACGATGGATGACCTTGACCTAATTTCCAAGGTCACAGTGGTACCTGATAAAAACTTTGGTTTCCGCACAATCACTGAAGAGGTTTTTAAGCTAGGACTTTTATATTGCACAGGATAATAGTCCATATTTGGGGCTAGGCGAAGTGCGAAGATGGATGACCTTGACCTCATTTTAAAGGTCACAGAGCCACTTTACTGAATATGGGTTGGAACCTGAGTTAACTTTGGTTTCCACATGATAACTGAAGAGGTTTTTAAACTAGGACTTTTATATTCCACTGGATAATTGTCCCTATTCAGGTGTAGGTCAGGTTTGAAGATGGGTGACCTTGACCTAATTTCAAAGGTCACAGAGCCATTTGGTTGAATACTGTTTCTGCATGATATCTTGCATTTTAGAGGTAGCACTTTTATGTTGCACAGCTTTATGGTTGCCTATAAGGGCTAGTTTGAGTTTTTAGATAGGTGACCTTGACCCAGTTTTGAGGGTCACACACAGACAGTAGACTTCCTTTTTTTTGCACAATAACTGAAGAAGGTCAAGTGAAAATGAGTGACCTTGCCATAATATCCAAGGTCATAAAGACACTTTGCTGAATATGGTTTCTAAATGATGACTAATTTTTCAGCTATAACTTTTATATTGCCCAGTTTTTTAGTCATTTTTTGAGGGCTAGGTTAAAGTATAAAGATATGTGACATTGATGTATGATCAACCTTCACTAATTTTGTAAGGTCACAAGTGCCCCATCTACCACTATCAATAGGGTAGCGAGGGCAAGGGTAATGAGGGAGGGGGGCATCTATGTTTTTCAAACATATCTTGTTTTTTTTCAAGGAGAGTCCACAGTGAGCAGCTGAGCACAGGAACAACTTTTCTGTGCAGGAGTACTTTATATGCATGTACTTGTATTTTCTTCACTTTTAGGATTTCAAAAGTAGCTGAGTTAACAATAGCTATAACACACAAAAATTCATGAAAATATTAGAAAAAAAAACTGCAGCGCCACCTGGTGAACCGTTTAACAACAAGGAGTCCCTAGGTGTCGTCATGTGTGATATCAAAGCAATTGGGTAAGCAGTTTCGGAGAAGATTTTTTAAGATTTGTCCAAAAAAAAAAAAAAAAAAAAAATCATTAAAAATCCAAAAATCACTGGAGCATGAACATTTGAACAAAACTGGTAGAAACCCACCAATGGTACATTGCCATCAAGTTAGAATGCTCATTGACTTCCATAGTAATCAATGGGAAAGCTGCATTGACCGGTAAGTACCAGAATTGGAAAAATTGTTAACAATCAGGAATCTGCAGCATTCTCACATAGTGAACAACTTTGTTTGACCCTTCTACAAGGAACATATCCACCATGTTTCAGCTTAATCTGAGTGACGGTTCTGGAGAAGAAGTCGAAAATACTTATAATACACAAAAAATATGTTCTTGGGCCCTGTGACCTTGAAAATATGTCAAGGTCAAAAACAATACACAGTGCACATGCCCATGGTATGATGCATCTCTGGTATAAATTTCATTATTCTATGTCTTAGGGTTCTAAAGATATGCTCCCGGACGGACGGACCGATGCACGGACAGACGCATGGACGGCAGGACCCCTATCCTCACTGACTCGACGTCCCCCTATGCCACCTTCGGTGGCGGGGGACAATAAGATGGTGGCGGATGGGCCTAAAACCACAACGTCGTCTTTGTAGGAGCTCCATGTGACGACGTTGTGGTTTTAGGCCCACCCGCCACCATCTTATTAGCACAAATAATTGACTGCATAGATGAATACACAATATTTTATTGCAGATATGGCCCTATGTGGGTCATTGAACGCATAGATGTTTCAGGTCCAACCTCTTTACTCCCCCCCCCCCCCCATATTAGCACGAAAGCTTGACTGACTGAACGTTACGAGCGCCTGTGGGCCAACCAGAGTCCAAAATCACTTTAGAGACTTTTTGCATGAGCAAAAGCATAAATTTCTAACTCATTTAAAACATGTCTTGTTATCTCAAATGGAGACTATGATAACTGAGATGCCAACCATTCCTCTTTTATTGAACCCATTGCTATTTTATCACAAATATCACTCCATTATTAATCTTCGCTGAAGAAAGTTAGTACTTTTGCCCTCTCCACGACACACATGAAAATTTATGTTTATAATACATTTATTCAGAATATGCTAAAATGTCATTGAAATGTAATAAAATCAGTCTAGATATATACTTTTGTCAGTTGAAAGGATTGAAAAGAAAACATTTCCATCTGGTTACTAATTTATTTTATTTTGATTAAGTTGACTTGTCTCTCAATACTCACATATGGAACTTTTCTTTTAATAGTATTATGTAGTCAATAGGTTGATCATCATCCAACAAGTCACTTGTTGAATGGGCATTTTGATTTATTTTCTCATTTGACCATCACACAAATGGATTTCAGACCTGTGTTTTTTGGTATCATATGATAAAATTGCCCCAGAATGCCCTCTCATCTGACGTAAGATTCAAGTATAACATACAAAATATTGAAAAGCCAGTGTCGTCAGCGGAAAAGAAGCGGCATCTTTGGAGAATCTATAATTATCATACCAAATTTATAAATATATATTAAATTCGGCATTGAACATCCTTTAAATGGATTGCACCTATTGTGATGCCGCATAAAAGGATATTAGTGACCTATAATACCCTTACATGTCACTAATGATTTACCTTATACTCTGAGTATTAAAAAGTCGGTGTTGTCTTTGGAAATTTAGCGGTATCTTCGCAAAAGATAAATAATTGTAACCAAATTTGTAAATGTTTATTATATTCTGCATTTTATTGTGTTATACTGTTGATGTATCCCGAGAAATACTTTACCATTGTCAATAATTTTGGTATCATTGGAAAGCCCTTTGAGATTACTATCATATGCAATGAAAAAATCAAAGAAAGGGGCAGGCAACTTGAAAATTCTGTGCCCCCCCCCCCCCCACCTACATACACCTGACATACCGACCAGATTTACGGTGGTTCCATCAGAGGAAGTGGACAGTTTATTAATGAACAAGAAAACATAAACACCAAAAGAAAAACTGAAATTCACGTCAACTTAGTCCAAACATTCCTTGTAGCTAACGGCGAAAACAGAAAGATGGAGCAGATTCCTCATATGGAACTTGGGGACTGATTGTGTCGCTTTCCTTGTGGGAATAAAAAAAGGACGGGCAAGAATATGAACCAGTCATCCTACGCTCAATGTTTGCAAACTTTGAAAAGCATCTCCGTAAATTTACTATGCAAATGGGTTGTCATTGATCACTTCCCCTGAGTTTGATAAACTAAGAGTAACACTTAAAAGTAAACAAAAGAACTTGAAAAACAAGGTAAAAGAAACAAACCATGCAAACCCGACGCCTTGAAAGACACGGATATTGATCTGCTCTATGTGAAAAAGCTCCTGTGATCCTTCACACCCATAAATGTCATGAATACATTGTGGCGTAATAAAACAATTAATTTTGGGCTGCGTGGAGGCATTCAACAGCACAGAAATATTTCCTGGGGATATCTAGTTGTTAGTAAAAGTGACGATGGCCGGGAACATTTGGAGCTGCAGGAAAGAGAAACAAAACCAGAACTGGAACTGGAGAGAACGGTCCGGGAGAAAGGTGTCCTTTTGCCTTGCATAATTTGTATGTTTCAAAGCGTCCTGTAACTTACTGTAAGTCTGATGATCCCTAAAATAAGGGCACAAACACACGCAACGAAAGTCTTGTGGATAAAGACGCGTGGTTTATTTCTCAGCCCATGGGTAGCAACAAACTTTCAAAACTTATGTCTGTAATGGCAAAAGATGCAGGGATCGGTGGTGATCGCAAGCTCACGTACCAATCATTCGGCGAGAAAATACTTGCATGGTACAAAAGCTAAATGACAATGATGTACCACCGCATGCAGTTACGCAAATCACTGGACAGAAGCGTGTGAAAAGCATCCTACCTTACAGCCGTATTAACATTAATCAGTACAGAGAAATATCTAATGTTCTTGCAGCACCACAGGAAAATGAAACTGACAGCGTGATAACCAATAAAAGCCTACTGTCTGATTCCCATCCGCAGTCCCAAACCCACTCACTGCCCACCTGATCCTAGACCTCTTTGTGCTGATAAATTAGAGGCAACAATCCCACCGGAATGTTCCAGGGTTGTCATATATCATCAGTCAAGATAAATTACAATTACAGAGAATAACAAGAGGAAAAGAGTCATCGTAATCCGTTCAAGCGCGTACAGCAATCAGTGCCAGTAATGGACTCGCACAGTGATCTTTCTCAGTACCACAGTGGGCCATAGGCCTAAACGTTAATCTAATATTTATGAAGACCATGGTCTAAGTTAATAATTCTTGTCGTAACTTTCAGGTGTTCCCATTGTTGTGTTAAAATTTAAACAATAGTGCAGGACACGGTTAAGACATGTTTTAGTTCGCTCCCGTTGTTTTTCAGAGTGGATCAAGTGCTTACGCTTTGCCAGAAGGATCATGCATAAATTAGTAGTTTGGCATCAACCCTGCATAAGTAATGAGGAAGCGTAACGATAAGCTGATTTTCCGATGATAGCATTACGGGACTTTCAGTCATGTACCTAGAACGCCGTTCAAGAAAATAAATAGGCATGTATTTACTCCTTTTGATATTGGAAGAACTGTCTCAGCATACATATATTTTTGGTTATCATTCGATACTGAAGCCGAAACTATTGAACTACTTTTCTTCTGTATAGCGCGATTATGTCGCAGTGTTGATGAAACGGATGCGCGTATGAATACATTTTTACACTTGAGAAAAATGGGGTCATTTTTCAATGCGTGTCCATCGCCTGGAAGGAGGAATTGTGGATATTTGGTGAATGTTGGTATGCGATAAAGAAAATACAGACCGCAGAGCCAAATGGGGGTAACGCTGGTGTCACTCGTTGTGAGATTTTCGTGCTTTGGCTCGTCAGAGCCTCTCAAAAATTCGAAAATCCCACAATTTGTGACACCAGCGTTGTCCACAAAAAAGTATTAAATCCAGTCTGGATTCTCCATGAGACTGTCATCATGCTTGAGAGGTAACTGGGTACGCGGCTAGTCGACCTTGTTGCTGGAAACAATTTGTACTAGATAATTAATGAACCGACACGATCAACTGAATTTTCTAACAGTCTGTTAGACTTGCTGATTACTGACTCTACGGGATATATTCTAAATAGTGGTGCCCTTCCTCCCATACTTGCGCCATAGCCAATTCGGATCACTCCATTGTTTTCTGTACCATCTCTTTTACTTTTCCGCGTCTGGGATTACAAGAGGGTGAACATTAAAGAACAAAACGAAGACCTCTTACATGCATGCTCCTTGGGACCTAGGTTTTGAATTATTTATATGAATTGAAGATTCTGTTGAATTCACGACTATGGTCTTCCTTGACACTGACAAGGAATTTATTTCTTGCAAGGACGTCCTTGTCAGGCCAAAAGACAAACTCTGGGTTAGTAGGCATCCAACACTTCTCATAGAAAAAGAAAAAAAAAAATAACGGAATCGAGCCTGAAAAAGATACAAGAAATCTGCAGAGAAAGATGACGGTACTCCATACTTTGAAACGGAAAAACCATTTCTGTATTATAAGTGCTTCTGTAATATTTCTGTGTCTGCTAATAAAAAATCTATGTGGGTGTACTTTTCTAAACTGAATTTAGTGAACTTGACAGCAACAAAATAATTGCAAAACAGTCGTGGAACCTATCTAAATTTATTCTTGGTTGTAAGCGTCATGCAATTATTCCTCATCTTATTGAAAATGGTAATACAATATCCAAAGAGCTGAAAAGGCTGAAATTTCCAGTCAGTACTCTGCCAGTCAGTGCAGAATTTCTACTGATGATGATCCACCCCCTTGCCTACCATCGTTGTATCTATCCTTGGTCCCATCCTCTTTTTGGTTTATAAAGATGACATCGTCACAACATAGCATGCCAAATCAGACTTTTTGCTGATGACACTTGCAACAAGGAAATTATAATTAACCCTGCATCTTCTGGTGATCGCATTAATATTGACCTTGGGCGTTTATCCATGTGAGGCCGTGTCTGGCGTATGACCTTTAGTGTCATTAAATCGTTCTCAGTACCATTTTCTCGCAAACGGAAATAGAAGACTCAATGCTGGTTCTGCTATACCTGAAGCCACAGACCATACTCATTTAGGCATTACTCTCTCACACGATTTAAGATGGCAACTACGTAAAAATTGCATTGTCACAAAGGCAAGCAAAAACCTCTCTCTTTTGAAAAGGCTTAACTTTAAACTCTCCAGGCAGACTCTTGAAAAATTATACCTGACAATGGTTCGCCTGATCCTCAAATACGGATGCGTGCATTAACAAATGTACCCAAGAGCTTGCCAACCTTATGGACAGTTTATAGTGTATGAAGCTGCTACAATTTGTACTGGTGCAAGGACATATACGTCACGTGCCAGGTTAATTGATGAGCTTGGTTGGGAGCCACTACATATTCAAAGACTTTGTTTAAACTCGTATACTTTGCAAAATTATCAACAAACTCTTACCCCCGTACCTTTATGATTAACTAACAAATTATCTGATTACTCAAGCAGACCGCACTGTGTGAAATCCCCGTTAGTTATGACAGATTAACTGTAGAACGACTCTCCTCTATATGCTTGTGCCTGCCTGATGACATAAAAGAGTCGCCATCACCTTCACTTTTCAAACCAAAATTATCCACTTTTCTCTTTTTACGCCATAAAATGCCAAGTTATTTTGCCCATGGCAACCGTTTTGCAAATATAATTCATACACGGCTCCGCCCGGTCAGTCTGGTCGGAATTCGCATTTACTCTAAAGGAATATTGTTTCCTTAGCAACTTGTTTGTGCAATTTTCAAAACAAAAACATGTGTCCCTTCTTTCTGTGTTGCCCCCATTATGAAGTACATTGACATAAACTCCTGAGATCGGTTTCAGGTGTGATCATATCTGGTGCACACCCTAATCTATTGGTTGATATTGCTATGGACACATTCGTGAAAATCATATTAATGGCAGTTGGTACCTTCCTGATGAACTGAACACAGGCATTCTTGCTGCAGTCCAACTGTACATTACTGTGACTAGACGCTTTATCAACGAGTAAAATTAATTTCATTGTGCATCATCTCTGCAAATAGAACGTCTTTGTAATATCCAGAGTGTCTTCTAAAAAGCACCTGTGCGTTTGCGTGTCTGGAGATCCCCTAGATTAGTTACTTTTTGCAACTGCTGGGTTATCCAGTTTTTATTTTTGCAATAAATATGTTTACAATATCCCAATACTCTTTAATCAGTCAGTCATAAACATTGCGCTTTTTTAACAGTGGTCCACACATTACCAAAAATATATACCTTAGTAAATACCGTATCCAGTTTACAGCTTGTTCGAATAGCATGGAGATGTAAATGCTGCAGACGCATATGCGAGTCCAGACAAACGTGAAAGTGACCACTGAGAAAATAAGCTTTAATCTGATAAAGGTAATTAGCACAACTGATCACAATACCTTTGATGTGCAGTGGTAGTATCGTATATTAAACTTACACCTGCCTATTCATACAGAATTAGTCGTGTACATTATCTAACTGCAGCATCGTCCCATAATTATGATATATATATATATATATATATATATATATATATATATATATATATATATATATATATATATATATATATATATATATATATATATATATATATATATATATATATATATATATATATATATATCAAAAGGAAGAGATAGAAAATCTTAGTAAAGAGCATGTTTTTAAAAAAAAAAATCTATCAAGTATTCCAGGAGCTAGAGCAGGTAGAAATTGAAGCATGTAGCCTTCTGGATGATCACTACAAATAGTCTGTAGGTAAGAAAACAAAAACTCCATCTCATTGTATTACGAGGTTATGGATAAAGTCAATGAGGTGAAGGCAAGGGAATACATAGTTGAAGAGTCTTAGATGTGTGTACATAATTTTATGGCGTACTATATACAAGTACAATTTTTCCAGGGTTTATCAAATGTAAAATTTCACAATTTTATATTTCTGGATTGCGGATTAGAAAAGCACCCTACGTAGTGTGCACACAGGTGCATCGGGTACACTGCAGTTAAATACTGTACACACATGGATCAGTTGCCTGTGTTTGTTTGTTTGTTTTTTATTGTAATACTGACAGTGGACTTTGTTGGTGGTAAGTTATTGAGTATTTATGATGAGAGACCTGTTATATGCATGCATGTCGCTACCAGTAATCATTTCTTACAGAATTGCCCCTTTTTGAAATAGATTTTTTCCTGAAGGATACAGCTTAAGTAAATTGGAATTTCCCCAAGCTGTACCATTCAGATGCAAAGGAATGCCTTGGAAAAATTGAATTTGTACCAAAGTTGTAACACGCTAATCTCTATAGGTTGAGCAAAACACACATTTTTCAACAACCCAGTCTTTCTCTTGAAGAAAGCATCATGTCTAGGTTTCTTCTGTTCAATACATGCTATTTTTATTTTGCCGTGGTGGTGTTTCCTTTTTTAGGGGTGTGAAAGGAATAAACCAATTAGATGTACATGTTCTGCTGATATTTCTAATATATTTCAGGCATATTCAACCATTAAGAGGCTGACGTCAACAGCTATCTTTGTTGCACTCCGGATGCATAAATATCCAGAGTAGGCTGAGGACAGCTGTTGACTGTCATCTTGCTTTGCTTAGGATGAGTGCCTAGTTGATTGTTAAGGTCAGGGTGACTTGTGAACTAAGTAGTGGGCTAGCTTTCCAAAAATATATATAGTTTGTACAACCTTTTATGTATATTAATTGATTTATGATACAATCTTTTCAAGTCACACTGAATTTAACACTCAATTTGGCGCTCATCCTTCAGTCAAATTTTCATTCAGAGAGAAAATATACATGTAATGACATGAAACGAAGCGGACTTATTAATAATAGTACCGATTGTGCTCAAACCGTTTCAGTGGGAAAGTGTTAATATGATATCTTAAGTCAGCATTAAAGTCACGTGAAATTAATTTTGTATTGAAAGATAAGATATAAGAGAGAGAGAGAGAGAGAGAGAGAGAGAGAGAGAGAGAGAGAGAGAGAGAGAGAGAGAGTGTGTGTGTGTGTGTGTGTGTGTGTGTCACATAGATGCACATGTAGGCAGATTTCCGAAATAAAAAGTGTCAATAAAAATGACTTGTGGGACATAGTTGATACTTGTAGGTGCCTGCATGTTGATAAATACTATATGATGTACTGAAATATTTCATAAAGATATTTAATGTTCGACTTTATTCAGTACATTTCCTTCGGACCACAAAATAAAGCATAAGGGCTCCTCATGAATTCAATGAAGCTGTTACCCAACTCACAAAAACCCGCTTAACCACAGTGACTGAAGTATTCACATCAATGCAGATATGAGTTTGAAGGGGTGCGGGGTTGAACAATTTATGTAACCTTCATTACTAATATGCACCTACTCGATAGGATGATTTTTGGAAGCTGCATGCATGGAGGAGCTCTTTCAGTTTCAGCGACCACCTCAACATCCATGGAAAGGGACACTTCTGCCCAATTTGCTGGAGATGTCTCCAATTCTATGGCTGGAGATGCATCTGCCTCGATGGCTGTAGGCATCTGTACCTCCTTGTGTCCACCATCTATTATTGGAACAAACTGACCAAGATCAGTAATGGGAGCCAGGTCAGTGTAGGAATGATCTGGGTACACATTGATCCCCCAAGAGTGTCGTTGATTTACGTGGGTGTTGTGGTGCTATTAAAAGCCCATCTTTTGGCTCAGATTCTTTGGCAATTAATACTAAAAGTTGGTGTATCTCTTGAAACGCGTCATTATTTACAGGGGTGTCTGGGGTCATTAGACATTACATAAGGCCTAACTTAGGAAATCGATCCTTTAAGTAAGACTTGTTAAGTTTCGATTTCCCAAGTTAGGCCTACAAATTACATTCATGATCATAAATATTCCAAACTAACGATTATAGTAATTAATTGTGGTGGAATTTGACACTTTTCGTGAAATGTAGGAACCGTGTGTTTATACCTTCCATAATACGCATATACATACATACATACATATATATATATATATATATATATATATATATATATATATATATATATATATATATATATATATATATATATATATATAAGTCCTCATTAAAATATTGGAATTATTACGGTCCCATCAATGCCAACGTCACATATGCGATTGCGGAAACCCGAGGCGAGGGGCTCCCACCGGGATTAAAGCTTTTTACCGGATGAAATGAATGCACTTTAAGGAGTCATGAAAAAAGAAGAAAAAAATGAAAAAGAAAAGAAAAATCTCAATGAAAAATATTACACGTAGAAACTCCACACTTGGCACAATTACCTTCTATAGATAAAGTCTCGCTTTTTTATACGAGAGGTCATGCTTTTTAAAATTATGCAAATGAGGGCTAATTAAAGTTTTAAATCTTACATTTAATAGTAGATGTGGTTCCGAGTGTGTAGGAGATCGATTATAGTAAAGGTAAAGGTCATCTCAAATATCAAGGTCAAAGTTAAATTTTAGGCCAAAATGTCATTTTTCAGGTCGAGGTTCACTCCAGGTAGAGGACATCTCAAGGTCAAAGGCCACTTTCGATGGTGGTCTTCTAGCCATAACTTGATCAATTTTTATCCAGTTTTGATCATGTTGCGCTCAAACTGTAGCAATTGTAACAGTGTACATTATTGGAACTTACATGTAACCTCTTTTGGACCTTTGAAAGTTTCATCAAGTCATAACGTGGCCAATTTCCATCCAATCCTAATCATGTTGGACTCAAATTATAGGTATTGCAATACTGCACATTTTTATAAGCAGATGTAGCCTCAAAAGGGCAAAGGGCAAGGTCATTTGGCCCTTTGAGAATTTAATCTTGCCACAACTTGGTTAATTTTCATCCGATCTGGTTCATGTTGGTCTTAAATTGTTGGTATTTTGACACTATGCAATTTACATGTGACCTGTAAAGGTCAAAGGTCAAGGTCATTTGGACTTTGAAATTTGCATCCAGCCATAAGCTTAATGTAGAGTGAAGTACCAAAGGATAAAAGTTGTAGCATTTAATATTTTCAGCTTTTGGAGGCACACAGACAGATTTGCTTTGAAACAAATCTTCTTTTCTAGTTTTTCTACTTGGCCGGACGAAAAATATCCAAATGGTACTCCCCCAGTTGAGTTTTGCAACACTGTATTACAATTAAGAACATATTACAGCTGTATACATGAATTGGAAATAAATAATTTTGTGCCTTGCACTCATTCATTTCTCTGAAAACCAAATAGGCCTGTCACTATAATGCCCATATCCCAGAACTAAAATTGCCATTATTCGCTCATTGATATTTGTTTTCATTTTCCACAACTGTATTTAATTTGATGTAAGAACTGCATTCAGTATTTTTTTTATTTTTTTTTTCAAAACTTGTCAATTCATGAGGTGTCACAGAGATAACTTCTCTGGTATCTGGGCGATATTGATCATCACTTGCAACACAGGTGGCCAAACTATCAGTTCGAGATCAGATGTAGAAATATATGCCATGGCAACAGTATGTCCACTGTATGCGTTTTGTCAATATGATGGAACTTTTCAATGGACAAAATTTTGTCCACTACATAGAACTACCACTATCCCACCAGTACCTATTTCCACTGCAAACACTGGGGTACCTACATTATCATGCTGTGTGTGTGTGGTTGTGTGAGTGTGTGTGTTTGTGTTTGTATGTATATACGACGACGGCGACGACGACGAAGACGACGATCCGGACAAAAATTAAGATGAAAGTCATGATGACGATGGTGAGAAAAAATAGGATGGAGGCCATGGCATGACATAATGATGATGATGATGATGACGACGATGATGATGATGGTGATGATGATGATGATGGTGATGGTGACAAAAAACGTGATGGTCATGCCGATGACAAAAATGATGATGATGAAGATGATGACTAATGATCACAGTTTTGACGGTAACAATATAAATTACCATTATTGTGATAATAAGTGACAAAAACAAAGAATCTACACCCCCATCACATCACTCTATTAAAACACACACACACACACACACACACATACACACACACACGCACACAAACAAACAACACAAAAATGCACACTGCCTGAATCTACAAATCACTTGCAGCCAGCTGCAAAACGCCAGAACACTCAACATGATTATGTTATCGCTGTGTGATTATAGTATTATGCCACTTGTTAAAATTTACCCCGCGTTTATTACCCATTATTTTCAACATTCATTGTAAATGGAAACTGCCAATTTCATGTTAAGTCAAGATGCATATATATATATATATATATATATATATATATATATATATATATATATATATTATATATATATATATATATATATATATATATATATATATATATGTGTGTGTGTGTGTGTGTGTGTGTGTGTGTTTGTATGTATGTATATATATGTGTATATATATATATATATAGTATATATATATATATATATATACTATAAATATATATATATAATATATATATATATATATATATATATGTGAAACAAAGTAAGTTTTCAGCCTCAAGGACTGCTGGTGCCATTAGTCAATTAAACAAATGCTAAAGTAATTACAGTTTTACTTCCCCCTTTGGCTACAAAGTTTGAAGGCTTAGGTCCGTCCTTGTGTTTGTATTGTTATAGTATATAATTATGAATATGTGTGTATACGTACAGAGAGAGAGAGAGAGAGAGAGAGAGAGGAGAGAGAGAGAGAGAGAGAGGACGAGAGAGAGAGAGAGAGAGAGACGAGAGGGAGACGAGAGAGAAGAAGAGAGAGAGGAGACGAGAGAGAGAGACGAGAGAGAGATGAGAAGAGAGAGACGAGAGAGAGAGGAGAGAGAGAGAGAGAGAGAGACGAGGAGAGAGGAGAGAAGAGAGAGAGAAGACGAGACTGAGAGAGAGAGAGAGAGAGACCTGGCTGTTTAAATGAACAATGCAGCCAGCCCTTTCCACTATTCATGAATCAGGAGTATGCCTACTGGGCAGTGATTCCTCAACCAGGTTATTGTTTGATCCGAACGTCCAGTAGACTTTTAATCAGAATGAATTTCCAAAGAACCTGAGTAAACACTGGAATTGAGAGCAGTGGAGCAAATAAGAAAAGAGGTCGGCAGGTGTTCTCTAGTTTAGCCAAGTGTTGACATAAATATTAACTCAAAATAAGCTTTATAAGGTGAAATGAGTGACGGATAAAACAAATACGCATTACAGCAGTACACATTGGGATCACACGAGCTATTATTATAGGGTTTAGCCTATTCCATATGAAAGTAGAGCTAATGAATTAATAGATCTAGGCCTACCAAGGCTATATAGTTGATTTACCTATGTTCCCCATGTTACTATTGTGACTCTATTGTCGATAGGGGTAGCATAAACACTGTTATTACCAATTGCTAATCTATCTTGATATGTGAGGAGTTGCCGGTCTGAACTATGAAATTTGGTGCAACGATGTCCAGCTCCGTTCGCCGGCGTCGGCTTTCTCCGAAATGCGCTGCGCGGCATGGTGTGGCGCGGGGCAGCGGGCTTCTAATTGACCTGAACAGGGAACCTCAGACCAGAAGTTCCTATTGCGCAGCCAAGAGTGCACATTCTGCTGGGGTTTCTTTAGTGTTCTGTTTGAGAGTATAAGAACGCGGTTACACGTGGCGTTATGCAGATACGTTGCTGAATCCAGTAAATGTTAGCACTCTTGTGAGTGGTCATGAACAAGTTTGAATTTTGAATCACTATGATGACATTTTATCCTGTAATAGGACTATAAATGTGGAATAAAAACAACTGAAAAACATGTGAAAAACATAACAATTTATTAAATAACATCCAACATTTAACAACATGTATAATATTAAATTGGCAACGAAGTCTTTTTTTTCAACTGAAGTATGCCTATTTCTTACTGATATCAGTCATTTGATTCATGAGCCTGATCTCAAAACAGGTATACAGAATTTGTGCACCTGGTTGGTGATCAAGTCCAAAACGAGGCTAAATTATGTATACAAAATTTGTATACTTGTTTGGTGATCAGGGAGGACACTAAAGTGGGAATACAGGAAATTCTCTCGTATTTTTCAAAAAATCAGCAAACGTAAATTTTGTCTCTTACAGAATAACGTTTGCCTATTATGTGGCACTCTCCCCTGGTCGTGTAGGCCTGCCAACTCGTGATAGTAACAAGGCTGAAATAATCGTTAAGCTGCGGCCGGTCTAAACATCGCAGTACATTGCATTACACCCAAATTTATATTTAGGATCGCCGGATTATATTCAAATGAACTGAAATATAAAATTCAAACACATCTAGACTAGAATTTATGTCAGGCTAGATGAATCAGGTACCTTTACTCATGTTAAGGCAACATAAAAAAAATATTCAGGTGATCATCAGTGGCTTTCGAAAAGAAAACATGATGAGGGAGGGGGATTTTTTAAATACTTCCCCTCCCTCCAAATGATTTACTGCATTGAAGCTTTCCACAAGTACCCATTGCCCATACAGGTCATTTATTCATTGAGAATGTCACTCGAATGCTGTAATACAGTCCTCTTGATCGGCGCAGGAAGCACTGCAGCTGACTGCTGAAGGCATTAAGCAAAGCTATGTCACTGATCTTTTTTCGCAATTTTTTACAAATAAAAATTTCTCCGAAAAATTGAAGCGGCAAAAAAAAGAAGATGCGATGATAAACCGGAATATTTTGATGTGGCCTAATAAAAAGTAACCACAAAGTAGCAACATAAATCTCGGACTCTTCATATGTCATATAGTAACCATACAACTGTTCAAATATTTTGCTTGGCTTATTTTAGAATTATCTGTACGTGAATTGGTTTATATCTGAGGTAAAAAAAAGAAATGTGCACATTTGCTGACTGCAGGTGGCCCCTGGGCCTATAGCAAATATATACCCTCCTGTCGGCCTCATACAGTATTCGTGGTGCTTCATGATAATTAAGCGATACCTTCAAACTAATCATGTTGCCTGTAGTTAAAAAAAACGAACCAAAAAAAAACAAAAAAACAAAAAAACCGGGTTCCAATAGGCTATAGAGAATATGATAGAATAACAAGAACATAATTATATATATCCCTTAATTTGTAAAAACAATACTAAAAATAATAATTATAATGTACAACTGAGATCGTAACGATATTGGCTGTTATATAGTTCTTTCACACAAAATAAAATGAACTGGGCCGTGTTGATTATGTCATTCACGTAAACCGGCCTCCATTGAACCAGTTTTTTCAGGAGTGGGAATTTGGTGCAGTTGGTATGTGCGTTTTCGCTTAATCGAAAATACGCCACACAAAACTACCTGTTATATTGGCCACTCTCGGCGCGTCTTGCATAGCAGACACTACTGCAGATATTAATATGTTTATATATATATATATATATATATATATATATATATATATATATATATATATATATATATATATATATATATATATATATATATATACACACACATATATATATATATATATATATATATATATATTTACATTGGGAGTTTTTGTTAGCATTGAAAGAATAGGGACAAATTTTGTTTTCATCAGTCGATGGTAACATTATGTACAGCACGGCACGTGCCAGTGCCTACTTGCCCCTACGTAACAAGCGGCTGACCACAAATATTCATGACAAATTTAATTCTAGTACTAATGTTGATATGAATATAAATATAAAAAATTGAAGTCTGTCTGTTGTTGTCATTGGCATGTAACAGCTTGATAGCGACGTCATGAAAAAAAATGCCTACCAACCACCGCGCTGTTACATGCCAATGACAACAACAGAGACAGACTTCATTTTTTATATTCATTCAACATCAATACTAGACTTCATTTTTATAATATATATATATTAGAATTGCAAACACAACAGAACCTCCTTTTGAGCACAATACATTCAGGTACATGTATATGACTATCCGTAACAGTCTGTGTATAAGAGGTCAGAGATTTACAAACGTTGTGGATAATAAATGAGCTGGCCGAATGTGTATTATATTATGGAATTGTTCTGGGGAAAATAAACTGGCTATATTCGGATCTACATAACGACACATGTGACCGTTGACATACTTTCGAACAGAACACAAAAGAAACCCCAGTAGAATGCGTAGTGTTGGTTGCGCAACAGGAACTTTCGGTATGAGGTTCCCATTCCAGGTCAATAATGTGTTTGGTGCCCCGCGCCACACCATGCTGCGCCATGCCGCGGAGCGTATTTTGGCGTAAGCCCGCGGCGTCCCAGTTACGAGCTAGGGTAAACGCATACTTGGGTTCTTTATGCTGCGCAAAAAGCACGTACACTTTTTAGAGAACGCACACATCTTAAATTTTAGTAATGGCATAGACGCTAGCTTTTTAGATTTTTCATAAACTGATTTCATGTTCAGGCCTACTTGTGACCCAAAAAAAAAAAAAAAAAATGAATGTTTGTCCCACTGACCTGCTCCGAAGTTTTTCAGTGAGGAGTTTTCAGTGCGATAACGAAATTGCGAACAATGCTTTTACAAGCTCGTCGGTCGGGTTGCAGTGACATGGCTTGCACACACTACCACCGTTCGTCAAGAGAAGACAATTTTGTTCATGTTTCATCATATAAGTTCAACTTAGAACCAGAAGTCTCTGATTAATAACAAAAAATTTCATATCAATGGTCAGTGACGTGTTGTGCTGCATTTTACAAACCGCGCGGCTGAGCCTATCGAGAACTGGTACATCGTGTATACATCAAAAGATGTATGTATAGGCCCTAGAACTGGTACATCGTGTAGACATCAGAAGATGGATGTAGAGGCCCTCTTATCAGTGTTTAACAACTGTTGAATCGCTATGCATACTCCCCCCCCCCCCCCCGCCCTCCATGTTACCACCTGGGAAAAAACAGTTCGGCTCTATATAGGCCTCGACCTAGGCCTACATGTATGAGGTATCTTCTTTTGATCCTAGGGTTAGGACCCACTAAGCCTGTTTTGAAACTGCATTTTAAAGAAAGTTTGGGGTGAAGTGCATGGGGGGGGGGGGGGGGCTAGGGAGAGGGGAAGGAACATCAACTGCTTACTTAAATTGCCAGGATATTGCCTGAAATCCCAGGAAATTTCCTAAATTCCTGAGAATTAATTCATAACTCAATTATGAGTGTAGTAATATTGATAAAATTGTGCCAATTTACTACAACAACCAATCTTCACATAAGCCTACTGTCTAAATTTGGTGCTTCTAGCATGAGCAGAACTGGAGATATAATGATGGGACAAAATTTTCCGAATGGAATGGTTTATTTATTTTGGAATGACTTATATATATATATATATATATATATATATATATATATATATATATATTGTAATCTATGACCTGACTAAATACCTGAGAACGAGGTCAAGATCAACGGAAAATGTTCCAGCGAGCACTAGCTTATTTTGCAATCTACGTACCTTAGAATGATGGCAGGTAAAATATTAAAAAAATGATAATAATGCTCCTGCAAGCACTTCGTCACTTTACATTGAATAATGTGACATATTTCTAAGCCTTAGTTCAGCCACCCTGACTATTTTCGTCGTTTCAAATAAGAAGTATGAACACTGCAATTAGAATCATTTTAGGCTACTCAAGGCCTTGGTAATGTGAAGAAACACAATTCTTACTTTTTTTTTGCTTGTCGATGGCTAAGCGTAACTCATGATAAAGAGCAGGTGTAGTTATTGCACACATTTTCTTCGCCTTTTTAATAAAGAGGTGAAACATGAGCGTCTTTCCAGTCAGAATGATAAAGCTTTTCATTTCAGAACAGATTAAATAATTTTGTCAGAGGCTTGTAAATAAGAGGAGCAGCCTCTTTCAAAGGCCTTAATTGTCCTTATTCCATCTGGACTAGTATAGTCTGGCAGATAAATGCAAAATTAGGGCTGAACCTGCATTTGTTGTCTATAGTTTTTTTTTCTTTCACTGATTTTGAGAGACCTTGAGCAAAACGATATTTTGCCTGGTTTACCCCCCCCCCCCCCTCCCTTTTGACATAAAAAAAAAAAATGTAAGCTTGCGATAGACAACTGTGTACCACAAACCACAAAACCACAGTTTTGGGTATGTGGGAACTATTAAACCATTTGTACTTGAAGTGACCTTGACCATTATATGACCCCAAGGTCAAGGAATGCATGTTCCAACACTGGGCAAGCTGATTGTTAACCCAAATAAACTGTACATTTGCCGACACTACACAAGCTGCTTGACGGCAAATTGTCAACAAATCTTTTAACGTGTTACAAAATTAGAGTCTAGATTGTCATTTACAGCTTCAAAAGTGCATAATGGAGTTAAAACATTAAACAGGCAGATCATCATGATTCTGTGCTCTGCTGACTGGAATCTGCTTCTGTAAGTGCAGACTTAACTAATCTATACATGAACTGTACTTATTAATAGTTGACTGAAGGTTTAATTATTACTAAGATATAGGCCAGTGTCAGTGTGAGCTTTGAAGGTCATTCAAAATCACATAGACGGTACAGGCCCTCCTAGGAAACAACTGTCTTAAGATCAAAGCATTCCACAGTATCATTTTGACAGTATTATAACACATGCACTGTATTGCTACATGCCTGCACAACTATAATGCTACCGGCACATTGTCGCAAAGTCTGATGTCCCACAGCTTCATCAAAAATTAACATATCTTCCTTATTTTCACCAACCTACGTCATCTTTAGTCAGATTATAACATGATAACAGTTCGAATCATTCCACGGAGCCGCTATAGAGATAAAGACAAAAAAATAGCCTCAGTACACAAAATAGGAAAACTTGCAGCTCCACATAATGTTCAAACTGTGAATTACATAACCTCAGGTGATTCTGTACGCAGTGTCAAAGCAATTGGCATAGCGGTTTATGATAAGAAATTCCATTTTTAGAATTGAATAATGTAAAAAATTTCATCCAAAAATAGGAAAATATTACATTATCATCTCCTTCTCAAACTTGGTAGAGAACCACCTATGGAGCATCCATTTCCAAAATCAAAACATTCCTTGCAATGATTTTTAGAACTGGCAAATGTAAAAAGTCTAACGGACGGGCGCAAACGGATTTCATCAAAACTTAAACTGAAAAAAGTTATCTTTTCTACCTGTGAGTAAAATGGAAAACACAATGTAGACTGCAAAACAAAGCGTGTTATCTTAGATCGACTCAAAATATTTTACAAGCCCTTTAAGACTCGTCACAGAATATTTTGTAGACTAAGATGTGCTCACAATCAATAAGAAAATCCGAAATACATATCTACACTTGAAAATGCTATTTTTCTTTTGTGTAAAAATCCGTAAAAAATATAAAAGTTAAATTGCAGAAAAGTTTCAGATTCAGCATCAGGTTTTCTCATTTCTACAGTAACTATGCTATATGCCTACGTGCAAGCAAAAATTCAAGCCCTAATTAGCTCACTAAAAATAGCGTTGAGAGAACGGATAACCCCCGCGCGCATAATCTTCTTTTCCTCAATTCTGACATTTTTAAGACTTCGCAGTAGAATACTTTGCATACAATTTTCATATTGTTGTCTCTAAAATGGGAGAGCAATTTTGGATGTGTTCTTGGGGCAAGCTCTGGTGACAGAGACCACTGTACTGTGCACAGGCGCTCGTAACGTTCAGTCAGTCATTCAAGCTTCCGTGCTAATATACGCGGTGGTGGGTGGACGGGGGGAAGGGGAAGGGAGGAGAGGAGGAGTGGGTGAAGAGGTTGGAACTGGAGCATCTGTGCGTTCAATAACCCACATAGGGCCATATCTGCAATAAAATATTGTGTATTTATCTGTGCAGTCAATTGTTTGTGCTAATAAGATGGTGGCGGATGGGCCTAAAACCACAACGTCGTCACATGCAGCTCCTATATAGAAAGATTTTAAACGAACCTCACATCTGGAATACCATCCCGCTTCACGTTTGGCATGATATCTCCGTTTCTGAACACACCAACAAGCTGTAACTCACCAGTTTATTCCAAAACTATTTTCTACAGGTATATCACACAGATAATCCATTGAAATCCGCATAAATCCACAGCAACAGGCCTATAATTGTCAAAAATGTCCCACAAAATCCATTTCGGGCAAAAAGTCCGACATTCCAGCGCCAAATTCAAACGGGTATCTCATCCTGAATCGAGTTCGTTGTGCAGCACTCAAATGGCCTTGAAAATAAATACATTAAAGTTTCGTAAAAAGGTTTATACATACAAAGAGGAAACTGGATTTGAATAGGAACTTGTACCATCATAAGATGCATCTCTGACAAAAATGTAGTAAAGCTGTGGCCAATATTTGTTTATATAACGCGGTAACGGTGTCAGGGTTGACGCCACTCAGACAGCCTTCAAATAAATTCATCAAAAGTTTCATAGAAAGTTAAAGTGTGTCCTGAAAAAGTTGGTTTTAAATAGGAACTTGGTGCATCTTAAGATACATCTCTGTTTTTCTTTTTGGAATTTTTTAAAGAGTCACACGGTTTATTATTATGCTTTTCCTCAGCAAAGCGGAGATGGGCCTGATATTGACTTCTTATTTAATCATAAGTAGCCCATATTTCGTCGCTGTGTGGCTCCCTTCATCGAACTTCTCCAGGTCAGTTATGTCCTTGACCTCCAATGTTTTAACTACTTGGTTCTTTCAGGCTTTACATTTTCTCCCAGAGTTGTAGGTGGGAAGCAGAAAGTAATAGGTGGAGAAAGGCACCGAGCGAAGCGAGGTGCCAAAAAATTTGGCCGGGGGTCCGGGGGCCGCCTAGGCCCCCGGAAGCTCAGGCAACTATACATGCTAAAATATGCATTCTGGCTGTTTTTCAGGACCTTTTTCACTGTTTAAAACAAACACAAAAAAGCCCAAAAATACAGACAAAATCCTGTTTTTATGCCACTTGAATGTTCATGAAGAGAGATAGAATCCAGAATGCATGTTTCAATCCTGCTTCCAATTGAATTCTACTTGTTATTTTGCCAGTTATATATAATAATATGTATGTAAAAACAACTGTGAAATTTGGTATTTACAAGATTAGTTCATTCAGAATTTCAGACAAAATTTTGATGTATATTCCTACTTCCTCCACATAATTATATCATTTACATTATCCTCATGC
Source organism: Hermodice carunculata (assembly GCA_964020975.1). Lineage (NCBI taxonomy): Eukaryota > Metazoa > Annelida > Polychaeta > Eunicida > Amphinomidae > Hermodice > Hermodice carunculata. Next base: position 57,450,192 of record OZ026618.1, on the reverse strand, counting down.
ATGATCTCTTGTCATTAATAAAGATCACAGTCAGTTGAGTTTACTTGTCCTCTCCTATTTCAGATTAAAAGCATAATAGAAGCAACTTTCCCATTGGATCCTCTCTAAATCTGCAAGGTTGAAGTCTACTACCATTTTATAACTTACAGTATTAAAAAATAATGCTTTAAAAACCTGCCTCCAGCATCAATAATATTGATGCTGGAGGCAGGAGTTTAAAGCATAATCAATGAGTATTATTTTTTACTGCAAGTTAAAGTGTATCCCACTGGACTTAGTTAAAGTAATAAATTGTTTAATAAATTATAATGATTATTGAAGCAAATTGTTTGTGTGCTGATTCTTTCCAGGATGAATAAAGATTTGTAGCAGAAACTGTCCCTTTATACTAGTATCCAGACCTCTGAGATAACATATTCAGTGTTCATTCTAGGGCAGGCAGAAATTTTATGGCCACTAAACAGCCATGTTGCAGATTTTCTCATGGGATTCTGACTCATTCATACCAGGATTTTGGGGGGCACATGTTACTTTGATATTAGAAAGCTGAAGTCTTCAACAAATTCTTGGGCACATGTGCATTCCTATATTGGATGGGTATATTTGATTTATCATGGGCAAATTGGTCAAGAGCCCTTCCTAGAATAAACAATGCATATTTATCTGATATATAATACCAATTAAAATTAATAATAATAATAATAACAAATTTCCAATTTATTTTTTATTATAATTGTAAGCACTAGCCACTGACTTACCAGAAAAACTGTCTTGTACATTATCAGATTCTGACAAGTTGACAACTACATAAACCCAATGCACACAAAATGTCTGGCCAGTTGGTTGCAAATAATAATTGGACTGGTGAGTCAGAATGATCACCAGTCACATGATTATTTGTAACCAAGTTGCAAATAATAATTGGACTGGTGAGTCAGAATGATCACCAGTCAAATGATTATTTGTAACCAAGTTGCAAATAATAATTGGACTGGTGAGTCAGAATGATCACCAGTCAAATGATTATTTGTAACCAAGTTGCAAATAATAATTGGACTGGTGAGTCAGAATGATCACCAGTCAAATGATTATTTGTAACCAAGTTGCAAGACTGGTGCACTCAACCAGTAACCATTTTATAAGAAATAAATGTGATTGTGGCATCTAATGGATTTTAAATTTAATTATGCAACATTACTAAAGTCTAATGCTGCAAAAATCAAGTATGTGACATCTGACAGACTAAATACAGTACAGTACATTTAGTATTAATTAGTCTATCAGATGCCACATACTTGATTTTTTTCAGGGATGCAGCCTGTTATCTTTTAAATTTATCTATGCCACAAACAAAGACAAGCAATAATGCAGTAAATTCAAAAGATCAGAGTGTTATTAGAATAATTCGAATAACAGTCTCAGCCTGATCTTTCAATGATAATTCTGTTTTGTTACCTACAGATCTGATTCATAGATAATCTAATTTAAACTGGAAAGCTCTTTTTAAGAATGTTTCAATAATACTGTTATACAGATATGATTAATTAATTCAGTATTATACTGAAAGAATTAATCATTAATTAATTCTTTCAGTATAATACTGAATCAATTCAAAAAATCATATCTGTATGGACTACTAAGTTGATTACTGAATCAGAATTGATTAATCATATCAATTCATGTAAACAACAGTCTCACTGTATGGTGTATCATCACGTGAACATGTCACAGGCAAAATTACAAGTTCAACTGTTCAACACATAGTACTTAGATATGGTCTCTAGTTATTATCATCTGACAAATAGTCACTCCAGTCACTGTCTGACTCTGTCTCCACATCACTGCTGCAGACTGTCGAATCCACATCAACGACAGGTGATGCTGTATCAGACAATCCTAACACAGACATGGCTTCATCTTCCGTTGAAGATTCAGTGGCAACCACTGGGTCTTCAACAGAAGATGAACTGGTAGTCTCAGTCTGTACTACCAAGTGACAATGTTCATCATTTTTTGACTCGTCAGTCTCAGAAACAAATATTGTATTAACAGATGAAACTGTGGGTGATTTTCTCCCAACTGGAAGTTTCTTCCTTTTTTTCTGAGCAAGCCACACATTGACAGCCTCTTTTACAAGAGAATCACAGTCTGCTGAGAAGAGAGAAGGGCCATTAATGCTGATGTGTAATAGAGAACTTAACATGTCATTTTTCATTCGACTTCTCGTTCTGTTTTTTATCAACTTCAATTTGCTTGCACCTCTTTCGGGCCACGCATTTGAGATAGGGATGGTAAGTATTACTTGGGCCACGTGTGTCAAGTTAGGAAATACAACTGCATATACTGATCGCATCCGCATCAACTGTGTTAAGCACCATTCAGTAGGGTTTGGTACTTCTACTGGCATCTTCTGCCTCAACTCCAAAATGTCATATTTTAGCTTGCCCCACTCAGCTAAATACCTGTCCTTTTTTTCTTCATCTCCAGCATGAAATTGATTGGCTAATATTGTAATTTCTTCCTTTCCATAGTCTTTAAACTCTTGTGTTCCCTGATCTGGCATAGACGTGGGATTGAACACTTCAAATGACTGCATCACTGGAAGAACATCACTGAAGCGGTCATCAATGTTCTTCTTTAGTGCTGTCACATATTTAGTAAGAGTGTTTTTCATCTGTTGAATACCATGTTCAGTCAATTCTGAAATGTCCAAATACTGACCTAAACGCCCATCAGATGCCAGATCTTCTTTCAACTGTGTAATGGGAGTCTCATCATCTACAGTTTCATCTAGTTTTGACTTTGTGCTAAGAAGACATGGCTTAAGTCGAGCAAAACTGATGTTACTCTTTTGAAACATCTTGCTGAGATCTGCCAAAATTGGCAACACAGACTGTAACACATACAAGTTAGATATAAACTGAACATTGTGCATTCTCTGCAGGATCCCATGGGCTGCAGCATCTTCTTGCTCAAGTCTCATGAGTGCCTGCATTACATGGACAAATCCATCATAAAGGGACTGTACACTGTTATTGAAAGACAACCACCTGGTTTTCACAGCTTTTTTCATTTTTTTGGCTACCCTTTTACGTGATGCATGATTCAAATTGATTGAATTGAAATTCAACATTGCCTTTACAAGGACAGCTGTTTTCTTATTTGAATTTTCAAATAAAGACCAAAGCTGGGTCACATACAAATGTACATTTGAAATGCCTTTCAATGTTTTCAGATCACTCTCTGCGCAAGCCAGTGAAAGTTTATGGCAAATGCAATGTACATTCAACAGACTAGGATTATCTATTTTCAACTTAGCTGCCAAACCATTTTGGCGACCTACCATCACTGCTGCCCCATCAGTGACAAGTCCACACATTTGCTCTTTTTTAACAGAGAGTTTCTGTAGATTTTCACATAATTCCTCATAAATTGCTTCTGCATTAGGGCTTTCGTGTTTTGCAAGAACGTCGCATACAAACAGAAATTTTGTACAAACACCATTTGATAGTTTGTTATAATCAGATGGTGTCCTTTGTACAAATTGTACAAAGGACACCATCTGCTCAATAACTGCAATGTCAGTAACGTCATCCACCAAAAGGCCATATACACCTGCTTCATTGATCTGTTTAATGACTGTTTGCTGAATCACATCACCTAAAGTGATAAATATTTCTCGAAATATGCCACTTGATCTAGTGCGGAAATGTTTCATCTCTTTTGCACCTAAGAACTCAAGTAACTGAATCAGGGATGGTGCCTTTAGGTTAGCTATGCATTCTCTGGCCAACCAGTAAATACAATAAAAAGCTTTAAAATGAACAGAGTCATTGACTTGTTTTTTTTTCATCTAGTTCATGCTGAAAAACAGAAACTCTGTTCATAAGTTCAGCTGTAATTGCTCCACTATGTTTAGCACTATCTGCATGTGATTTCACAGCTTCTCTCTTCAGTCTGTTTGCTGGCTGTGTACTGAATTGTTCAGTTTTGTTCTGTTCATTTTTCGTTTGGAATTTTCTGCAAAGCAGACAGTACATTCCTGCTTTTTCAATATAAACAAGCCACCTAATTCCAGTTTTTTTACAGTGAGAAAATGGAGCTGAAAACCAATCATGGCAGAACATTTCTTTTTTCCTGGAAACTCTGATTCTACCTTTTTCTTCCTTGGATAATGTTTGACATCCATTTTTTTTGCATAGATCATATTGGTGAATGTTGGTAATATTTTCATCTGGAAATAGTTCATGACTTAATGAAATTGTTAAATCACTGTCAACATCGGGGAATACATCCAACACACTTGGTTCTGTAGAAGAGAATGTTTTGCCTAATTTAGCTGTATGTGAGCAGGCATCCAACACATTTGGTTCTACGTGACCCTCAGCAGACGAGACTGCTTTGCCCGATGTAGCCTCTGATTTTGAAGCATCCAACACACTTGGTTCCTCATGCTGCACGTCACCAGAAGTTGAAGAGACTGCTTTGCCTAGCGGAGTTGCTGAGGACGTACCGACAGTCTGACTCTGAGGCTGTGTTCCTGAATAAATGACCAAAATATACAATTTAATCCATTAAAATCAATGAAAAAGGTTAACATATAAAATAATCTTTCTTTCTTATTCCAAAATTTATAAACTGTAACTTTGCTTTCACATTAAATATATTATAAATTAAAAGACTGGAATTAAATGTAAGGGAAAGGATAAAAGAAAGTACAAAATTAAAGAAATTCAACTGTAAATTAACTTTTTTCACAGCATATACTGAAAAATAACTGGGTTGTATATCAAGAACGGAATCAGAAAGATAAATAAGAATAGGTCCTAGGCCTATAATTGTTGAAATTAAAAATATATTATTTTCATGGCATATAGAGGGATCTACATCAACACATTGATAAATCTTAATTTAAATTGGTTGATGACAGACTGAACTTAAGCCACATGAAACTGATAAGATTCAATCATGATGTGATCATGTGCATCACAAATCAACTTCACCACATCTGAAAAGCAAATCCCACCAGAGAGTGACCACCACCTAATAATTCAGCCAAACACCATACTAGTCTACCAACTTGTTTAATTTGATGACAGTTGAGAGCCCGACACCTTTATTTTAATCATAAACTCACCCAATGTCAATAACTCATCATCAGTACTGCAAGCAAGTGTAAGCATGGTAAGCGAAGTGAATTACAATGAGAGAAAGAAACCATATATTCATCATCATGAAACCATAATTGATCACCATTTGGTGCTTTATCTGCCCTCTTATTCAATGTATTATCACCAAAAAAAAAAGTTTCAAAAGTTCCAGGCTGATGGTTAAAAACTTCGAGTTTGGACTCGGCATACTATACATTGTTGTATTTAATATGCGTGTTTCCCTTTCCTATTATCGCTCAAAGTTACACGCTGGTTCAATTTCACTTGTTCCCACTGGTTTACGATTACAAACTACGGAGATTTTACGCATCAAACCAAATTGTTAATCATTTAAAATTAACACTTACAACATTGCTGGTGTGACCCAAGAGAACCTACGGCAAAATCATGAGTGATGAGCCGAAATATTCCAGCTTACCTGCGAAAAAATCCTTGATACACTTCTGCTTCTGTCGACCCGCCATCGTGAATGCGTGACCTGAATTCCCGCCCTTCGTTCATCTTCGGATGTGGGCGAATGACACGTCGGAAAAAATCGAGGTCAACACGAAAGATGCCGATTTACCACTTCCGGGCATGCCGCACGTCAACAAGAATAGTTAATGCGATCGTGATAACTTTCCTTAATTCCTACAACGTGCCATGCCGATAAGATTAAGGAAAGTTACCACGATCATGTGTCAATGAATTTAGGTTAATCTATTGAGATTCAGAAGCCGTATACGATACTTGGATAGAGGAAAGAATTATTCCATGCACAGTTCTGGGATAAGTGTTTTTTTTTTTTTTTTAACCTTTGAAGTAGCCGGCGCAGATAAAGTTATAGACCGGCAATTGCGCCGGCCGCCGCCTTATTTTGAAAACACTGTTCTTTGGATTGGGGTGAATCTTGGCCATTACTTTGCCATGAACAGTGTAGGTGTCAATTACCAGCTTATCGCGTTTGAGATGGCGGGCCAAAAACGCAAGTTTATTGCGGAAGTTTGTTAGATCTTTACTGACGAAAATTGTGGTATTTTTCAGTTTAGTTTTAGCTTGCCATATCTTGGTACTGGTAGATAGTTGAGAAATCTCACTATAATGGCTCTATTACTGTTGGGACCCGGCAACTTAAATACATGTAAACATGAATGAGGGAAGTAAGTATACAATGGTTGATCCCCACAGATGACATATATGAACAATCACAGTCAAAGTTATTTCGCAATACTATGCGAGATAACTTCGAGTGAAAGATATACTAATATGAAAAGTTACACTCCCTCTCTACTGCACTGAACTTGGCAACGGGAGAGGTGCCCTTATAGAAAGGTAGGCCTAAGTTTAAATCTGTAGTGAGGACTAGCAAAAGCAGTCAGTGAAACTCTGAACAAAAATCGCCTTGACTCAGAGATGAACGTGTGAAATATTTCGATATTAAGACCAGCAGAGAGGTTTTATTTCCATAGATAAAGTAATCAATTAATTAAAAGAGTACTTTTCTGGTTTTAAGGGGGGGGGGGGGGCTCAGGTCTGCTGCCCTCAGAAGAAAACAAGACAGCTACCGATTTAGTTGCATTGAATGCTACTTGCCATTGTTTGCCTCAAACAGAGATTCTGTCCAGATCGATATTAATTCGCCCTGCAGATATTACAGGATATCAAATTATCTCCAGAATGCTGGTATCATCACCAAAACGCCTTATAACAGAATACCATTAGTTATACCATTAAGGTAAACTAAAAAATGAATGAATAAAGGTGCCCCAGAATAGAGCCCTGGGGCACACTAGCCTCAATAGAAAGCATAGAGAATGACTGACCACCAATTATTACCCGTTGACATCGATTCATGGGCAGCTTTTTAAAAAACTCGGACAAAGAATCCCCAATCCACAACTCTTTCAGCTTGAAAAGAAGGCCTTCGTGCCATACCCGATCGAAGGCCTTGCTGATATATAAAGAGACCATTGTTGCCTCTAATTATTGAGTTCAAGGCCGTTGTGAATATCACTAGTAATTTTGGCATGTGGGTAATTGTTGAGTCATTAGTGTAAAGCCAGATTTTTTAGGTGTCAACAGTTCGTGATGGGGAAAATACTGATATAGGCCATTATATATCAAGCGCTCGAATACTTTAGAAACATTGCAAAACAGAGAAATGGGGCGATAATTGCTTTTTAGTTGCTTGTCATTATTTTGTCAATACCAGGCACACAGAAGATATTTTCTGTGAACCAGGAAAGCATGACGTGTCCAGCGAAAAAATAGAGTTCAGTGACCGAAGGACTTATACCAGATGCGGTATTCTTTAAAATATGCCTATAACATCAATGCCAGTTGCAAATCCTTTAGGTGCTCCTTCTGAGTATTCGCCTTCTAAACAATGGTATTTTCATTGCACTATTTTCGTCGACCTGAAACTGATTTAGGCGCACTTAGGTACGGAAATCACGAAGAAGTCTGCATTCATTAGGTAAATACTTATTAAAAAATTCACATATTCCATGTCACTAGAACTAAAAGAACCGTCATGGAGAAGAGGTGGCTAGAATGATGAAGCTTGGATCCCAGTAATCTGTTATTTATGGTAGCACCATCATAAATCCAAACAAAACACTTTGCGCGATACGTTTTCTTAAAACGACTTTACAGTTAGGTAGTTATTAATTACGAAAAATTCAAAGCGTAAATGACCAGATTGTTTCAGTGTCCTCATAATAATAATAATAATAATAATAATAATAATAATAATAATAATAATAATAATAATAATAATAATAATAATAATAATAATAATAATAATAAAAAATTTAAAAAAAAGGAAGGGGGGGGGGGGAACGACTTTGTTGGCCATTGATGAAAAGTTAATAATCAATATTAACCCAGGATACAAGCAAACAATCTCCATTAACAGACCATGTTCAGACCACGCGCAGCCAACACTATGCAGTATTCTCTATATGAGTGATATAGCAAAAGCAGTCTAATAAATTGCGCATCTAATGAATTTAAAACAAAAGTTGTAGCCATTTAAATTATGCTAATTAGCAGCATTGGAAATTTTAAACTTGAATATCTTCAAAACTATTATAGACAGAGATGTCATTTCAACTTCCACTGGGGGGTTGTTGACCTTTGCGCATGTAATGTTGTAGCAATTTGAATTATGCTAATTAGCAGTTTTCGAAATTTTAAATCTTGAATATCGTCAACACTATAATAGATAGAGATGCCATTCCAATTTCTACTCCTGTGTTGTGGAATAGTTGTACATTGCCATACCAATATGCTTTGAAGACACGCACACTGATTTGCTATGCAGCAAATCATCTTTCCTAGTTTATTACGTGCATTACAATGAGTTAAAACACACGGTAGTTTGACCTTTCGACTACGTATATTTAAACGAAATGTCCCTGTAGCGAATTTGACCTCAACTGATTTATTTTCGACTATGCGCGTCGTACTGTCCATTGACAGTTCTTTATACTCCTCAGCGCCCAATTTCTATTGTTTTCAGCGGAGTCTAATTTTCATAGAGCTCCTCTCTTCCGAGGAGTCTAATTGAATTAGATCCACTGAAGTGCAAGTGACCTCATGCCGCGACTTTGCAATGGAACTTCGACAATTTTTGTCTACACTTTTTAATGAAAAAAATATTTTGTCCCTGGCAGGGTTTGAACCACGAATTCTGTGATCTACGGCTGAGCGTACTGTCCATTCTGCTAAACAGCTGAGACGATGCTTCACGGATTTTACATATTATTTATTCCAGCGTGTCTATTGTTGACCAGCATTGAATAGGGTCAGGGAGCGTGACAGGTCAAGTGTCAAAGGTCGTTACATTATGTACTCTTACTTGTCGCTTTTCTCTTCGAAATCAAGTCTTTCAACTTTGTTTCAAGTAGAAAATACTTTTATAAATACCCATCTTTTGGAGTATAAGTATGTCAGACGTCTCGTAGAGTTTTCCAATTGAATTAGAAGACTCGCGCTGCGCGCTCGTCTTCTAATTCAATTGGAAAACTCTACGCGGCGTCTAACCTATACTTATCTGTCCTTATCCCTGGTTAAAGGCAACACGAATTGTGGGTAATGAGTCTTCTGACGCAGTCCCATGCCATTCTGTGCGCCAGCGTAACAGTGACCAGACCATAAATTGAAACGGCCGCTTGACAGCGCAGTACACGCCCAGTGTCAAATCTCCGAGACGGTCGTTCTGTGTCAATACTGTTATGCACATCACACACGATGATGCAAAGGTATCTGTGTCAAGTATTGGTGAGTTGATTATTTTTGTTTTTGCACATGTTACTCCAGTCATGTTGTACAGGTAGTCCCAGCCATGTTGTCTGTGTTGCCATGAACACACAGCCGTTTCTGTTTGGCATAGGCGCCCGATTGTTTTACCTGCACAGGTGCAGTTTTAAAATTGGACGTTGTGTTCGTTGGCGGAATGGTCGTCGGTGTTGCTTTGCAGTGCACCGGGACTCGTCGGGACCGATCACACTGTCTTTGAGCAGCGGGTTCATCTCCGCAATAATACAGAACGAAAACTCGTTTTACCTGCCCTCCTAACCTGCCAGATCTATGGCGTGTGTGGGTGTGGGTGGGGCTGGGAAGGGGTATCGTAACTGTCTGACCCTGGCCCCAGCTTTGAGGTAGCATCTGTATGAAATCCCCCCCTTCGGTAATTGCTGTGCATTTATGTGTGGGAACAAAGCGGATGAGGATCAATTGGCCATGCGCTATTCTTATAGTCACAGAAAACAGTTATAGTCAACATGGCTGATTCAGGTGGCTTCTGGCTGACAGCCACTTCGCGCAGGTTTGCCGTTTCAGTGCTCTCAAAACCGTCGCGGCCATTACCCTGTGACTAAATCAGGGATGCGACCTCATTGCAGACAAAACGCTAAAAAAAAAACCCTTCACATAGTGGAATCAGTATTGAGAGCTATATTTTTGCTACACCAGTTTAGATTAAGATATTTTTAATACTAGTACAGAGGCATGGCATTTAAGAAATTTTGAGTGATTTTAGAAGAGGCTACTGATGAAGATAGTGGAAAAACCGTAATTGTAATACATATAGATGGAACAGCCATGTGTTGACTGAAATACAAGGCACACATATATTTATGGGGATATGCCACACTCTATAGCCTGAGGTTTTTTTCACAGCATATTCAATAACTGGTCTGATTTTTCTGCACGGGGCAACCCCAGGCGCAGGTCAAGACCTTCATCTAATAGTAGGTCATGTTTTGTCTCACTGCAAACGAAGTACAGAACGCAAATTTTCGGGAGAAGGCAAGTAATTTCACTTGTGTCAGCTTTTTGCTTCCTGGAGAAACATAGATAATATACGTTATTCTACACAACTGATATTAATTCATATAAGGAAATAATCTTTATTGACATAGACATCAAACAATGTACAGTGTAGTCACACAACATGAATGAATAGATAAAGAAAACTAGCACATCACAACAAAAAAATATATGTACACAACCAGGTGCTCCTGCGTCATAATAGCCATTTTTACTGTGAGCGAAAAATGTTTAAGTAGTACTTAGGTAATTACACATGACCTACAAACTCCGCATGTTTGTGAAAGGCAATATTCACAAACTTAAGTACAGGTCTGATAACTGATGCTTGCCCATAGCCCAATATTATTATAAACTTAAACTTTTCAGTCCTGGTTAATTGATTAAAAGTAGGAACATACTATGAAAGTTTACTGAACAGCTCGGACCCATTTTCTGCATAAAAGTTACAGTCTTGTACTGCATGTGCCTTATCTTCAGTATTATCAGTGTTTAACAGAATATTTATACATACGAAGTTCCACAGGAACCTTGGGTCTTGTATATCCCCCAACTCCAATTTCCACTGTGCGGGCACTTACTCGTAATGTGCTAAAATTCTTACGTTGGTTTACAGGAATATTTCTACCCAGATAGCTTTCTATTTTGAAATATTTTTTTAAACATAAATAAGTACGTAGTTTCTGGGCATCATCAGTTTTGTTAACGAGATTCAAACATTTGGTCTTAAGAATATTGTACAGGCGCAGTCTAAACATTTTAACAATGTGCGGAATTAAACCTCCTAGATCCGTCCACGTCTCAGGTAGACCAGTAAGATTAAGTATGTCTCTTGAACCATTAATCCAGCAGCTGTTATCATTCCTGCACAACTTTAAAGTTTCAGGGCTTCCCAGTTCAGCTTTAGATGCAACATTTGTAGCTTTTCGATGAATGCCCAATAAATATTTACAATATTTGTTGGGGATACTTTCAACTGCAGCTTGATCACACAGTTGGCCAAAATTTGTATCATTCAATCCTTTAAGCATAGACAGACTCCAGACTTCATTACCGTAAGAGAGCACAGGGTGTACATGTATAAGTGAATTAATCACCTTTCTTGTTGCAAATTTGACATTTTTATTAATTGGATACCGTCTCAATTTAAACAGAGCTTTACCAGCTTGACTACACAACTAATTAACTGCAATTTTTAAAATCCCAGAGGCACAGAATTTAATACTCAAGTAGCAGTATTTCTCTGCAACTTCAATAATATTAGTTCCACAGTGGAATGTGCTTGTTTGGATTCTGCGTCCCCCTTCGTTAAAAACGATTACTTTAGTTTTTGAGATATCGACCGTCAATTTTCAAGTGTTACAATATTCCTGCAATTTATCCAGACGGTGCTGCAACCCTTTGCCAGATTCTGAAATCAGCACAAGATCGTCTGCATAAAGCAAACAGTTCAACTTTAAATCATGAAGAGTAACTGGGTCTGAATTGGCACCAAAAATACCAGGAAAATTAGAAATGAATGCTTTGCATACAATGTAGGTGAAAAAGCTGGATGCAAAAAATAAGAAACCAGGGAAACCATTCGAGTTTTGTGAAATGTCAAAGTATGTTTGAGCTCGTTGACAATATGTTGTCTTGGCTGCGTGGCACAATGTTGATGAATCATTGATCACGAATTGAAAGCTAAATAACTTAACATTCTTGCTTTCAATAAGCCCTATTGATATTTTTCAAAACTGTGAAAAGGTGGGTTTGCAACTTGTTTTCGTTAACTTCCTGTCAAGTCACGTCTTGCCACTCCCTGTCGTGGCTTGTACTTTGCATACAAAGTACATCTGAAATAATGCAATTGAATAGGTAAGACGAAGCAAAAGCCACGACAGTGAAGCACAAGCCACAACATATTACAAGTTTAATGAAAACAGCACGAAAGAATTCTTCTCAGTGAAAACATTGGGTGTATTGCATTGTTTCAGATTTGTGTGTTCTTGTGTATATAAATGCTGATTAAACAAAACGAAGTGTTTGCAGAACCGGGTCCGGTTGCGGGTAATTTTCCTGCTACAGAACCGGGAGGCCTGTGATTGGCTGGCGTCGTAACGACATTATCGTCTCGCGATATTCTATCGACACCCCGTCTGCAGCATTTCCAAATTTGAATCTTTTGTAGCACACAGGTATGGCTAATAGGTATGTTTTACTCGGTGTACACAAGCGACATATTTGGGCTCGCATTCCCCACCATCCCCTAGGACGTATTTCCTTGCTGCCGGGTCCCGTTTTCTACATGTAGAGAACCTGGCACTTTGCGCTTTCAGTTTTATTTCCAGTACCGCACCCAGCCCGCGTACTGTATTTGGCTGCGATACCAAACACCGGCACTCACAGTATTGGATCGAGTATCGGATCAGGCTTTTCTGTGTATGTCGTCAGCGGTACCGGGTCCGGCTCTGCAGTCGTTCCAACAACCGACACCGGACCCCGTTCAGTTGCCACGTCTTAAATAAAAGTACCAGGAGAAGAGAAAATTACAATAATGTGCCACGTTTTGTCCTGTTTTGCCGCACCCACAGATGTAAACACACGGGCGATGCAATTTTACGCCATTCAAATGGTTCGCATCATAAATTGCACCTGCAGTATTACATGTATTACTCATTGCATTATACTACGTCGAATATGAAAATTAACTCTTTTACTATTGTTCTCAGAATGCCTATAACTATGAAAGATGCCCACCTTGTACGGTCTGTGGGTTGTCCTGTTCTTCGTTAGTGGAGAGACAAAACCTAAAATTGGAAATGCTGAGCCTTGGAGACGGGGATAGGGTGTGTGAGGGAAACTGTGCGTGTGTGTGTGTGTGTGTGTGTGTGTGTGTGTGTGTGTGTGTGTGTGTGTGTGTTTTAAGACAGCACAAGCGATGAGTGTTGGGGTAGATATACCCAGGACTAGGTATATTTGAAAACATTTGGTCTGAACATGAGGATGTGTTTTCAGAAAGTCTGGTAGGCAGGTCAATATGCATTGTTCGAAAGTTAATGGCACATAAATTAACCAGCTTTTTCCCGTGGTTTATATTAGGTTCAGCATTAAGGTCTCACGTTATAATAATTTTGAACACACCTGTGTTCTTAACTTTCTCAATAGATGCTTGCCAGTCGTCCCAAAAGGACACTAATCAGTAGGGGGTCGGTACACAACTGCCGGTAAAAATGTAATATTATGTAACCGTACCTCAGCCCACAGTGCGACATGTTGCTGCTTTGTGTGCTTTAGGGAATCACTGCCATTTGACCTTTCAGGCCGCTGTTTGGTTTAAAAATAAAGTCATCATTCAGTGTGTTTTTTTTAAATTTAATTTACCAGGTATTTCAGGGACCAATGGGGTTTGCAAAAGTGGTCTTGATTATAAATTTCTTAACACCATTCATAGAGTAAACTTACAACAAGTAGCTACAGAGCCATCTAGAGGACAGGCATACCTTGATCTTGTGTTTGTAATGAAGGATTCTCTTAATAGTAAGGCCACAAACTTTTCACCTATTTCAACTTGTGATCATGAGTGTATTCTAGTATCAACAAATATACAACTTGTAAAAATGTAGCTTATGAAAAGATTATTTGGAACTATTCAAGGGTTGACAGAGACAAACTCCATGATTCCTTAGTTGCAGCACCGTGGGACGCTATCTTCTTAAATGGTGATGTCAATGATATCTGTACAACTTTTACTACGTTTTTGAACGAAATAGCATCTGATTGCATTCCACACAAAGAAGTAACCATCAGACCTCGTGATAAACCATTCATGACAAGTGTATTAAGGCACCATATGAGAGTGAGGGACCGCGCGTACAAAAAAGCAAAAAAAATCTGGTGGTGAGCTTGACTGGAATTACTATCACCGGTTGAGAAACGAAGTTGTTGCTATGGTGAGAAAGGCTAAACTAGATTATTATGGTAAAGTTTATAATATTTTAAGTAATAAATTGACTGAAACTAAAAAATGGTGGCAAACCTTAAAAACTGTTTGTGGTTGGAACAATAAACCACCTATACCTTTTATCATAGAAAATGGATCTATTCTTTTGAACCCTGTTGATAAGGCTGATGCACTTAATAATTACTTTGCTTCCCAGTGGGTAACTGATGATCCCTCTTCAAAATTACCAGACCTTCACATGAAAACTGAAGAGAGACTTGAAAATATTGTAATAGAGGAGCATGAGGTTTATGATCTGTTAAGAAAGTTGATAATCCGTAAAATTGGGGCCCTGATGGTCTTCCAAACAAAGTATTGCGTCTTTTTGCACCATACATTTACGCTCCTCTCACCAGACTATTTAACTTATCTCTAAATACTTTTACTTTTCCAAATCCATGGAAAGAAGTGAACGTCTGTGCTCTATTTAAAAAAGATGATGCCCATTGCTAAAAATACTACAGACCTGTTTCTCTTCTGTGTTCAATGTCCAAAGTATTTGAGAACTGCATATTTAAAAGGTTATACAACTTTCTTTCTTCTAATGATCTGTTAACTCACTGTAATCAGGGTTCAAAAAACTAGATTCGACTGTATATCAACTTATTAGTATAGTCCACGAATTATGCAAAGCTATTGATCAAGGTAAAGAAATAAGAATGGTCTTTCTGGATGTATCAAAAGCCTTTGACCGTGTATGGCATCGTGGTCCACTACATAAATTATGTGAATTTGCAGTCTGCGACCCTTTTTTGTCATGGGTTAAATCATATTTAAGCTTCAGGAAGCAAAGGGTAGTACTTGAAGGTTGTTCCTCCAACTGGGTAACAATAGAATCTGGTGTCCCTCAAGGAAGTGTTCTGCGGCCTTTGTTGTTTCTTGCTTTTATAAACGATCTAGTCGATGATTTAACTTGTAAAGCTTATCTATTTGCTGATGACACAACCTTATTTGAAATTGTCAACACACCTGAAGAAACGACTATCTGTCTGAACGAAAACTTATCTGTTGTACAAGAATGGGGTAAGAAATGGAACGTTGTTTTTAACCCGAGTAAAACAGAAGAAATGATTGTCACTGTTAAAAAAACGAAACCGGCTCATGACCCGTTGATATTTTTGAACGAACCTGTAAAACGCGCTCATGAGCACAAACATCTTGGTGTAATTCTCTCTGCAAACTTATCCTGGGACAGTCACATTAATTATATTTGCAGCAAGGCATCGTCACGTTTGGGTTGCATCAGATATTGTTCTCCCTTATTGCCATGCAATGCATTAGAAAGTATGTATACGTCATTTATTCGGCCCATCCTTGAATATGCTGCACCTATTTTCGACAATTGCTCACAGAAAAGTAAGAAGCAATTAGAGTCTGTCCAATACAAAGCATCTTTATATGTATCTGGTGTGATGAAAACATCTAGCGAAGTCAAAATTTCAAATTGTTTAGGGTGGGCGAGTCTGGAAGATAGA
This sequence comes from Hermodice carunculata, assembly GCA_964020975.1. Lineage (NCBI taxonomy): Eukaryota > Metazoa > Annelida > Polychaeta > Eunicida > Amphinomidae > Hermodice > Hermodice carunculata. Next base: position 57,434,251 of record OZ026618.1, on the reverse strand, counting down.
CGGAAATTTATCAAGCTTATTATGTATTATAAAATTGTTACTGGCACATGCCCTCAATACCTTCAAGACTTGATTCCTGTACATAGCGCAGATAAGGTTAATTACCCGCTGAGAAACATTCATGATCGCACATTAGTGCACTCGCGTAAATTGAGATTTAAGAGTTCTTTCTTTCCATCAACCACTCGCCTGTGGAATACACTTCCACTTCAAGTAAGGAATGCTCCATGTTTAAGTACTTTTAAAACATCAGTTAGATTAATATATTTTCCATCCAGACTCGCTCACTAAAAAAAAACCCACGGACCTCGGAAGCTCAATATTTTGTTAAATCGTCTGAGAGTTGACTTTAGTGCTCTTAATGCTCATCTTTATTCACGAAACCTATGTGATTCTCCAGCTTGCTCTTGTGGCTTTCGGGCCGAAACTATCATTCATTATATGCTGCAGTGTCCATTTTACAACACTCAAAGACAAGTTCTTCTGACAAGGGTCTCTGAAATTCTTACCACTGGCAACACAGGTATTATTTTGAAACTTTACGTCAAACCGAGAAAATCAATTTACTTCTATTGGTACCCCATCTGCTACTTTCGTAAGTAACTCTTCTTTGATGGACGCGTCAGGTCAATACATAATGAGCACTTTAAGATTAAAAAAGTTCTTAAGGGGAGACGACACTGATGACACTGGTTAGTCACATTGTATTTGTATATTGTAGACCATAAAATTATGTCATAAGTATGCTCATCTATATATATGCTAATTAGTCCTTTATATTACAAATAGTATTAGCACGCCGCAGGTGTCTGACAATGACAAGGCGGGGAAAGAACACCCGAGCTGTAGGGCGCAATGGTGGCTCCACAGTGGCAGTGTGGGCATGCCGCCATCGTGCTTCGGCCGCGCGAAACAGTAACCCTGGTTCTTTTGTCGGACTAGTACCTCCCCTTCAGTCGTCATCTGTGGCTTGTGCACATTAGTATCCATTGTATATGTGTGTGTGTGTATGTGTATGTGCATGTATATATATACATATATATATATATATATATATATATATATATATATATATATATATATATATATATATATCCGTATACCCACATATCTTCAATTATCTGTCGCTTATCAATTTTTTCCTGTCCCATGTGTCCTCCTCTCCAGAATAATGGCAGTTTGCGATCTTGTATTATATTGTGATCCCATGTGTTACGTAAAACTGTGTATTTTGTCATTTTATGTTGTATCTTATTGTCTTTTACAATTTTTTTTTCTCTTTACATTACGCTATGTACGGTTACATTTGTAAAAAATTTGTATTTACATGAGGAGAAGAATTTGTATTAGCCTTTGGCAACTTTTCTAATCCCCTTGAAAGAAATAGAGTATATCAACAGACAGGGATAGACATAGGATGCAAAAGTCACGTGAGAGGTACCGATCATTAAGCTAATAGAAAAAGGCCATGTAAGGAAAAAGGATCAAGGGATGAGAATGACGTAGACAGGACTAAGAATGACGCAGATAGCAAGTTGAAGTAGCTTCTAAACTGGCTCAATCAAGATTTTAAGTTCCTAAAATAGAGAATTTTTGGGGTGGGGTCTGTCAGAGCTTCCACACGGGTTTGTCATACCTCAACAAAGCACAATTTCACTGTAAAGTTACTAAGATAATAATAAAGTAATAATTACAACTTTTGTTTAAAGTTAACTGGCCAAAACGGCACATTGTTACATATGCTCCCCGCATAAAAAGAAACCTTGACCTCACAATTTTCAAAAAAAAAGTCAGATAGTGAGGCATTATTTACATGTAACAATAGAAAAACAAAACGTCCATTGTCTTCCAGCATTAAGATTCACGTAATTGAGTAACAATGTGGTTATAAAAAGAGTCCACGCGCACGTATTATGTACCACAAGCTGTGCATAATCATTTAACTAATCATTAAATTAGTGGTCCATTGTCCAGCGTAAATTATTGTAGAATACAGAGTATACTTATAGTAAGTGCAACAGTTAAAGTTCTCTGAACAACAACAAAACATGTAATCACGTGGCACAGTCCTATCTCGTTGCAAACATGCTGTTAATTGTCATCTCGTCGGAACTCTCACTTCCATTGCACAATGAACTGAGTAGATATCATTGGAACCGAAATGATCCATCATAAGATTGACATCACACAGAAGCGTTGTCATAGTAATCCATAACACGATCATTCACATAGGTGTGGGAAGTATCCATTGATCCTGAGGCCCAAATAATATGAGCTCTCTGTCAGGCATGAAGGTCGACGTGTGAAGGATATGCAGACACAAACGTGTAAGTGGTAGTAGCCTGGCGTGGATAATGCTGTGCCGTCAGCAAGGTTAAACTTCCAATAAAAGTTGTCCAACAGGGTTACGCACTACCCCTGTTCTGGTAGAGTCGGAACACACCACGGAAACAGTTCACCCCCATTATCCCGGACCCAAGATCTACAAACATAAACGCCCGACCAGGTCACAAAGACTGGAGATCCCCATTGCCAATGTGTGGAAAGTCTTAGGGCAAGCCTAAAGTAGTCATGTGTAGCCATGTAAAAAGTTGACAATCAAGCAGTAGAGTGGAGTGTATATTGTGCCTCCTCAGACACACATGTGTGGTCCCATGCAGGGTCAACAACTTCTCCACAAAGTAGACAGCTGGCATGTTGTCCATTTCAATTTCAGTTTGACCTGTTGCTGCTGGTGTACTTTCATCTGTAAGATTAAAGGTACTGGAAAAATGAACTTTGCGTTCTATACATGGTATTGTCTGACAGCAAGGCCAGCATTTAGCAGTCAAGGCTTTCGTAAGCAGAGCCTCAATTTTGGTGACTTTTCAATTTCTTCTATTTTTGAATGGCAAAAACAAAGTACCACTAGTATGATAATAACACACATTAAAAGTGAAAAGCCAACAACCAAAGACTACTTTTTTATGCGTTTTATAAAAGGGTGGATGAACTTGCTCACGTAATTTAGCTACAGCCTGCTTCAAGTTAGAAACATCAGGGCTATCAACAAACTCTTTAAGCCACATGTTGCTGAGATCTAAATTTGACTTCCTGGTGTTATTTGGAGTAGAAAGGTTCCAAACATCTAAGGAAAAGTCGGCTATGGAAGGTTGCTGATCCTTTGCTTTGGACACAATTTTAGAAGACATTTGGTGCATAGGTGAAAGCTGGAAGTGGCGAGTGGCTGCTTTGCAACCCATGTCTATTGTTATTTGCGTAACTGGTGTTCTAATTGGCATCACTGGAGCCGTTTGCTTTGATTTGCCCACACAACTTATGTTCAGGTCAAAGTCAAATGGCGTAGCTGACTGAGTGAATAAGCATTTGGGCTGTTTGTACCCTGTCGTATTTGCTTTGTACAAGCTTGACTGACTGTCTGTTTATTTTTGTTCCACATAGCACTTACAGAAGACGGAGAGTTAATTAAGGATCACACTGCAAACTTCAATGGGCAGAAAAAAACTTCAGGCTTTATACACAAAAGTGCAGTTTCTGAATTCAACAGAGCATAAAACTGGTCATCCCGAGAGACAGCAAGATAGTCGCCCTCTCGGACATTATTGCACATAGAAACTCCAAACTTGGCATGATTGTACCTCGATACAAGGAGTTTGACCCTTCTATACAGAGGAATGAAGATGTTAAAAAATATGCAAATAAGTAGCATTTGAAATTTAAAACTTGAATATCTTCAAAACTATTGTAGATAGAGATTTTATTTTAAGTTCTACTGGAGGGGGGTATTGACTATTGCGCTTGTAATGAATCCAAAGCAAAAGTTGTAAACATTTAAAGTATGCTAATTAAAAGCATTTGAAATTTTAAAACTTGAATATCTTCAAAACTATTGTAGATAGAGATGCCACTTTAACTTTTACTAGGGGGTTATTGACCATTTCGCATCTATTGAATCTAAAGCAAAAGTTGTAGCAATTTAAATTTTGCTTCTTAGCAACATTGGAAATTTTAAAACTTGAACATCTTCAAAATGTTGTAGATACAGATGTCATTACAACTTTTTCTAGGGGGTGGTTGACCATTGCGCACCTAATGAATTAAAAATAAAAGGTGTAGCATTTTAAATTATGCTAAATAGCACCAGTAGAAATTTTAAATCTTGAATAACTTCAAAGCTATAATAGATAGAGATGCCATTCCAACTTCTACTCCTGTTATTAAAAAAAAAAAAGTAAATTTATTATTGTTCGGTACTCCATCTGCTTTATATGCAACCAATTGTTCTATAATCGACACAACAAAGAAATACATTGTCAGTACCTTTAGGTTTCAGTGTTTTGTAAGGGGAGACGATGATTATGATAATGGTTAGCCATATGAGCAGTATTGTTTTTTACTGCAAATCTATCATGTCCACCAATAACTTGTGGTTTGATATCTGTACATGAATATGTTTACACAACTGTTAAGTTGGATCATGTATTAAGTCTACACTCAGACTGATTCTTTCCCTAACTACTAGGTCATTTTTTTTCTCACTTTGCACTTGTAAGATGTATAAATGTACGCTGTTTTGTATTTACACGAGGAGAGGAGTTTGAATTTGCCAGAGGCTACTGTTCCCATCCTCATTAAAGTAATAAAGTATATTAACAGACATTATGGGATAAATACAAATCACCATTAGCGTATGTTTCTGGTTGGGCCTCAGTGATTGTGCGCAAGGAATGCCCAGAATCAATCATTTCGTACCAACCAGGAACACAGTTTATGATAGTTTGTATAAATACAATATATATATATATTTAAACGTATTTATTTAAACTGGATAACCTACTAGTACATAAAATACTAAATTACAGGCTCTCCAGACAGAGAGACACACAATAATATGTACAATACATACAGGAAAATACAATCTATAATAAACAGTTCATATGTACCAAAATCAAAAAGGTTTAAGCAACATTTACATTCAATCAGAACACAAAACGTCTGGAATCAAGTATAAATTTATGGACAGCGTCGAACAGTTCACTACTAAGGCTGGCAGAGAGATCCTTATTTCCATGCACGAGAGAACACAAGAGTGTGTCACTCGCTAGATGCACAATCAAGCTAGGGTTTACTCCAGGAGCCATGATACAACAAGCCGTTCTTAACAGAGATCTTCTGGGTATAACGTAGAGAAGACATTCTAGAAAGAAATGAAGTGTGCTGTCGTGGGAATAGGAACATATGCACGCTGGAGAAGGAATAATATTGAATCTATGAAGGTGTGAATTTAATTGAGATAAACCCAAACGTAACCGTGTGTGGATGATGTTAGGAAATATCTTGCCATGTGCGTAATGAGCCTGTACAGGATCTAAAGACAACAACGTACTTTTTAAACCAGCTTTAAATTGAGAAAATGTAGCAGACTGCCTTATGTCGTCCGGAAGGTGATATCATAGTTTAATAGAGGAAGGTACAAAGGAATTTCCAAAACGAGCAGTGTGGTGCTTGAATTGTCTAAGGCTGCGGCGATTTCTTAACTGGATAGTAATCTGGCCATTATTGGTTAGGATCAAGTCCGAAAGATAAGCAGGAGTGAGACCATTGACCATTTTATAAAAAAAAGTACTAATTTATAATAATGCCTTCTATAGGCTAGCGTTGGCCAGCCTAGTTCCTTCAGTAAAAGATGACTCGACATGCGCTTTAAAGCTCCAAGACATATACGGGCTGCTTCGTGCTGAACAGACTCAAGGGCATTCGAGAGAGTCTGAGAGTAATTGTCAAAAATTACACATCCATACTCCAAGATAGGCCTGACCATAGTTTTATATAGTCGGGTAAGTGTATCCGTGATAATCTGTATTTAAGTCTATGGAGCAAGGTGAGACGCTTTTTTGCTTTTTCAATAATCCTGGTGATATGAGAATCTCATTTTAAGTTACTGGAAAGAGTAATACCTAGGTGTGTGTGATTAGTTCCTTCAGGTATAACAGAGTTATCTAGAGGAAGAGGTTGGTGGTCAGGTTTGTTGTGTTTAACAGAGAATAAGACAGCTAGTGACTTGAAAGCATTAAATGTCATTTTCCACTGTTTTCCCCACAGAGAGATATTTGCTAAATCGGCATTCATTCGTTCTGTAGAAACTGCTGGATTATGAATAATCTCCAAGATACTAGTATCGTCAGCGAAAAGTTTAATATCATACACTATGTTGTCAGTTGATCATTGATGTAAACTAAGAAGAGAAGAGGCCCAACAATGGAGCCCTGGGGGACCCCTGCCTCTAAAGGTAGCAAGGAGGATGCCTGGCCCCCAATAGTTACTCGTTGGAAGCGATGAGAGAGATAACTTCCAATAAACTCAAATAGGGGACCCTCAATACCTTGCTGTCTTAATTTAAAGAGAAGACCCTCGTGCCAGACACGGTCAAAGGCCTTGCTAAGATCAACGAAGGCCATTCTGGCTTCTTTTTGAAGTTCAAGACCATTATATATGTCGTGGATAATTTTAATGAGCTTATTAACAGTCGAGTCGTTGGGTCTAAACCTGGAATTTTTGGGCGTCAGAAGTTCATACCGCATAAAGTACTCATACAAAGCATTATAAACAAGGCCCTCAAAAACTTTGGATACATTACGAGATCGGACTATAATTACTTTTTTTTCTGTTTGTCATTCTTTTTGAAGACAGGGCATACATTAGAGATTTCCCATGAGCCAGGAAAGCACGAAGCAGCAAGGAAATAATTAAAAAGTTTGGTAAGCGAAGGAGAAATGCCTGATGCTGTGTTTTTTAAAATGATATTTCCTATACCGTCGCGTCCAGTGGCAGAACCGGACTTTAAAGACTGTAAAACTTTCTTCACACTATTTTCGTCAATCTGGTTAAAATTTAACGGTGCATCAGTTCTGTAAGAAAAATCAGGCAGTGGCATAGGGTCGTCTTCAAGAGGAAGTTTACATTGGTTAATAAAATATGTATTAAAGACTTCACATTTTTCAATATTACTGGAAATAATCGTGCCGTTTTCTGAAAGAAGAGGGATAGATTGGTGTAGCTTGGAACCGAGTAAACTTTTGCTTAGATTCCACCATTTCTTTGGGTTAATATCTCTTGAATCAAGCTCATCACGAATTTTTGGAAAAATATGACCTCGTAGAACTACGAAGGGCGTTAACTGCAACATTGCGTTTACGTTTGTAAAACAGAAACAGTCTTTCAAACGTTAGGGATTCAGTAAGAGTAAATGGGCGTATTTTGTTACTAAAAAGTTTAAAGCGTTGCCATGCTCGGTTCCTTTGCCTAAGCAGCTGCTTGATTTTGCATGTAACCCAAAGCTTATCTTTTGGTCTGACAAGGATTTCACGACAGGGAATAAATTCTTTACAGAGACTAATAAAGAGATCACTCCAATACGACGCCATGTCATTTACATCGTCAAAAGTTTCAAATTCTGTATCAAAAGTAGCCTCAAGTGCAGCTTTACTTAATTCATCAAAATTTGCTTTTTTATAATCCCAAATATTACGCTTAAAAGAACGATCTACACGTTGAGAGATCGGAGGAGAACAGAATACAACCGAATGATCGGACGTAGCAATAGGAGGTAAAATGCCAGAGTTCAAAATGTGACCAGGCGAGTCCGTGATAATTAGGTCAAGAACACTTTCAGTCAAATCGTTTACCCTGGTTGGTTCCGTTATCAATTGAAACAGATTGTTTTGGGATAAAATATTAACCAAACGGAAACCCAAGTCGCTGTCTGTATGGTCAGAATCCCAGCCTTGGCATCTGTCATTAAAGTCGCCCGTTAAGAGTAAAGTTTTGGGATTGCATTCAAATGCTAAAGTAATAGAATTATCAAGATGGCCAATAAATAAATCCCTGTCAGCTGCGTTTTGTCCAGGTGGGCGATAGTACACTCCTAAAAATATATGACCAGAACTTAGTGAGAATTCCATACATAAACATGCGCAATTTTCATATTCCAAGTCTGCACGATGAGTACATGGCAAGCTGTCCTTTTCATGTATAGCCACACCTCCTCCAGGACCCGAAGTCCTATCTTTACGAATGGGCAGTCCATAGCCCTCAAGGGATAGCACTTCACTGGGATAGTTGCTATCAAGCCAGGTTTTAGACAATGTTATAACATCAAAACTTTGAGACGTAGCTAACATAAAGACTTCATCAAGTTTACCAGGGCTTTTGGGACTACGTACGTTAGCATGACAAAATTTTAACTGTTTTTTTGGTGAGAATGTCTGCGGGTCCTGGATTAGGGTGGAATAAAATACAAGTAGTTTAACTATTATCGCAGCAGCATGTCTTAAATTACAACACAAGTTCAACAGACACATAGCAGTAAATACAGTGAGAAAAGTGAAAGACGGTAATACACTGTCATAATTGAAATCCGCACCTATGATAATTTTGACCAGACACCGCCGTAAATAAAATGTACCGATGGCAGCTCTGTATTGCTGTATGCTAGTTCTCATGATGACCATATAAAATGCGATTAAGTACCGTCCTGTAGCAGTACCTATACCAAATTATGGAAAATTTCTTTGTAAAGACACGTAAAAGATCCAAGAAATTAGGCGACAAGAGTAAACAGGTTAATAAGCTGATTGATGTAATACGCACATCCTTGATGTTGCGCATAAGCAAGTTCATAGTGATGATACATAAATAATGAACAACAAATAAACGTGAACTGAAGGTCTGCACAAATTTTGATCCATGAGACCACTTAACCGATTGGTACCAATGAGAGTAGTGCTAGGTACATGTATACTGTAAACCAAGATCACATAGAACATGAGATAAAGGAGATAAAATGAAAGGCGACGAGAAAAAAAAAGTTCATTATGGTAGCTGAGTTTTATACAAATAAAGAGCGATCTGGATATATAAGGTATGCATTAGATAACAATGGATATATATATATATATATATATATATATGATTTTACAACATAACGTGGAAAAGAAAACATTTTATTTTGGCAAAAACACTGTAACCTGTTAAACACTGTTAGACAGGATAGTTAGCGCACGTGGAAGCAAAGGTCGTAACTTATGTAATTGGGAAGGATCAACAAGCACACAGTACACGCATAGTACCTCGACCTTGTTTCAATGGCTAAACAGGCTGCTCCAAAACAGTGATGTAATTTGGTAGCTGAAAACGAAATTAAAACAACTATTTTGCAAATTGTTCTGAACGGATTGGCCCAGTACTTTATAAAAGCATTCAGTGGACCGCGGCATAACAAAATGGCCTGGCCACACAGAACACAAAATCAGCAGTTAAAATAGTAGGCGTACAAACATCAAATAATTGGATCATTATCAAGTGCATCGCAATTGCAGGAAAGGCTAATGTAATTATATAAGAAGGGAATAATTGGAGCGAAATTATAATAAAGCGAGTATGAAGTTCAAGGTAGATTTTGGCATATACATATAGCCTTCTAGGTAAACATGAAACAACGATTGAGAGAAGGTTGGATAGTCATTGATAGCCCCAAACCGCAATATTCTAACAATTTGAATCACTCATTATATTTGTCCCAAGTCCTCCTTGTGAATTTGCCGAATAATACCAGTCGGTTGGTCAACTCTCCATGGATTCTTTTCACGAACAAAGGGGCAACCGTCCTTTGACCAGCATGAATGGATCTCGCCCTCTCTCTTCAGACCATGAGCAAGAAATAAGATGTGGGCTTTCTTGCGGGTGAGATCTTTCGTAATGAACACATTCGATCTTTTCTTACGCGCATGATAGACTCTCTCTCTGATACGCTAGGATAAGAACTGGACAGTAATAGCTCTGGGTTTGCCTTCACGAGGTTTGCCCACCCGATGAGAACGGCTAATGTCCTTCTTGTCAACATTAACTCCAAGCTCACTCGTGAGCCTTCTCCAAAATGATATTGTCTGTATCCTCACCTTCCTGCTCATCGTCTTTAAACCAAAATCTGAGTGCGTTGCGCCTCCCATATTGCTGTAGCTCGCCGAGCTCTTTCTCCAGCAATTTGATTTTTTTATCTTGCTCATTTACTTGCGTATACAATGTGTCAAAACGATCAAGTTTGCAGTTTACACTAGCCAGTTTTGGCTCAAGATCGTCAATCTTAGGCACTTTGTCAACATTTTCAAATTTGGTTTCCAACACTCGCCATTGTGCCAATCACTTCCAAGCGCGGTAATTCAAGCAAAGACCATGCGTATACAAAATTGTCAAATATGTGAAATTACCACAAAATCCAGCACATCCAGATATCTCCAGAGCTGCACGGATAGTTCACATGTCCATTTGCTCGAGATTAAACCATGTGAGATCTAAGGAGATTAAAAAAAAAAAAAAACATCATAACGCAGCTAACTGCAAGGGAGATCAACAACTCGGTTGGCAGCGCCCTCTCTCTCTTATATATATATACGAATTTACAGTTCAGGGGGAAACAGTTGCACCTCCAGAGCTTTTGATACTCTGTGCAAGTCAATGGAGTTCTTCATACCACATACCCCTGATCGCCATGCCGGTATCACCATTCTACATTAAGAAAAAAAAAATAAGAAACAGTGTGTCGGTTTTATAATAATAACTAACGGCTCGTCAGTATTTTATTGATGAGCTTGTAGCCGTATGTCATATACTGTTGCATGAGGTGAGGACTGAAAACTGCCATGATGTGAAGCAATATTGAATGATTAATAAAGCAATAACATCATGGAGGAAAGGACGAACAGAGGAAGCACCGTGCTCTTTTCGAAAACCAACCCCTGAATCACTGATGCGTTATTTCGCGATCATGAAGAATTCAATGACTAAACGCAGGTCTCTATTCTCAATAGTGTTAAGGTTCCACCGTCACAAGCAGGGAAAAAATTGTAATTACAATGTAGTTCCAAGCAGGCCCATATAATCAGGAAGCATGTCGGCATTCCTGACAAGAAACTTTTCATCTGCATGAGGCTGGGTCAACCCCTGAGTTGACATGTTCTGGCTTGACCAATGATACACAAATGACGAATCTGGGCCAGGTTGCACCGGTGAGTCGTAAGTTAAGCTATCGTAAATAACATGTACTCTTGCCATCATGTCGGGTGTTAAGGGAAAGAAAAAAATTACAGATAGTGACATAAGGGAACTGTTAGAGTTTTACAGCATCGATGAACACAATTTGCACTGCAAGTTAAACAGTTCCGTTACTTTCCAAAAGAAAAAGAAAAAGTGGATGCGGTGAACGCAATAAGTGGACAACAAAGAACTCTGGATGAGGTGAAACACAAATGGAAGGACCTGCACGCACGGGCTAAAAAAGATTTCAGCAGCAGAAAGTACCCAAAACGGGAGAAAGGCCAAAGCCAGTGGAGGGTATATAGTAAGCGGGGAAGAACTTTCTTGCAGAACATTCAACAGTACGCATGTTCTGTGAAGAGATGCCGGTTCATTGCAGGCCCACCGAAATTTTATTTGTACTTTCATATTCAGCTGCAACTCTGCATTCTTATGTTATGCTATTTATTTTGGTTCTTCGTCGTGTATTTCCCACACTGTTAATGTCTATTTTTTCTTAATGATATTTTCTACAAAATTGTTGCATTGAGTGGACAGCAACTCAGTTACAAACTCGAAGCGGCAGAGAGAGAGGTTTATCAAGCTCGTTACTTACGCCCTACTTGCACCTGCTACCTGGCAGGCGTAAAACTAGAGTACACTGCGACCAACTTTACGACTGGTATGGCGTCTGCGCTCCATTGCAGCAACCAGCGTAAATATTTACGCCCGGAGCTTACGACTGACCGCTGCAACCGGGCCCGGGGGAGGGGGGTCTGTATACGCAGACACGCACAACGACCATGCTTGCGACCCAAAGAAGCGCCTAATCGGGAAACCATTGCAAGATTTGTTGAGCTATCGTGTTAGATTGCAGGTGTTAAAAGGTCGCAAAGAACTGATATTTTCATCAAGTAATTGACAAAAGATCACAACAGGCTGGCTTACGCAGGCAGAAAGCTTCAGTAACAAAACAAGATTGTCGACATTTGACATTCTGGTGGTCGCCCGTTGATCAAGATCATGACTACATGAAATGACCCTGGATTCAGGCATGGAGGTAGGGCCTATATCTCCATGGTTCAGGGCAATTGAGATTCATCACATGAGTGATTTTGAACGGTGACTGGTGAGGGAGGGTGTGGGTTGGGCGAATGGACGATAATAGGTGGGGGATGATTCGATTATAAGTTCGTTTGACAAAGTACAGCTTTAGGCATAGAGCGTGACTGGATTGAATGTGGGAGATGAGATATAATTCACTGTTATTTTATATTTACGTATCTAATATTTTTCTTTATTTTTTATAAACTCAACCCAAAAAAATCTCCGCTTTTATAATTTGATATATGTTTCATATTTAGTTAGTTTTCTGACAAGTATTTACATGTATGTGTAGAATAATCCCTAGGGTGCAACATGTGGCGAGACCAGCAAATTGAAAGTGCATGCTTGACTGCATATGTGCTAAATGTGAGACAAAGTCAATAACCACACTTTGCAAAAAGGCTATTTTGAATGGGGTGGTTTCAGTGAGGTATCATGTCCTTGTTTGCACACTGGGTCATTGTTTTAGTGAACTTTACCTGTATAATATGGACAGAAACTGGGCTAAGCATGGGTATAAAAGCATGGGGACCCAGGGTCGGGTATGGATTTGTCCATCTGTGGTCAAAACATCATGCCACGGTTATCTGAAGTGGACAGGGCAAGAGCCCCAGGAAGACAGACCTTGTCCTGAATGGTACCATGACTGCCAGACTTTATGTCACAGAGATCCTGCAACCGTATGTTGTGCCATATGCTGGTGCCATTGGCGAAAATTTTATCCTCATGCAGGACAATACAAGGCCTCGTGTTGCGGCTGAAGTTAGTGAATTCTTGGCCAGGGAAGGTCTGGAGGCAATGGCTTGGCCAGCTTGCTCCCCCGACGTTAATCCTACTGAACACCTGTGGAGCCATCTCAAGCGAAATGTATACAAGAGGATGGGTCCCGAGTCAAACTTTGAAGACCTAAAACTTCGAAGACCTAAGACGCTATCTTTTTGAGGAGTGGGACAATGTACCCCCGAGACTGATCAAAAAATTGATCCACAGAATGAGAAAGCGCTGCCAGCAGTGTGTCAACAATCACGGTGGATATACATCCTGTTGACCGAAAGGCAACCATATACAATCATCAAGTCATCAAACACTCTACTGACCAGTTTAATTCTTTCCTTCCTGTAAAAATGTGACATTTTAAAACCTAAGCACAGTCTGTGATACCCACTACAGTGCCCCATTCAGTTCACATTGAATGCTATTGCCATATGGACAATCTTGCGCATTTGTGATATAGACTTCGTTTGTTTTCAAGTGTCGTGCAGTGAAGCGTAGATTCATTAAAGTGTGTGTGTCAACACACTCTTTTCTGTTTTTCCTCGAGTTCTTTCTTTCTTTCTTTCTTTCTTTTTCTTTCTCTCTTTCTCTCTTTCTCTCTTTCTCTCTTTCTCTCTTTTTCTCTTTTTCTCTTTTTCTCTTTTTCTCTTTTTCTCTTTTTCTTTCTCTCTCTCTCTTTCTCTCTCTCTTTCTCTCTTTCTTTCTTTCCTTTTGTCAAACATTTCATTTGAAATTTATTACATGTACAAACTCCAAACTTCGCACAATAATACTTCTATGGATGAAGTCTGGCCTTTTTATAATGAGAAGTCATGCTTTTCAAAATTATGCAAATGAGGGCTATTTAAAGTTTTAAATCTTCAATATCTTATGTACAATAGTAGATGTACATGTAGTTCCGAGTGTATAGGAGTTCGATCATAGCAAGGTAAATGTCATCTCAAATGTCAAGGTCATGTCAAGGTTAAAGGTCAATTTTCAGCCAAAACGTCATTTTTGAGGTCCAGGTTCACTTCAGGTAGCGGTCATCTCAAGGTCAAAGGCCATATTACGGTCAAAGGCCACTTTCGATGGTGGCTTTCTTCTAGCCATAACTTGGTTATTTTTATCCAATTTTAATCATGTTGGGCTCAAATTGTAGCTATTGTAACTCTGCATATTTTTCAAATTTACATGTGACCTCTAAAGGTCAAAGGTCAAGGTCATTTGGACCTTGGAAAGTTTCATCTAGTCATAACTTGGCAAATTTCCATCCAGTTCTAATCATGTTGGACACAAACTATAGGTATTGCAACACTGCACATTTTTATAAGAAGACGTAACCTTAAAAGGGCAAAGGTCAAGGTCATTTGGCCCTTTGAAAGTTTCATCTTCCCATAACTTGGTCACTTTTCATCCGATTTGTTGGGCTTAAAGGTTTAAGATCAAGATCATTTGTTCTTTGAAATTTGCATGCAGCCGTAAGATTAATGTAATATGAAGTACCAAAGGACAAAAAGTTGTAGCATTTAATATTTGCAACTATTGAAGGCACACAGACAGATTTGCTTTGAAGCAAATCTTCTTTTCAAGTTTCTATTTATTTCTGCAGTATGTTCCATCCATAGACATTTTGCTATGTAGGTCAGTAGCAGTCACTATTGGTCGATATGTACCGCCTGTCGACAAAAATTTAATCGTTATCCTAATGGTACGTGTCTTCAGGGACGTGCTATAGAGCACGTCCCTGGTGTCTCAGAGGGTGGTTTGGAGTGAAAGGGTGCATCCGGATTATATACGGAACTCGAAATAGGTACCTATCGGGAACCAATGGATAAATGAAATCCATTTCTGTTTACATATATTGACTTTTCCACACGTACAATATAGTCGTGGGACCTTTTTGCACATGAATGAAATAACAATCCTTCATTTTGATTGTGCAGAAAATTACAGTTATGTGAATGAGGGTGAACATGGATATTTAAATTTGATATTTTCGTAGTTGTTGTCTTTTCCCTTGACTATGCAAATATAAACTTGAGAGCTCTTGATTTTGACAAGTACAGCAGCTTGTTCCAGAACCTGGAAGTAGAAAGAAATATCATTTTATTTATTCGTATGCAAAAACAGGTTGGTATAATGTTTCAAGTCAGCTAATCCATATACTGGATTCCATTTAATCCAGTATATGGATTAATGTAATCCTTTAGTTTATGTGGTGTTTTGTATTATTCTCATTCAGGCTGGTAAGAAATCAGCTTTCTGGTAAGACAAGTTTAAAGTGCTACCTAATTTCCCAACAGTGAAATTTTGCTTGTGAGCTAATCCATTTGCTGGATTCCATTTAATCCAGTACATGGATTAATGTAATCCCATAGTTTATCTGGTGTTTTGTATTATTTAGGCTGGTAAGAAGTCAGCATTCTGGGAACACAAGATTAAAGTACTGCCTATTTTCCCCATGGTTTCTATGTTTTACTTCAACCCTTTTCCTTAATCCAGTATATAGATTATGTTAATCCGTTGTATGCTAGAATGTTTTAATTGTAAGAATATGATGGAATATTAGGGTGTAAGTTTTTGTTAGTGCATTCGCATAAAATGGCTAAGTTCGCGTTTATTCGTTTGGATTATGTAGCATTTACTTTAATCCGCTCACTATTAACATAATCCTTAATCTTTGTGATTGTCTGTATACTTTGCAAGCTTTTAAGTCATTCCAGGTTAGAGTAATACTTTGCCAGTCTACTTTAATTCAAGTAAGTCATTTCTGTCTAATTTTTTCTTCTCTTTTATGTCAAAATGGATGTTAATAGCCTTAATCCCCGTGTTGGATTAAGATAATATGACCAATCCCCAACCTTCATGTGTAAAAATCAGGGCAAGGTTATCATTAAGGCCATCATGTCACTTGTTATTTGATCTTTCTAACTTGGAAAAAAAGAAGAAGAAGAAGAAGAAGAAGAAGAAGAAGAAGAAGAAGAAGAAGAAGAAGAAGAAGAAGAAGAAGAAGAAGAAGAAGAAGAAGAAGAAGAAGAAGAAGAAGAAGAAGAAGAAGAAGAAGGAGGAGGAGGAGGAGGAGGAGGAGGAGGAGGAGGAGGAGGAGGAGGAGGAGGAGGAGGAGGAGAGGTTTGCCTTAGGGCAAATACAAAATGACACAAAAAACAATTGTGGGGGTCAGTTTTTTGTATTGATAACTAGTAGACGAAACAGGGGTAATTAAGCCGGCACAAAAAAAATCCATAACTTTTGTTCTAATAAACACAATCACAAAATTCAAACAGATTTGTAATTCTCTTTGTCAGGCCTTTCTGGTGAGCATAATTATGACTTCTTTATAAACATTTTGAATTTTGGTCTGATGTACCTACCAATTGTATAACACCATCAGTGACAATAGACAGTCTTAATGTAAATATCTGTGGGTAATGATTTCACTTGCTCCTCCCTTTCTCTTTTCTTACAATATCTTATCAAGTTATGCGCATTTTTATCAACTGGCACTGTCGATTATCATTTGCTGAAATACGGTGCTCAGATTGTTACCTGGGTCTTGTGTCGTGTGGGACGTAGGATGAGATCGTAAATAGGCTAGGAGCTAATTGGGTTGTAAATTATTAATACAAAGGGAATAAAGTGTATCTGTTAGAATACACGATTGTCGAGGTCGCTTTCACATACAAGAACTGCTGCACACAGTCCTTGACCTTGGTAGGGTCTATCATGGATTTAAGGGAATCCCCGATAATGACGTAGTTCTACCCATGCGCATTTTATACTATTTAATTTCGAAATTTAGCAAGATTCAATAACATGAAAAAATCGCAAGGAATATGAACTGAAAATAAACAAGCTGGGCTGAAGAAAGTTAAACGTGAACATAAAATAAAACGTGTGTTAGAACAGTTTACAGAAACAGGTGAAAGATACCGATGTGGAGCACATGCTGGCCCCTCGGACATGATGCCGGCAAGATTGATGATCATTAATGTCGACTCTTGATGGGAATTTTAACTTCAGGCAGAGAAATCATACTTTGTACTTGCGTCAGTATTTATATTTATTGCACACTGGAAAATAAATGTTTATTTCCGTTGTTTATTTGATTTTAGTCGTAAATGTATCCAAATAATCAGGATATTGGTACGAGGTAGGCGATAGTACACATTGTAGAGGCAGTGCCAGTTGACAGTTTCAGCATAAAATGTGACATGCATGAAAATCGAAATAATTAAATGATGATTCCCAGTAGAGTGCATTGATTAAATTCATTAGATGCAGGGTCGTGACGGACGTCTGAAAATGTATCTGGCAGGTCCATGCATATTACCAGTAGCAAAACTGCAATTATCTGATTTTCTTTGAAAATTTTCCGGGCAAAATGGTGAACCAAGAAAAACACTTTGTCAGGGTCAAGTGGCCTGACGAAATAATGATTCAATACATCTAAGCAAGCTGCTCCGCACTTGCACCTAGGACTCATTTTGAGAACAGTGATACAGAACCAAGTTCAGTTGACTGCTGTCTAAACGTAGGTGGGTGTGTAAAATAGAGGCAAATCTGTTTCCAAAATTGTGCACATGTTTCCTCTAATGTCATAGCGTTAAAAAATAACATGCCAAAATTTTGAAAAAGTTCTACTAACTTAGTCTTAAGGTAATGTCCAAGCAGTTTGGGATCACTTTATTTATTTTGAGAAGTTCAGATAGCTCCGTACGCATAAATACATGTCGGTCACATATTTGTCCGATACAAATTTTAGTCAACTAAATCGTGCTATTAACATTTCCCAACGTGTTTACTCATTTTATTTTTAGGTTAGCTGTACTTCTATCAACCTGTATTTTAATTCCTTTACTTTCCGGTCAAAGTCTTAAATAGGAGGGAACCCCTATACATTTGCATGCATGCATGCATGCATATTTACGATACCACGATGAAAACCCCCTTTGATGTTTTGAACAAGTGTATTTACAGTGCCCTTCAGTGTGTTGAAGATAACAATCTCGTTTATGGCGAAGCTTGTGACCTGGACTTGTTCAAACATATTTTAGCATCACATGCGAACATGAACATGTTCACATAATCACGAGTTGTTAACAATGGAAAAAAATATGGCATTTCCCTATTTGAATCCTTTAACAGGAGAAGGGACAAGGATCACCGGGCATACAAAGAACACGAAAACAAGCTGAGACTACGTGAACGAGAAAGGAAGATTTGCTTCAAAGCAAATCTGTCGTTGCCAACGAAGGAAAGTTGTTGTCCTGTATAATTAAACTGAAATTAAACATCTGCTGAACAGAAACCATAAACATTAAGGTGAATATAGCAAAATAAGACTCTTGGCATAAAGAAAAATCGGCAGGTAAAAAAAATATGTCGGGGAAAAAGAAAACATTCTTGCTAAAATGCAATGCCTGGTGTTACATAACAAATACATTTTTTATTGCATCTTTGATTTTATGATATAGCAGAATAAAAGTGCCATATCTGACATGAATATAAATAATAAATCCTAGTGATGTACATAGGCTATATACAGGTAATAGACTGCTGGTGACAGATCGTGGTCTGTTATATGTCTGGTTTATCACAAATGTGTGCACGTCTGTTATTGTTGCTCCTAATTTGCACTATTTCAACTTCATTGATAGGGCCACGCAGTTCCGAGATTCGATACTTTAGTTGTATCTAAAAGCTCGGCGAAGTTAAAAATAATGCAATTTTAAGAGCATGAACGGCAGACTTGTACATATTTGTGATAGACTAGTCATGCAACAGGCCACGACTTCTCATCAATAGTCAATTACACGCACGCACGCACACACACACACACAAATATATATATATATATATATATATATATATATATATATATATATATATATATATATATATATATATATATCAATAGTATTTGTTCCTTATATTCATGTTAGAAATGACACTTTTTGCTGCCATATGGTGACCATTTTGCCATCTTTCCACGCTGTGGTGTCAGTAGTGACCCATAAATGAATCAAAGATGCAATGAAAAGGGTGCTCGTTTGTTTGCTGACAATTGACATTCTGTTTTCTCTTCTTTTTGGACCTTTGAAAGTTTCATCCTGTCATAACTTGGCCAATTTCCATCCAATTCTAATCATGCTGAACTCAAATTGTAGGTATTGCAACACTGCACATTTTATAGGAACGTGTAACCTCAAAAGGGCAAAGGGCAAGATCATTTGGCCCTTTAAAGTTTCATCTTGCCATAACTTGGTCAATTTTCATCTGAATAGTTTCACGTTGGGCTTAAATTGTGGGTGGTGTAAAACAGTACAATTTATATGTGACCTGTAAAGATCAAAGGTCAAGGTCATTTTGACTTTGAAATTTTAATCCAGCCATAAGCTTAATGTAATGTGAAGTACCAAAGCATAAAAGTTGTAGCATTTAATATCTACAACTTTTGAAGGCACACAGACTAGTTGCTTTGAAGCAAATCTTCTTTTCTAGTTATGTTTGATTTAACGGGTATTCTGCAACCATAATGAACCTTTGCATTTATAAGCAAAACTACACACATTTAACTTATTTATCATTTGCCATGTTCATACTTATTGATTATCATGTGTGTGTGCCAACACAGACATAGTTTTTCTGAGAATTCTTTATTATGTCTGTGTGCCAGCAGACACACTGTTTTTCTTTCTTTCTTTCTTTCTTTCTTTCTTTCTTTCTTTCTTTCTTTCTTTCTTTCTTTCTTTCTTTCTTTCTTTCTTTCTTTCTTTCTTTCTTTCTCTCTCTCTTTCTTTCTCTCTCTCTCTCTTTCTTTCTTTCTCTCTCTCTTTCTTTCTTTCTCTCTCTCTTTCTTTCTTTCTTTCTTTCTTTCTTTCTTTCTTTCTTTCCTTCTTTCTTTACCGGCAAATTTGTCCGACAATTCATTTGAAAATATTACACGTAGAAACTCCAAACTTGGCACAATTATACTTCTATAGATGAAGTCTGGTCTATTTATAATGAAAGGTCATGCTTTTGAAAATTATGCAAATGAGGGCTAATTAAAGTTTTAAATCTTCAATATCTTATATACTATAGCAGATGTAGTTCCGAGTGTATTGGAGTTCGATCATATCAAGTTTAAGGTCAAAATGTCAATATAAAGGTCAAAGACCACTTCAAGTAGAGGTCATTTCAAGGTAAAAGGTCATTTTAAGGTCAAAGGTCACCTTTGGTGGTGGCTTTCTTCTAGCCATAACTTGGTCAATTCTTATCCAATTTTTATCATGTTGGGCATAAATTGTAGCTATTGTAACACTACATTTTTGAAGTCTTGTCTTTTTATAATGAGAGGTCATACTTTTCAAAATTCTGGAAATGAGGGCTAATTAAAGTTTTATATCTTCAATATCTATACACTATAGTAGATATAGTTCCAAGTGTATCGGAGATTGA
Organism: Hermodice carunculata; assembly: GCA_964020975.1. Taxonomy (NCBI): domain Eukaryota; kingdom Metazoa; phylum Annelida; class Polychaeta; order Eunicida; family Amphinomidae; genus Hermodice; species Hermodice carunculata. The sequence continues at coordinate 57,413,878 of OZ026618.1, read as the reverse complement.
TCATAGCAAGGCAAAGGTCATCTCAAATGTCAAGGTCATGTCAAGGTCAAAGGTCAATTTTAGGTCAAAATGTCATTTTTGCGGTCAGGGTTCACCTCAGGTAGAGGTTATCTCAATGTTAAAGGTCATTTCAAGGTCAAAGGCCACTTTTGATGGCGGCTTTCTTTTAGTCATAACTTGGTCAATTTTTATCCAATTTTCATCATGTTGGGCTCAAATTGTAGCCATTGTAACACTGCAGATTTTTAAAATTTACATGTGACCTCTAAAGGTCAAAAGTCAAGGTCATGTGGACCTTTGAAAGCTTCATCCAGTCATAACTTGGCCAATTTCCATCCAATTCTAATTATGTTGGACTCAAATTGTAGGTATTGCAACACTGACACATTTTTATAAGAACATGCAACCTTAAAAGGGCAAAGGCCAAGGTCATTTGGCCCTTTGAAAGTTTCATGTTGCCATAACTTGGTCAATTTTCATCCGATTTGGTTCATGTTTGCCTTAAATTTTGGGTATCGTAACACCGTAAAATTTTCATGGTACCTGTCAAGGTTAAAGGTCAAGGTCATTTTGACTTTGAAATTTGCATGCAGCCATACGCTTAGTGTAATGTGAAGTACCAATGGACAAAAGTTGTAGCATTTAATATTTACAAGTTTTGACGGCACACAGACAGATTTGCTTTGAAGCAAATCTTCTTTTTAAGTTTTGTGGGTTGTCTTTGCTGAATACTTAGCTTAGACAAGGAGCCGCTACTCAGAGAGACATGTACGGGTATACAGGTTGTCTCAAAAGTTATTCACCCCAGTGCTCATTGTGTTTGTTTGTCTGTCTTACAAGTGGGACACCTCTGGTCAACCAGGTGTGGTGTGGTTGTTTATTAAGATCATTCTCCAGTTCCAGGTTATGAGTATCTTGCTTGGCCACTGTATTGATCGTTAATTTAAAGTCAATGGAACGTGTGTCAAAATTGCTGGGAGAAAATATTGAAAGGCCACATTTTCATAGCCGAGCTTCGTGCACAAGCCATTGCCCTTCAAAATTCTCGGAAATCCTGTCATAATGTAGCCAGACTCTTAAACAGGATTATACGATGGGTTAAGAAGTGGTGGGAGCGACAGGGGACCATTTTCCTGGTGGTTACAGGCCCTCAATTTTTCCTATTTGTCATAACTTGGAGTAGGGTCTGCTGGAGAATATTGTTTACGTAGTACTGAGCGTTCAGTGTGGCGTCTTGACGTACCAGATGAAGCTTTGAGAAACCTGGTGCTGACATAGCCCCACAGACTATGGTGTGGGCACTGAACTTCACTTGTTCAGCTGGATCAACATTTTCACAGGTATCGGTGTAGATTCGGCCAATTTGACTCTTGGGGTTTGGAAACAAGTAAAGAGAGCACTCGTCAGAGAAAATACAATTCTCCATGTCATCTAGCAATAGTTTGACATATTTTTTTGCAAAGGCTACTCTGTTGTTTTTCTGTAATTTTGTAAGTCGTGGACGTTTTTATCTTTTGTAAGCTCGGAATCCCAGTGGCGGTTTCTTTGTTAAATAGCAATGCACTGTATCCTTGGAAACATTTTCTCCAAGAGTTTTTAGCCTTTGGCTTAGCCAACGACAACACTGGTGTCTTTTAACCCTTGTCTTTGGGGATCACCTCCTTTGCCCTGGCGGCCAAGCCTGATGGACGTTCCGATCTAGGCTTATCATGGAGAGAATTTCCTAACTTGAGGCGCACGGAATTGGTCTAGACGGCCACCCAACTCACCTGACCTCAATCCAATTGAGAACTGTTGGGAGATTCAGCACAGCCAGGCGTTCAGCAGTCCACCTCTCATCACGATGGAGCAGGTTGAATTGAGGACAGAAAGGAGGGGGGTGGAGACAAGATCAAGCCCCCTGTTCTCAAGAAATTACTACATTCCATGCTTGAATGTTTGATGGCTGAAATTAGGATGGACGGAGGACACACTAGCTTTTGAAAGGAATGAATTGGTTAAACACTTTTAATTTCACATGACATTTTATGAGGTGCACGAACTTTTGAGCCACCCTGTAGGCTCCAAAACATGTTCTGAGGAGTTACCCGCTCAAGATTTATTTGGGCTAATACAGCCTATGTCAAAATTCTAGAAAAGAATGTGCGCAATATGAACAAAGTATTTCCATATGTATGTAGGTCAGACAGTGAAGGGTTACCTTATGGAGAGTAAAGAGTTCAGACTGCGGAAAGGAATAATGATCTTTAGTACTAGGCACGTATGTGAGGAAGCCAACAGGTGATAATAATCCCAAAGTAAAAATTCCAGGTTTGCAACAGCTGTATTCTTCCCATAAACACACCAGTCATTTTAAAGTGTGGTAAAGTGGAAATATCGGAACGGTGTTTTTGGCAGTTACTGTCCATTTGATATAAAACTGCCAGACGGGCAATCTTCAGATGCGGTAACGTCGGCATGTCTTTTCCCCCCATGAAAACGTATACATGTATACGGAAAACCGTTTGTATTCCAGCTCTTACTTTAAGGAATGAGTTGTGTTAATTTAACAATCACAACTGTACTTCCAACTTTTTCTTGCTGATAAGTCGATTTAATGTTTCCGGATAATATTAACTATACCACGACCCCCCCCCCAAAAAAAAAGTAACGGTACCAAAAATATACAGGTTGGTATGTACAATGTAAACATACATGTTATCTGCATGTGTTTTATTGATCCCTGTTCCTCTTGTCGAAAAAAACACCAGCACTCAGCGGGATTATCTGTTCATCCACAAACATTTAAATTTGCTTCAGCATTCTGCTGTACAAATAATCTTTGCTACTTGGACTATTCCATATGGCGTATTCGGATATCTCACATTTTTTTTAGGAAACATGTGGTATCACCATTATCAGGCTTCATTGTATTTGCATATATGTCAATGAGAATAGAATATGATAAACCATGAAAAACGCACCAAAACTGTTTTATTTCAGTAATCGTGACACATAACGTCCCGTTGTTTCCCACACCCAAATTTGTATACTGTTGTGAAATTCGGGGAGCGCATAATATCCAACCATCTTAGTTGTTATCTCGTGGTTATTTAAGTGTCTACTTTTAAACAGAATCTGACAAATTAAAACCTTAGCTTTCTGAAATATTGCTTAGGTGTAAATAGAAAAGCAGGCAACATAGCGTATAATATCCAACCATCTTAGTTGTTATGTCATGGTGATTCAAGTGCCTACTTTAAAACAGAATTTTACAAATTACACCTTAGCTTTCTGAAATATTGCTTAGGTGTAAATAGAAAAGCACGCAGCATTGCAGTGTCAAGTGAAACCGGTCAGTACCTCTATTCTCTTGTCATTACAGTGTGTGTGTCAACACACACTTTTCTTTTTCTTTCTTTCTTTCTTTCTTTCTTTCTTTCTTTCTTTCTTTCTTTCTTTCTTTCTTTCTTTCTTTCTTTCTTTCTTTCTTTCTTTCTTTCTTTCTTTCTTTCTTTCTTTCTTTCTTTCTTTCTTTCTTTCTTTCTTTCTTTCTTTCTTTCTTTCTTTCTTTCTTTCTTTCTTTCTTTACCAGTGAATTTGTGCGACACTTTTCTCTGGCACTATTATACAGAGAAACTCCAGACTTGGCGTGATTGTGCCTCCATACCAGAAGTTGGGCCTTTTTATACAGAAGAATGAAGATGTTTAAAATCATGCAAATTAGGGGCATTTGAAATTTTAAGTCTTGAATATCTTCAAAAGTATAATAGATAGGACTGTCATTCAAACATCTACTAGGGGGTTATTGACCATTGCGCATCTAATGATTTTAAAACCAAACTTGTAGCAATTTAAATTATGCTAATTAACAGCATTTTAAATTTAAAACTTTAATATCTTCAACACTATAACTGATAGATTAGTCATTCCAACTTCTACTAAGGGGCTGTTGACCATTGTGCACCTGATGAATTAAAACAAAAGTTGTAGCAATTTAAATTGAGCTAAGAAGCACAATTAGAAATTTTAAATCTTGAATAACTTCAAAGCTATAATAGATAGAGATGCCATTCCATCTTCCAGTCCTGTGATATGGAATAGTTGTACATTGCCATACCAATATGCTTGAAGACACACACACTGATTTGCAAGGCAGCAAATCATCTTTTCTAGTTTTAAATCGTGTTTGTAAAAACTGGCATCGCATCGTAAATTTAAATCAAGATATACTTTTGTACGATGCTCATGATGCTTACCGGTGCAATTGCGACTTAATGGCCACAGACAGATCTCAATGGCTCTCTAGTATAAAACATACTTTGAACATAATCCGGTGCAGTGACATTTGGAACAACTGTGGCACTGATTTTGTTGACTATCCTACAAATATCTTGAACTAACTGAAAGAAAAATTTATATTATGTATAATAATAAATATATTTATAGTGGTCAAGGGATTCGAGGAAGGCGTCGCATACCTCAGCAGACTGGCCAGGTGGCCAATAGCAATTTCCAATTAATACTTTACCACGCAAAGTGGATATCTCTATCCAAATACATTCGCTGTTACAGCTTTCAAGGTCAAAAGGTCTAAGACATGGAAGTAAAGATTTTACAAAAGTCATGACCCCGCCACCTCTACCTGTAAGGCGGTCTGTGCGAAAGGGCGGTTGGAAGTTATCAATAAATAGAAGCTGGTCAGGGTAGCTCTCGTCAAGCCATGTTTCAGATATAGTGATTATATCAGGTTTTTCAGAATGAGCTAGGAGTTGAATTTTATCGACTTTACCGGCACACGTAACAATATAGCATAGAACAATGATAGTATTAGAAGGAATACATGTACAATTCATGATAACTTGATAATAAACTAATGCGTAACACAAAACTGGGACGGACTGTAAGAAATGCATAGAACAGAAACATGGTCGACAAATTACGCTGAATGCAAGTAACAAAAGTATTCGCATAGGTAACGGTGAGAAAATAATAGTAATAAATCTGGGATATATCAAAAACCAAAGATACTAGCATATAAAAACACTGTACGAATAGGTAATGTACGCTGGTAATTAGGACGTGTATTTAGTTTCCAGGTTATTTGGTAGTCATGAAAGAAAGAAAGAAAGAAAGAAAGAAAGAAGGAGAGAAAGAAAGAAAGAAAGAAAGAAAGAAAGAAAGAAAGAAAGAAAGAAAGAAAGAGGGAGGGGGAGGGAGAGAGAGAGACAGAGAGAGAAAGGAAGGAAGGAATGAAGGAAGAAAGGAATTTGATTTTGATTTGATTTTATTTGGTGCAAGCCAATACATATAAAAAGAATACATCGAGATAAAATCATAATATAACAAAATAAAGATATAAGGATACAAACTAAAATGACAATAATCACATAGGTACTTCACAGAGAACATAATACATGTGTTACAAAATAAAATAGATGATACAGTATTAAAGACATCACATAACTTAGGCATAATGGTAAACTAAAATAAACATAATCAAGGATGTCATGATGGCAGTATAATGGAGATCACATGGGATATAAAATAAGTATATGCCTTTAAAATAAATTTGTTGGCTAGTACCAGGATAACCCAAGAAAGCTGGGAAAAATCCCTGCTTATTTCCATTGGGGTCCTTGTGTATAAAATAAATTATCTGATTAAAAATTAAAATCAAAGTAGATGAGTATTTAAAATGTAAAATAGAGTAATTATTGAATATGTAGTGATGAATGAATGTAAATAAGATATAACAGATTACTTCTAGCACAGATTATTATAAATATTCATGGTTTTATGGAATAAATACAAGTTATGCATAGAGGAAGAAGTCATTCCTTTCTGACTTCAAGGCTTCATCAGTAAGGTATTTTTTCACTTTTATTTGGAAGCCCTGCTTGCTTTCAATTGATTTTATGTCAGATGGGAGTTTATTCCATTCAGTGATGGCAATGTGATAGAAGGTGGATAGATCATAAGTTTGGGTAGTTTCAGGACAAAAGAAGTTGGAGGCGTGTTTTCTTAAATAATGGTTATGAACATCTGAGAGTCGTGTAAAATTATGAGTCATATAGGCTGGTGCAGTGTTGTTAAAAATTTTGAAAACATGGTTTAATTTGAGTTGTTTGACTCTGTCCTCCACCTTGAGTGAGCCTATGCTGCTGAGTTCCTCCTGGCCAATGTGTTCTCTAGGACCTTTACTTAAGATGAATCTGACCATTTTATTTTGCATTACTTGAAGTTTGTTCTTTAAGGTTTTACTGAGGCCAGAACACCAAGAAGAGCAGGAATAGTCAAAATGACATTGAATGAGGGCAGTAGTGAGAATTTTTCTAGCTTGTCTATTGAGTGAAGAGGAATACCTGTATAAGAATTTCAGTCTTGCGTTAGATATTTTGATAATGTTATTAACCATCTGTTCGCCGGAAAGGGTATTGTCTATGATAGAACCTAAGTATGTTACAGAATCAGTGTTTTTTATTTTATTACCATTGCAGTAAACTGTGAAATTTTGGACTAGTTTTAGTTTTCTCTGGGAACCCAACAGCATGGACTCTGTTTTCCCAAGGTGGAGAGACAGTTTGTTGTCGCATAGCCATTGAAAGCAAGTGTTGAGTTCATTTGAGAGATTCTGAGCTATTGCGTTGGGGTATTTGCCAGAAACTAAAAGTGCGCTATCATCAGCATATAGAAGTAATTTGCAATTAACGCTAATAGGTATATCATTGACGTAGCATAGGAAGAGAAGCGGACCCAGGATACTTCCTTGAGGGACACCACAACTAACTGGTAAGGGGTCTGAGTGTACTTTACATAAAGCTACTGTTTGTTTCCGTCCAGTTAAATATGAATGAAACCACTCAGTGGAGTCGACACCCATTCTATGTAACTTTTTACTGAGTATATCATGGTCCACGGTGTCAAAGGCTTTTTGCAGGTCTAACGTTACCATGCCGACATAGTTGCCTTTTGAAAATTCTTTTCTTATATAGTCTGTAAGGTGTATGAGGCATGTTTCTGTTGAATACATGCCTCTGAAACCAGATTGGTAGTCATATAGCAGGTTATTGGTATTCAGATGGGATTCTAGTTGGGAGTAGACTGCTCTTTCTAGGATTTTGGATATGGCAGTCAGAATACTTACCGGTCGGTAATTGCCCAGATCCAGTTTATTGTTTTTCTTGTACAATGGCTTGACCCTGGCAGCCTTGAAGTCTTCAGGTACTATATTGGAAGAGATAGAGGTATTGATTATGTGGGTAACTGGAGTTTTTAGGAATTCAGCACCATCTCTCAAGAATCTAGGATGGATGTTATCTAACCCTACACCCTTGAATGGATTTAGCTGTTTAAGCTCTTTGAGAACAAACACTTCATTTACAGTCTGAAGCTTGAATCTTTTGGGGGAGATGTCATCATAGTAGCCTTTGAATTGTGGGGAGTTAGTATCAAACTTATTGGTTGCTGGGAAGAGTTTGGACACCAGGGTCTGAGCTACAGTTGTATAGAAATGGTTAAAGTGCTTTGCAACTGAGGTAGGGTCGAAACATATTTGATCATCTATTTTTAAGATGATGTTCCCTTGTGTTTTTGATTTGTTGCTGTATGCTAAAGACTTTAAGCTGTCCCATAATTTCTTTGGGTTGTTTTTATCTTCTTCAATTTTGTTACTTATTTAGTCTACTTTTGCTTTACTAATTACTCTTTGGGCTTTGTTACGGTACTTACAGTATCTTTGTAAGCTTCTGTTCTGTTAACATCTTTATTGTTTCCTGTTTTACCCTTGGACAGATATAAGTAGTGATCTCTTAATGAGATGAGTTCCAAGATTTCATTAGACATCCATGGTTCTGTTCTTGATTTTAACCTAATTTCCTTTAATGGTGCAATATCATTAATGATTTTTTCAAATATTTCTTTAAAAATTGTCCAGGCTTTTTCTACACAGGTGCAGTCCGTTACAGTTTTCCAATCTATTTCAGATAACTTTTTTTCCAATAGCTCTTTTGTTTAATGTTTCAAAGAGCGTATTTCCACTTTATTATGTTGGTTAATTTGACCCTTGACAATCTTGCGAGTACAATAGATGAGTGAATGATCACTCAAGCCTATATTGATAGTTCCACTTTGGCATAATTTTTCAGAATTATTACTGATGATGTGGTCCAAGATAGTCTGTGATGAATCTGTAATTCTTGTTGGGTCATTGATCAATTGTTTACAGTTAAAAACATTAAGAATATCAGAGTACTTCCTACTTAGACCAGAATCAGCACGGGAGAAACAAATATTAAGATCTCCCAGAATATAGATTTCACAGTCTGATCTCATCATGGATAGTGCAAATTCTAGATTTGATAGGAAAAGATTGTCTTTCGGTGGTCTATAACATATGCCCATTATGATTGGTTTGGTCTTCGGGAGTAGTATTTCAAACCACACAGATTCCATATTGTCTCTAGATAGGTCATCTCTGGGGTTAAAAGCTATGTCTTTCCTGATGTAGGCACAGACTCCCCCACCATGATGGGTTCTGTCATTACGTAGTAGGCAATAGCCATCTATACTGACTTCTGCGTCAGAGACAGAGTCGTCAAGCCAAGTTTCGGTAATCCCTATAACTGCTGCATTAGTTTTTGTTGCCAGTAATTTTATCTCCGAGAGTTTTGGCAGCAGTGAACGTACATTCAGCTGAATAAAATGCATACCTTTGCGGCCAAAACACTGAAAATGTTCATCGTTTATATCACCACTCGATGAAAAGGGGTTGTCATGATGAGTATTGTCATGCAACTCACGGGTTGCATGTCCGCCTAAGCCTTGGCCGGTAGATATGTAATCCGAATCTGATGAGCAGTTCAGCTCACACTCATTGAATGGTAATGTTTTTATCAGGCATTGGTTGCATATATATGAAAATGAAGCATCGAGTCTTTGCATTTGATCATAAAATTGTTCTGTGATGTCCCCGTTTGTACATCGTATATGCATCCAGTTATCACATATGTCACAGTTAATTGCTTTGGTCCTAGATGTAACTCCTTTACAGCAATTTACACAAGGGTATTTCGGCTGTCTTTTTCGAACCACTGGCCCAGGATTTGTCTGTATGTCTCCGCAAGTACAAACCAGGATTATAAAATGAAGCGAAGTGGTTGGAACTCTGTGACAACCTAGTGGTTGCCACCATGTTTGTTTGCTATTTGCATCCGGGCTGTCCGTTGTGGCGGGTAATCTGAAAAATGACAGTGGCAAAAGTCCATTCACCTGGTTTAAAATTTCCTCGTGGCATTGTATGATTGCGAGCCCCACGGGATCTGGGTGTGCTGAGAAGTCAGTCAGCGCTGGTTCCGGTGAATATTTGGGTATCAGTGCATATATTTGTGCAAAAATGCACAGAGCTCGTAGGAGAAACATCTTGCGAATTGCGCATGCGTGCCTCTGAAGAAAGAAAGAAAGAAAGAACATGCCAGCTGGAAAACAATATTTGAAGCCTGTGACTTTGCACTAGAAAATGAGTAAACGTTATACTTACAACTACAGAATACGATAAGTAGATTATGGTATAAATAGAAATAGATATTATAAATAGGGTATTGACTACTAGGAAGTGGTTCTGGGCAAAAAAACACAAATACAATACACTGCAAATCCTAGACTTGCTCAAGTCTCATTTGACTGTCTTCCGTATTTTTTTAAAATTAAATTCATCACAAAATAAAACTTTAAGGGAAACCCGTCACACGCGTCGTTGCCTTATACTGTAATAATACAGGTAGGCCCCTAAACCAAGCTAACTGGCTTGGATCGTGTCTATAGAATAACCAGATAATAGATTAGCGCCGGGCAGTCTGCGCTGTGTTTCTTATCACGCAGACAAGCGAGCGGTGATAACGCACCCCCATTCCGAAGCTGTTTATTGAGTAACTGTGAAATGAAGGATTAATTGCCGTGCACCGCGTCAGGCGGAGGGCGTCCAGTGTCATCAGCCGCAAGGGAGACGGTCAGCTTTTTCTCGATTGAGTGGTCAGTGACTAAAATAACCACGCCTTCATCAAAGACCACTTAAATTACAACTTAGCCTTATCACAATGATAATGGAATTAGAACTGACTTGGACTCAATAGCTGCTACTGTTGAAACCGGCACGGCGGGTGTGTTGACCAGTTAAAAAAATGCAATAATGACAGTAGGGCCTACTTAATAACACTTTACTGTGTAGTTGGCATATTATACAGCAAACTTTGTGGAGGGGAAAATGTATCGCACTTCTGGGTGGGAGTCTGGGACAGCGGGATGGGAAAAGAGGGACATGTACCAGGGACTTGTGCAAGTCTATGCAAATCCATGGTAAGTATCAAATCAAAATCCATATAAATGTGCAGGAAGGTGACAAAAATTAATGAGCAACAGATTTGCTAGAGCCGGTTAAACATTTAGTGGCATCCAGACTGTACTTCAGCAATATGTATGCTTATTCTTAGACCAGTTACCCCTGAGGGTCATACTTTCTGAGATCGTCCAGTTCATTCACTTCAACAATAGGTCCTTGGTCAGGGTTCACTCCCCACGCGTAAGCTCCCGTACAAACAATCGCCCGTCGCGTGACCAGCAAGAGTGGATTTTTATTTTCCCTTCTGAGCTGCCGAGCCATGGACATGAAGTTTTGAGTGTTTTTCAGTTAAGTTCTCGGATGCATAGCTAAATGTACTGTTTTTCCTGGCACCATAAAACCTCTCTCTGGAACGATAAGAATCAAACTTGACAACATTGCACGATGTTTATTTCGTCCTCCTCGCGGACCGCTTTTCCCAACCCTATGGGACCTGTCAATGCCGCTCAGCTGCATATCAACACCCATATTTTTGGCATGATCAAGTATAATTTTATCAGGGTCCTCATTTTCATTTTCAATACCCTTCTTAGCTGTGCTGGAAAAGTGTTCGAAAAAAATGTTTTCAAACACGTTTTCAACTTCTTCCGTCAAAATCTTATTATATCTACTCACCAATCCGGGTTCATACCTGGTTATTCCACTGTTAACCAACTACTTGCGCTATATCATCAGTTGTGCCTTCCTCTTGACAAGCAAAAGGAAGTTAGGATCATTTTGTTAGACATAAGTAAGGCTTTTGATAAAGTTTGGCACACTGCATTACTCTATAAACTAAAAAAAACGGTATTACTGGAAATCTTCTGTCTTGGTTTTCTAATTATCTTTGTAATCGTCGTCAACGTGTGGTCCTCGATGGTAAATCATCTTCCTGGTGATACATCCAAGCCGGGGTACCCCAAGGCTCCGTGCTAGGGCTATTAATGTTCTCGATTTATATAAACGATATTGTGGACATTGTTAAGTCCAATATTAAAATGTTTGCTGATGACACGACCCTTCATCTAACAGTGGATACTCCCGTAACTGCAGCTGAATCACTTAACTCTGATCTATCTGAAATCGAGAGATGGTCCAAAGATTGGTTAGTTACATTCAATGCTTCCAAGACCGAATCAATGCTTGTTTCTCGTGAAGTTACACCTATTTCCCATCCACCTGTTACCTTTCAATGTCATGTGCTGGGAGACAAGAATAAACATAAACACCTTGGTATCACTTTGCGCTATGATTTACGTTGGAACGACCATATCTCAGAAATTATATTTAAAGCTAACATATTAATTAATATTATAAAGAGTTAATATTTACTTTGGACCGTCCAACACTAGAGATTATTTATTTTTCCTTCATTCGCCCTATCCTTTAATATGCTAGCCCAGTGTGGAGTGGCTGTACTGAATCTGATGCAAAAAGACTCGAAAGCGTTCAAATTGATGCCCGCTCGCATTGTGACCGGCGCAATGCACGGTACCAACATAGAAAAATTATACGAAGAACTTGACTGGCAATTATTTTCTTAACGGTGAGAGACAGCTAAGTTAATTCTTATTTATAAAATGGTGAACAAGCTTGTGCCCGAACCCTTATGTTCTGTAGTTACTTCTAATGATGTGCCTTCTTTCATTACGCGCCGCTTTTTCAATCTTGGCCATTTTTAGGCTCGCACCGACTTGCTAGACAACTCTTTTGTTCCCGTCGACTGTTAGACTGTGGAACCAGCTCCCAATTGAAATTCGAAATTCGTCTTCTGTCCAAGTATTTAAACGTAAAATTTTAAAATCAGTACCTCGGTCAACTGATTTCCCTGAGTTGTTTAACTTTGGAAATAGGTGTACTGCTATTCAACATACGCGTCTCCGTTTGGGAGCTAGTCCGCTTAATTCTCACCTTTTTAAAATTGGGGCCAAAGAATTACCTGCTTGCACATGTGGCTCACACATCAAAGATACATTTCATTATTTTTTTCTCTGTCCGAAATACAGAAACTCAAGATTAACACTTCATAATAAAATAATTCCTCTTGCTCCTTTCACTCTGAGAACATTGTTGTATGGTTCAACACAATGTTCTTTTACAGACAATTGTAATATTTTTTACTGCAGTGCACGAATATATATCTGCTAAAAATCGCTTCAAACCTACTAGTATTGGCTAAATAATTTTGTTCTCTTATCTCAGGTTCAATTTCCAGGCTTTATATCACTTGTGTGATTGTTCAAATCCATACTCTAATCTGGAAAGATTCTACACGGTAATAAATGCCCCTCTATCTGTCTCGTCCATATTGACGTCTTCTCCACTCGTACCCATGTGTCTAGTCAGTTCTGTGCTCTGTCTTTTACTTGCAAGAGGGATTCGCATACGGCAATGCCCTTTTCCCCTATTGCGTATAATTTGTGCACAGTATGTATGGAAGTTAATCCAATAAATATGTTTATACCAATACTAGGCAACCAAACTCTCAAGCAATTTCTGCGGTTATATTGTTCGGGTTCGTCAATAGCAGACTCTAGTACTTTCACCCGTTTTTCGAAGATCATCGACTTTTTTTTTTTTTCTAATGCGATAGATTTGCTACCGCACTACTCACGTTGGGTGTGTAGCTGACCTTCAAGGTCCTCTATACATTTTGTCATTTGGCTTACCTTCAAGTCCATGGTTTCACCTATTATCCTCCTCAACAGAGCATCCACACGGGGGTCATTTAGCATGTCCATTCCGAATCGCCGACATTCCTAGAATCACATTTTTGTTTTGAGGTTGGCGGAGATTAACCCGACGGAGAACCAGCTTCCAAGAATCTCTCAAACGAACCACTAGCAGATACATTCTGTGTACTTTCTGTACCCTTGCCCGACATGTTTAACTCAATAAAAATAAAACACGTCCTTGGATGACCTGCAATTCAGGCAAACGTAATACAGGCAAACACAGTACAGTCACAAAACAGGTAACAAAGGATCCAAAAACGCAAAGGCAGTACTGGCGCGAAAAAACAATCAAGGCACATGGATCACACAGTCCAATATTTGGTAATCCAAGTAGTCAGGCATCCCAGATTTTAGCTGTCGCTGATCTCTATTGTATTTGTGTCTTTTTTCCCAGAACCACTTCCTAGTAGTCAATATCCTATTCCGCAGTTCGAACTCTTTACTCTCCATAAGCTAACCTGTCCCTGTCTAACCTGTATATATATGGAATTACTATTATCTATATTGCACACGTTCCTCTGTAAAATTTTGACATAGGCTGTATCAGCCCAAATAAATTAAAGGGTCTTCAGCGGGTAACTACTCAGCATGTTTCGGAGCCTTTTACCCGTACATGTCTCTCTGAGGAGCGGCTCCTTGCCTAAGCTAAATATTCAGCAAAGACAACCCACATAATAATGAATAAAGATGAACGTGGCAATTGATGAATTAGCTAAGTATGTGAAGTTTTGCTTGTAAATGCAGAGCTTCATATCAAAGAAGAATACCTGTCAAACAAACCATAATTACCAAATTTTCATAGTACAGGTTCAGATAAGAACAATTTGACTTACCCCTATATCATGACGAAGATCACCGAACACACACACACAAAAAAAAAAAAAATACAGGGGATCCGGATTTTCACCTTAGATCAAGGAAAATACCACAGACCTATATATGTTAACCTTCTGACTGTTGACGCATGCGCATGTACATATGATATATCTGATTGAATGGACGGTACCGTGACTCTAAAAATGTATTTGCAGTCACAGTACCGTAAAAAGGGCAGATTACGCTAGGATCACGATAACGTGACTGAAGTCACTGCAAGAAATTCCTCCCTGACGGCATATGTCCAGGGACAGGAATTAGCAGACAACAGCACTAACCAAGAGGTATCACATGACCTACTGTGATCACAGTATTGACCAGAATAGGTCAGGTGATCGCCTTTTTGACCAGTGCTGCCCTCTACCCCTTGCCTCTTGGCTTGTGCCACTCAAAGTGAGCTGCCATGTTTGCTGTTGTGTGAAGCTCAGATACAAGCATATTAAGTGAAACACATGGTCTGGTGAAGGATCAATAAGTACAAGTATATCATTGGCTGAAACTTTAATAGCTCTGAACTTGTCTAGAATCACAAATTTGTAGACAAAAATCTGTTCAGATCATGCAACGCAACCTTGTTTTGTTTTGTGACATTACAATCATTATCCATTATTACAATGAAATATTAGCATATATGGCACAAAATGTTAAATTTTAAACATGATGTATCCCAATTAAAAATATGTGCAATTTTTTGTAGAGCAAATTGTTTTGTGCTGTTTTTAATCACAAAATTATCAAACAAAATCTTGCACCTGTCTGTCATTAAAGCATTTCATTTACCATTCTTCATACCCCTCTGCCCAAACTACTGAATTCCTCAAATAAAGTATTTTTTTCTTTCTTGTTGTAGGCCTACTTTAATAGTGAATTTAGCTAACATAGCATAAATGCATGTGGTGCTTGTGATGTCGTACTGATTAGTGTCCGCTTTGAGGAATTCTTGAAAATTGCGATGTGCATCAGACTGTCAATGTAAGGAGACAAATCCGCACTGTTGGAGCTTGAGGATAATACATTACTAAGGACTTAAAAAAATTGTTCAATGAACATGCAAAATAGATTACTGTCTGTATACGTGAGGGAAAAATCTGAATCTGGGGTGAAACTTTCGGTAAAACCCCAATTATCGCCCATCGCGATCTTTTCTGTTTCTTTTGTTGATTTTTTAAAATTATAAAACCACTCTAAATGTTATGTATGGAGGCTGCGTATTTTCTTAATT
This sequence comes from Hermodice carunculata, assembly GCA_964020975.1. Taxonomy (NCBI): domain Eukaryota; kingdom Metazoa; phylum Annelida; class Polychaeta; order Eunicida; family Amphinomidae; genus Hermodice; species Hermodice carunculata. Next base: position 57,398,691 of record OZ026618.1, on the reverse strand, counting down.
TTCCAAGGAATTAGTCAAAATCCGATTTGGGCATTAACAGCCTTCCCCTTCCGAGTTTGTTTGTTTGTTTGTTTGTTTTTTTTTTCGAATTTTTGGAATGGTTTTATTTTATACACGCGAACACTTAATGGGTTATTCAAATGACTACTCGCGTAATATTGGATTCACTCAAACGTGTGGTTGGTCCACTTGCGTGCAAGTCCAATATGCACTCCTGTCATTGAATAAACCTTCCTTGCTCTTTGCTCTCTCCATGCTTACTTACAGCTTTGAAATCAGGTCAATGATATGTTTATTTGCGGTTTGTATTGGAGGGGACGGCAATTTGCCATATAAGCCGATAAGATTTGATCAGTGCAGTCAGCTTGACCTGGCCTCACGGTGCACGTCCTCTCTGCTGAGTGCATGTCAGTACATGTACTGATTACTCGTGGGCTGCTTTCAAAAACGTCGAGTGCAATTAGACGATTTGTACACAATGTGATGGCGCGATGTAATTGCATACGCGACCGTAGAGGACTATTGGCGAGAAGCTTTCGGTATCTGATGGTTCTGACCACAGCTGGAACTTGGGGGAAACTTCACTGAGAAGTTGATGGACATATGGTCAAACACTACCGGGATTTTGTTCTGATTAAGTGATAAACAAGGTCAGTTGTCGGTTCAAAGACAAACACTTACCATATCTTACTAAGGGGAGAGCAAACAAGGTACAAAATGTCATGGGCAAACAACACACTGGGTACCTTTGGACAGATTGGCCATGTTCAAATATGATACATGGGTGACTCATGGGTTGTTCCCACCATGCGGTACGCTAAAAAAAAGAAAAAGCAAAAAAAAAATGGATGGCAAAATAACATTTTTATTCACTGTTTTATTTTAAAACTTAGTGCGCCTTCAATCGTCGCTTTCCGGTCATTTCCGACACCCACAATGCGCGAAAGGCTTGTGACGACACAAACGCAACCCAGCTGGCTTATAGGGATACAGACGCGTGAAGTGGACGGCGGTCAACTGCATGTGCGCACTGTAGCGAAACCCGCATTCATTGCATACAAATATTACAGTAAACACCAAGATATGAAACTCGATTCCGAACCGGCTGACATCGCTCTCGCAAATATCCCCAGAACTTTTATTTCGACAACTTTAAAGCAAAACGATTTGGTGGTTTCTACTGTTACTGCGTGAACGTCACGCCCGGTTGACATGAAATCCTATGTTTGTAAGCGCAAAATGAGATTCACCAGTTTGTTTTTTAAACGCACACACCACTATATAACATGCAATGAATGGGGGTTTACGCTACAGTGAGCTCATGCAGAAGACCGCCGTCTGCTTCAAGCGTCTGTGCTTGCGAGCTATGGCTGCCAAGTGTCACTTGGTTTAAACATATTTTATGCACCCTTTATCATCAGGGGTAAAAATTAGAAATATGTATTTTCGTCCCTGTTCCCGCCCAGGGTGGATCAGTGTGTTGCTGTTATCTATAGAAATACATGTTCTGCAGCTTGTTTACATTCCCCCAAAGACTTCAAATCACAGAGAGCGTGGACCCGTGCAGTCAAGATTTACAGGGACAAGTGGCAAGGCCATGGGAACCGATCTTAGCTATACATATGTAGCGAACATTTTATGAAAAGTAGCTTTGATTTGTCACATATGACGATGATTAAGATAGGTTTAGCAAGAAAAAGCTACCGATGTTGCCAAATGCGATCCGATCGCTGGAAAATGGAAGGATTCATGGAACTGGCCAAATGAGGCATTACTCATAAAACCAAGAACAGTGATTCATTATTACTATTTTTTAAACAGTATTTACAAATTAATCTTCAGTATTTGCATAACAGCAAACTATAGGTCAGGTAATTCTACGACTGTTACAATGTATCACATAATTATTAATCGAATGTGACAGTGACAACGCCGGTCTGGGATGTTAAAGACGTTCGGTACACTGGTCAAAAGAATTTAGAAATCTCTGGTTTTTGGTTAGAACCAAGATATTGGCATTTGAAACAAAATGCAAGCAAAAAATTGGCATGTCAAGGTGCTACTTTTGTCGCTAGGTGGCGCTACAAGTAGGAGTACAGAAATTTGATAGCAAACATGTGGGTAAAAGCAAAAAAATAAATTAAGGATGCAAAAATAACTCAGTATGAGTGTATGCAATGTATATCAAGCCTTTTAATAACAAATATGTAGACAAAACATGCTGGAATGTGACTTTAAATTCATCTCGTCTTGCAAACATGTATAAGTGCTCACATTATTTTTCAAGTTTGAAATAGAAAAAATATTTGCAAATCCCTGAAAAATTGTAGGGGGTTTCCAAAATATGCATTGATTTCATTCAATAACAAAAAAAGATAACATACGGTGCTATTTGTTCCGCAATTGTACAAAGAATTCATGCGTGTTGACTGAATTTGTTCTAAGTTCATAGGTACAAGGTATCCATTCATTGTCTAACTTCGATACCATATCAATATACATGTATGTGGGTTAAATAAACGGCAGTATGTCGTTAATTTTATATTCCAGTCATAACATAAACTTTCATAATTTTACTGAGAAGAGGCAAACATTTTAAGATTCTCTCCATAGTGCAATACAGCAATGTGGAAAAAGAGGTCAAAATAAGAGTATCAAAATTATAGTTGCCTTAATACATTGTCGAATGGTTACACAGGCAGCACATTATCAAATATGCCTGTGCCACCTTTTGACGCTGGGGTATTACTGTGGTCCCCCCTAGACGCATTAGACAAATAATAAGATGACGAACACAGTGACGTAACAGATAGTGAGGCTATGTAATTTATTACTATATTAGGTTTGCAAATGTGTATCATAAGCTAGCATTGTAGCAGAAGCTGATATGTGTTTTACCTTAAAATCTAACCTATGCCTGCCGGTTTGAAGTGGCCGGTCTCGGAAATATACTCGTGTACTGCTGAAAAAATTGCAATATTTACTTCAAGAGAACATTCAGGGCAGCCGTATAATACTGTCTGTAATGTGAACGGAGCATACAAGGAAATCGTAGTATGGAGAACTGATCGCTGAACAGCATGAGAAGGACTTATAAAGTAGTAATGCCACGCATCTTCAATGGATATACCACAATCACATAAAGGTGTATCTTTCACGCCGATCTTAAACAAGTGAGAATTTAATTGGCTCGCACCCAGGCGAAGGCGGGTGTGTTGAACTGCGAGAAATCGGTCACCAACATTGTATAATTCAGGGAATTTGATAGCTCTGACCACTGGCTTCATAATATTTGACTTGAATATTTTGGTTGAAGCTGAATGTCTAGTTTCTAGAGGTAACTGATTCAACAGCCTAATAGTCGAGGGGAAAAATGAATTATCAAAGAGTTCAGTACGAGCACGAAAATGGGGAAGATTAAATTGCTGACGAGTTTGATAGGTTTGGTTACCCGCAGTAGAAGCAGTAAGAAGAACTGAGCACAATGAATCAGGAACGAGCTTGTTAACAAGTTTGTACATTAATGTCAGTTTTGATATTTCTCTACGTTTGGCAAGAGTTGACCATCCGGTTTCTTCATATAGCTTAGCAATGCTCGTTCCTTGCATTGCACCAGTAACAATACGAGCAGCACTTAATTGAACGTTTTCCAGCCTTTCCTCGTCAAATACCGAACACGCACTCCACACTTGACTACCGTATTCGAGAATCGGCCTGACAAAACTAATATAAATAGTTTCGAGTGTACCTCTGCCCAACTTAAACTTCAAGTTTTTCATAATGTTGATAAGTTTACTAGATTTGTTAGATATTTCAGTAATGTGATTGGACCATCTTAAAACGGAGCGTATTGTAAGTCCAAGGTGTTTGTGATGGGTAACATTTTGCAATACATGACCTCGAAAATGAATAGGTGGATGGTTAGTTTGGTTTGTCTTCCGAGATATGAGCATGGAGTCAGTTTTTAGAGCATTAAAGGTCACCAGCCAATCTTTGGACCATTGATCAATATCAGCAAGATCGGAATTCATACTTTCAGCGGCAGTAAAGGGATTTTCAATATTCATGTACAGAGAGGTATCATCAGCAAACAATTTCATGTTACAAAGACCAAGATTCACAATATCGTTGATGTGCCAACACAGACGTTCTGTTCTTTCTTTCTTTCTTTCTTTCTTTCTTTCTTTCTTTCTTTCTTTCTTTCTTTCTTTCTTTCTTTCTTTCTTTCTTTCTTTCTTTCTTTCTTTCTTTCTTTCTTTCTTTCTTTCTTTCTTTCTTTCTTTCTTTCTTTCTTTCTTTCTTTCTTTCTTTCTTTCTTTCTTTCTTTCTTTCTTTCTTTCTTTCTTTCTTTCTTTCTTTCTTTCTTTCTTTCTTTCTTTCTTTCTTTCTTTACGACCAAGTTGGTCCAGAGTTTTTTTCAGACACTATTTTTCCAAAAACCACCAAACTTGCCATGGTGACTGACATTACCATTGAAATTGTGCATCTTATTTGGAACAGTCATGATGTTTAAAATTATGCAAATTTTTAGAGGCAATAAAATTTTTAAAAGTGACATATCTTCCAAACTATTGCAGATGGACTCAAAATTTCAATGTGCATATATACCTCTGTGACACTTGCCACTTTAATGGACAGTATAGTTGTAGAATTTCAAATCATGCTAATAAGGGGCATTGAAAAAATTAAAAGTTGAATATCTCTAAAAGTATTGTACATAGAGATGCCAGTCAAACTTCAATGTATAGGTTTGTAGCAAAGCTGCATCCAATCAACCATGAACCAAAGTTTTAGGATTTTAATCTATGCAAAATTAGGTGAATATGCAAAGTGTAAATGCTTAAAAGCTTCAAACAATTAAATAGAGGTGCCATTCCTACTTCAATTTATGGGGTTTTGGCATTGCCCCATCCAATGAACAAAACACTGAAGTTCCTCTAGGCTTATAATTCATGCAGATTAGGAAAACACACACAATTAAAATGTTGAATAGCTTCAAAATTATTATAGATAATAGTTTCATTCAAACACCACTTTATAAGTTTGGGACATGGCCACATCCCTTGAACCAAGAACCAAAGCTGAGCATTTTAATTTATAAAAATTAGGTTAATACACGAAATTTAAATTATGTTGAACAGTGGCAAAGTGTATCATTTCAAACTATTCTCATTTTGAAGGCATCCAGAAAGATTTGCTGTGAAGCAAATCTTCTTTTCTAGTTTTGTAGTTATTTTCTCAATGAGTTTCATTCCTCTTTCCAATCCGAGTTTTGTATCGTTATTTTGTATAATTTCTCCTGTGTTCACGTTTATGCGTATTTCAATGTATTTATTTGTACTTTTATTTCCTCATGCTTGGGTTTCGGTAAAATATCATTATGCTCATGGGTACTGTTGATTGAAGTGCCAGTTTTTTCACGCCTGTCTTTGGTGTGCGGGCCACTGGGGTCATCGCAGCACGGCCTTTAAAGGGACATCGTCTGATGCTCCTGAACATTTTAAAGTCTTCCTTCGCTTGAACGTAAAACAAGCAAGAAAAGTATAAAGTAAACTACTAAGGCAATGATATGGGTGCATGTTTGCATCATATTCCTGTTCTCAAAAACACATTTGCATTGCCGTCTGATTCCCATGGCGCCACTAAATTGAATTTTACCTACCGACGACCATTATAACACATCCTGGCGTATCTGAGAGTAAGTGCTGTAACTTTAAGGAAGACTATGCTCTGCTCACCAATTAAGCTGCAGACTGACTTAAAAAATAAGAGGCATTAACATATATGGTGAACAGCAAACTTTTGACTTTGCCCCACATGAACGCAGTTGGATTTTCACCTGTCTGCACCCAATATCACTTTTAAATTTTCGACCCCCCACCCCCACCCCGGAAAAAAATTTGCCCAAAATTAATTATTCAAACCACCCTATTTTATGATGGCAAAATATGAATTAACATTCAATGTAACAAATTTCAGTCTACCCACACATTCCACCATTTTGGTCAAGCCAAATCCGACAGTGCTGGTCATGCGACTTTCGTTATGCCATGGGTCGATGCTACCTGCAGCCACGTGTTAAGTATGATTGACGCGTGGCATTGTTCCGGTGAGCGGCTGAAAACCAAAAGAGTGACACATGGACTCTCAGATGTCCACATGCCACTCTTCTTCTTCTTCTTCTTCTTCTTCTTCTTCTTCTTCTTCTTCTTCTTCTTCTTCTTCTTCTTCTTCTTCTTCTTCTTCTTCTTCTTCTTCTTCTTCTTCTTCTTCTTCTTCTTCTTCTTCTTCTTCTTCTTCTTCTTCTTCTTCTTCTTCTTCTTCTTCTTCTTCTTCTTCTTTTTCTTTTTGCTTTGCCTTTTTGTCATATTTCTACTTTAGTTAGGACCTTGAAATCTTGCCAACTTATAGAAAAGGCATTTATCTTGTGAAAAGCGTTAAAATCTAAAAATCGCCGATGCAAAGGTTTTTGGTATCTTACCTGTTCGCAACAAAATACTGTAGCCTTTTATGTGGGCCAATAAGGTTGATTGGACGCTTTGGCTCCCATTTCTGTAAGTTAAGTAATAGATTATTATGAACATATTTATTTTACCTGGATTGCCTAGGTGGTACAAAATTACTAATCTGGAGGCTCTCCAGACATACAACGCAGCACATTGTCTATGTACAAGACGCACAGGAGAAGTACAATGAAAGATACATGTTAAACGGAAAACATTACAGTCCTATATATCACAAGAAAGCATACATCGTCAAGTTTATTCCTCACATAAAATGTACAAATAACCCATCTATTAACGATTCAAATTAGTTTCAGCAACATATGACACACCAGACCTTAAAAGTGAAACCTCCGAGTATTAATTATGAATTTTTGTACACTTGAAAAAATTTGTTGGTTAACTTCAAGTGTAAAGTCTGTGTTGCCATATAACAGAATTTTCACCAAGCGTTCAGTAGCTTCATGGACCATTAAGCTTGAGTGAACCCCTGGTGCGACAATATCTCTAATTTCCTTCAACAGGTTTAAACGGGGGGCAGCATGTAGTGGACAAAAGAGAAAGAAATGAATAATATCTTCGACGGGATGACCACAATCACACGATGAAGAGGCTATAACGTTTATTTTGAAGAGATGTGCGTGTAGATCTGAGTGACGTAGACCTAGCTGGGTTTGGCAAATTTTGGCAAAACGGTCACCATGAGCGTAGTATGGGGGGACATTATCAGTGGCCAACAAAGTTTGTTTGAGGGTTAATTTGAATTTTGATAGAGAAATAGAACTACGTATGTCATCCGGTAGGTCGTTACACGATTTAATTACTGAAGGCAAGAATGAATCAGCAAACCGTTTTGTACGAAATTTGACCTGTCTCAAATACTGCGGTGTTCTAAGACTACGACCACTGGTATCGGCTGGTTTTAAGGGTACTATACTTGATAAATATTCGGGACACAATCCGTGGTACATTTTGAAGAAAGCAACTAGTTTTAAATATTTACGCCGGTCTGCTAGAGTTTGCCACCCTAATGACGGTCAAACGAGGTGTGGCGGCGATCGCCCGTGCAGATTCTGCCCGCTTCATATTGCACGGACTCAAGAAGGTCCGAGAGTCCTTTGCTGCAATTATCAAAAAGTACACACCTATATTCAAGTATTGGACGCACCATAGTGAGATATAGTTTGCATAAGGTATTTCTAGATAGGTTGAATTTCAGTCTCTTTAAGACGGCAAGACGTTTACTGGCTTTATCTATAATTCTCTCAATATGTGCATTCCACGTTAAATTTGAAGATAGAGTTATCCGCAGGAGAGTATGGCTGGTTGTTTTTGGTATGACTTGATCACCCAGAAGTAACGGAGGATGCTCATATTTGTCGTGTTGTGTCGAAAATATTAGAGAAAAGATTCCAATGCATTAAATAAGACGTGCCAAAGATGACCCCACTGGTCAACTTTTCTCAAATCACCGTTCATGCGGTTCGCTGAGATGGTGGGATTTTTTACAATTTCAATGATGCTAGTATCGTCGGCAAACAATCTTATATCACATGATATGTTATCTACAATGTCATTTACAAATACAAGAAATAAAAGGGGTCCAAGAATAGATCCTTGGGGAACTCCGGCCTCCACAGGGAGCCATTGTGAGCAGTGGCCCTGGATGACCACTTGTTGCCGACGATTTGAGAGATAACTACGTACCCAACGTACCAATGATGCTTCAAAACCCAATTGACGTAGTTTGAACAATAGTCCCTGGTGCCAAACGCGGTCAAAGGCCTTGGAGACATCTAGAAAAACTATTCGAGCTTCGTTGTGGTTTTTAAACCGTTATAAACATTGTGCAGTATGCTTAGTAGCTGATTTATAGTCGAGTCATTTTGTTTGAATCCTGAGTTTTTGGACGTTAATAGGCCTTGACTGACTAAATATTCATAAAATGTATTAAACACGAGACCCTCCAATACTTTGGACACATTGCTTAGCAAGGGAATTGGACGGTAGTTAGTTTTGCTTTGTCGGTCGGACTTTTTTGAAAACTGGACATAAATTTGACTTTTTCCAGCAGTCGGGAAATGAAGATGACTGCATTGAAAGATTGAATAGCTTAAGCAGTGGGTAGCTGATACCAGTTGCCACATTTTTTCAAAGGAAATTACCAATGTTATCGGGACCAGTTGCAGAGCTTGTTTTGAGGGATAGCAGAACTTTTTTAACCTCTTCTTCAGTGAATATAAACGTTTTGAGCCTCTCATTAGTACGATATTCGAAAGTAGGTAGAGTAAAGGTATCATCAGCTTCAAGCTTGCTCTGACTGGCGAAGTACTCATTAAAAATTTCGGCTTTCTCTATATTATTTGATATAACGTTTTCATTTTCAATTAAAGGCGGTATATTTTGATGGATCTTGCAACCCAGTATGAATTTGGTCAGGCTCCACCATTTTTTGCGGTTTAAATTTTTGTTATCTAGATCATCTCTCAGTTTTGAGAAATAAGACTGGATAGCAGATTTATTAGCGTTTGCAGTTATGTTACGAAATTTCTTATAGATTTGATAATGGACATCGTATTTAGTTCGTTTGTAGCGCATCCATGCACGATCCCGTTTTCTCCTCATTTTTTTCTCGCCAGCGTTAGCTGTTTGCGAGACTAAGCAGTCGCTTTCCGGACGTCCGTCCGTCCGTCCGTCCGTCCGTCTGTCAACCAAAAACTTCGGAGTGGCATTATTTCACTAACTAGATCAGATAGGGCTATCATACTTGGGTGGATGATTGATTGTAATCATGACTAGAGATGTGGGCCATCAATGTCACACTTCATTGATTACTTCATGCATGTTTGAGCATTGGAGAAAAACTTCGGAGTGGCATTATTTCAGTAACTAGACTACATAGGCCTTTCATATTTGGGTGGATGATTTATTGTAATCATCCCCAGAGACGATGGTCATAACTGTCACACTTCATTGATTACTTCATGCTTGATTGAGCATTGGAGAAAAACTTCGGAGTGGCATTATTTCAGTAACTACACTACATAGGCCTTTCATATTTGAGTGGATGATTTATTGTAATCATCCCTAGAGATGAGGGTCATCACTGTCACACTTCATTGATTACTTCATGCTTGATTGAGCATTGGAGAAAAACTTCGGAGTGGCATTATTTCAGTAAGTAGACTACATAGGCCTTTCATATTTGGGTACATGATTTAATGTAATCATCCCTAGAGATGAGGGTCATCACTGTCACACTTCACTGATTACTTTATGCTTGATTGAGCATTGGAGAAAAACTTCTGAGTGGCATTATTTCACTAACTAGACTAGGAAAGGCTTTCATGCTTGGGTGGATGATTCATTGTAATCATCCCTAGAGATGAGGGTCATCACTGTCACACTTCATTGACACAATTTTTTAAGAACACTGTGCTATCTTTTGCATGTTATTCTACCAATACAGGCACCACTGCACAAAAATAATCCTCACCCATACAATTACAATGCTGGCGAGACATTCATGCCCCCCCCCCGGGCATAGCTCTGGTTTGTAATAAACGAATCCACCCAGGGTTTGTCTTTTGGTCTCACAAAGATTTTTTGGCTTGGAATATAATCTTTGGTAATGCTGAGGGGCAGATCAGTCCAATAGGTTGCAATATCATCAATGCTGTCAAAAACACTAAAGCCAGTATCCCACGGAGCATACAGCAGTGAAGAATTTAGACCTTCGAAATTTGCATTTTTGAAGTCCCATATGGTGCGTTTAAATGGACGATTGCGCATTACAGTTAAAGTAAGGTACAGTATATAAAAGAATGGTCGGATGAAGAGACTGGGGGTAACGTTCCGCTGTTGATGATAAGACCGGGAGAGTCAGTTATCAGTAAATCTAATAGACTTTCAGTGGATATCGTGGGTTCATTGATAAGTTGGAAAAGATAATTTTGGGAGATGATATTAAAGAATTTTGTACCCAGCTCGCTGTCAGTATGATCCGACTCCCAGTCTCCACATTTATCGTTAAAGTCACCAAGTATAATAAGGGCAAAAGGGTTGCTTTCTAGTGCAAGAGAAATCGAAATCGAAAGAGTTTCTAAAAAATGATCACGGCACTCTGCTGTTTGGCCTGGCGGACGTTAATAGGTGCCGATAAGGATACTGCCTCTTCGCGTTTGAACTTTTATCCATAAACTTTCAACATTGTCATGTTCATACTCCTTGCAATGAGTAAAAGGAAGTGAATCCCGCACATACAGCATGACACCTCCACCTGTACCCGATGCCCTGTCTTTCCGAAGAGGGGGTTGGTGGCCGTCTAGTGAGAGAAGATCGTTAGGAAAATTACTATCAAGCCATGTTTCGGATATCCCCAAGATATCAATATCCTCATTTTGCATTAATAATGGAAGATCGTCTAACTTTCCATCACTTTTAATACTTCTAATGTTGGCATGGCCTAATTTAAGTTGTTTTGTATCAGATGATCCAGGATTTGGATGGACATCGAATGCAGTCAAGAGGTGCTTAGTTACAGATATGCAAATGTGACGTAAGCATTGGAAAACATTTAACGTGAACAGTAAAGATTTTAAAAAGATAAAGCACAGGGGCACCTTTAAATCATCACTTAAAGACAAACTAACTTCTATCTTAAATATGTCTCTTCGCAAGTTGAAAATACCAATAGCTGCCCGGTGCTGAGCATAATTACAACTCATCGATTATCTCTGAGGAACAAATTCTTGCATAAACAACTTGGGTTATTTTACTGTTGGACACGTATTTGATTTTTGCTTTCTGCAGTAAGAATAAGTGAGTACTTTCCGGGAACATGAACATGTACATGAATACAAAAAGATGAAATACAAAATTGTTCAAAAAAGTAGAGACTTATGAAAGGCGGAGTTCATTTTGTACAATAATAAGATTTAACTGGAAATTATGATATTCATATTTACAACAATACCAGATTCCATAAAGAATGACAAGAATTCATATACCGATAACACACAAATCAGTAATGCACCAGGAAAAAAGAACAATGAGAATTTCAAATGATACGTACCAGGTGAGATTCAATTATATGTAAAAGTGTGTATCGTGAGGCACATATATTCTGCCTAACCATGCTCCGATCTCAGTGTAGTAGAGAATTTATTTCAGTAATAAATTGTACCTAACTTACTGGTCAGCATGTATATGGTACTATGCCTCACAAATTCTCTGGGGCTAGTAACAACAGTGAATATTTAAATTGTAGTACTGCACTCGGTAGAATGCAAAAGTTAATAACGCCAGACGCACTTGTATCGTACCATCAAATGTAATCAGTTTGTCCCGAGCTGTAATATATATATATATATATATATATATATATATATATATATATATATATATATATATATATATATATATATATATATATAATATATATACACACACACATATATATATATATATATATATATATATATATATATATATATATATATATATATATATATGTATATGTATATGTATATATATTTAACAAAGGGGATGCCCAGGGGTCAGAAACAAAAATGTGGAATAAATCGCATACAAACATGTGTGTAGCAATGCATGCGCAAAACAACACCGCGCTAAATACAAACTCACAAATTAAGTCAAACGGCAGGTTTGTCAGAATAGAGAGAAAAGTTTTGTGTTTGTCTGCATTACAAACCTATGACATAGTAAGATTCTGTCCTGTTCAGGTAAATTTTTCAGGTTATGTAATCAACATTTGAAATATGTACACTCTGCACATGTACGCTGCAGATTGAAATGCAACAAAACTTAACTCCCAAAAATGACGTGTAGCATAATTAAGACCAGCCGTGCAACAAAATTGCAATTGAGAATAATGAAGCAAGATCATGGCAGGAAAGTGAGACTGTTTGTTGAATGTTGACTGACAAGTCATTTCATTATTCACACGATTCAGGGGTCAAAGAAGTGATCAAGGTCCTCCTTATTGTGTATTTGCACGGTTGGACCTGGAGAGCTATTCTGTCTGTCCTGGCTCCACGGATTGTTTTCGCGTATGCAGAGACGACCATCTTTGCTCCAACAAGAATGAATACGTCTATCGCGTTTGAGTCCACGGGCAATATGCATAATATGGGCTCTTTTTCTTGTTAGATCCTCCGAAATAAAAATGTTTTTGTTTTTCTTTCTATTAAGGTACACCCTCTCCCTGGCACGGTAAGATATAAATTTTACAATAATCGCACGGGGTTTGCCTTCTCTCTTTTTACCCACTCTATGGGTACGACCAATCTCAAAACGGTCAATTTTGACACCAAGACTTTTGATATGTCCGAGGACAATCTCATCCGAGCTTTGTCCTTCAGTTTCCGCGTCTTTGGACCATATACGCACTGCATTTCGGCGACCATATTGCTGCAGTTCGTCAAGATCATCCTCTAATTCAGATCTTTTATTCTTGTTAGCATATACTGTTTCTTGTATCTCATCTGCTGATTTCAGCCTGGCTTTGGTATCAGACAACTCAGTCTCTGGCTGGGTAACTCGACACTCAAGATCCTCATTTTTTTTATTTTGAACACTAATCTCAGCTTTTACAGCTTCACCGATAAGTTTTTTAAGCCATAATTCAATTCTGGGACTTGTTAACTTTGTAAAAAAAAGTCACTTTCATCAACATCCATACAGCCACGTTTATCAGCTCCCGTTGTATCAGATTCTACCTCACAATGTGGCTTGGAGTTTGGAGGGGAAAGACCAGTTGGAGATTCATCAACACACTCCCAAGGACGTTTAATACCAGAGGCAGTATCATCGGGCTTTGGAGTAACCATACCTGAGCTAGGATTAGGAATATTACCCCTGCTGTTTGCATTGGGTTCACCTTGGTCACGCTCCGTTCCATTCGGCACTGTTTGCAGTGTACAATGGCGGGATTTTCAAACAATAAAGGTCAGATAGATATGGTCGTAAAAATGATTCAACCCACCGGCTCGTCAATCCAGAAACTGACCTGTAAATTCCTCAACACATCATAAATCCATCATAGAATATGTATATCCAAGAACACTTCGGAAAATGGTATTTGATGGGAATTCTGTCACAGCCGAAACACAGTCTAGAACGTGATGTGAAGCGCCATAGATAAACAATGTTCCACACTTGCTTAGGGTCACCTTTGTGTGTGGAGGAACCTGTCTGTATTAAAACTTTGCAGACACTTTTTTTTTCTGTTCAGCAGTCTTTCATGACGTTTTTTTTTTACTCCATGATACAAAGTTACAAGGCTATAAAGGTGGGGTTCTGTTTTAAGCTGAATTCATTTTTCGGTCTTTGACTAAGTGTATGCAACTTTGATCACACCGTTTCTTGTAATTTTTTCTTTTTCTTACTCTTATCGCCAGAGGGTAGTCTGAGCTTACACATACATGACATATGCACATGCTTGCAGGGTTACAGTAAGATGCTTGGACCACGGACAGTAAGAAAGATAAGCATACATGGCATTTAAAGGGGCATGGGGGGGGGGGGTCGAGTAAAAAGCTTTCCTTATGCTTGTAAAAAGGTAATCAATTCGGGGAGCACGGGGACCGCTTGCTAGCAGGGTTGGTCGCCCCGATGACCCAGCACATGTACCTGACCGACGATTGGGCTGCTGGGTCGCCGAACTTCCTGACTATGAAAACTAGAATAAGTACTTGCATGAAAGTAACCCACCCCAGCCTTGTTTTGCAACACTGTATACGTGGCCACAGAAAGAAACTGTACAAGCCTGTTAATCTGCTCGCATTGCTGTAGTTGTACCGTCCCTCCCCCATCTTGTTTTGAGGATATTGGAGATCTAAATTTTGAATTGCTCCTAATTAGCGTTACTTAAAACACATCAACTTATGTTCTGTATTCACTTAGAGTGTTATGCTATAACGAATAAAACTTTGAAACGCGCCTCTTCTATCAAAGTCTTGAAGATGTTCAAGATTTAAATTTTTAATTTGCTCTTAATTAGCATAAATTAAAATGCAGTAACTGTCACTTTGTATTAACTATAGATACAATAGTCAATAGCATAGGTGTACAACTTGCAATTACACCTCTATCATAGTCTTGAAGGTACTCAAGATTTAAAATTTCAAATGCTCCTAATTTGTATATTTTTAAGGGCATCCACCCCTCATTGTCGAATGACACGACTTCACGCATGGATCTATATTCAGACTAAGTATGGAGTTTCTAAGTGTAACAGTGTCCGAGAAAATTGTGCGACAAAATTGCAGGTAAAGATAAATGAAAAAAGGAAGAAAGGACAGAAAGAAGAAACAAAGACAGACAGACAGACAGAAAGAAAGAAAGAAAGAAAGAAAGAAAGAAAGAAAGAAAGAAAGAAAGAAAGAAAGAAAGAAAGAAAGAAAGAAAGAAAGAAAAGCGGAATGTCTGTGTTGGCACAAAGACATAACTACAAGTATTACATGTATAATTTGCTGCAACGCGTTAAGCTATGACGTGAAGAAGATAATTTTAGAAACGCCTGTACCTCAATGGTCGATAATGAAAAATAGTCCCCAGTGTAGACTCCTGGGTAATAGTGTGATCATTTATATTTCATGGTAACTTGAATGATCCCCAATACAAAATAGAACATCCTGTCAGCTTTTCGCATGCTTTAGTATGAGATACACAATGTGCTGATGTGAAATCCGTATTTTGTGGCTGTTTCACCCACACACAGGTGCTTTGTACGTGTCAGAAAAAAGATAATCGGACCACTCCTAACAGTTCGTGGAATAAATATACATGTAACTGTTTTCACAGGCTGCTATCTAACGAGACACGTGGTCATATGTAACGATATTAGTTCCTTGCCAATACTAGTAGTGAGAAATTTCTGCCGACGTAACTCCATAGAAACCAACCAAATATTGACTCGTCTCATGAACATTATTTCCTGCCCCCTTGAAATTAAGTCTGTCAATGGACACACGTGAAGCCACACAACGTCAGGTCAACCCACAGGCGCTCGTAACGTTTAGGCAGTCAAGCATTTGTGCTAATATACTAATATCAGGTGGGGTGGGGGTGGGAGTGACAGAGAGGGTGTACCCGGAACATCTGTGTGTGCAATGGCCCATATATGGGGCCTTATCTGCAACTAAAGCATTGTGTATTCATATGTGCAGTCAATTATTCGTGCAAATAAGACGGGGGAGGGCGGGCCTAGAAATGCTACGCCGTCAGACGGAGCTACCGCACAGAAAGGTTTGAAACGAAGCTCACTTCTGGACCACCATCCCACTTCACGTTTGACATGATTTCTCCGTTTCTGTACATACCGACGACGTGCAACTCTTCAGTTTGTTGCAAAACTAATTTTCACAGATATATCACAATGATAATTCATTGAAAATTCACATATATCGACGACAACACGCCTTTAATTGTTGCAAATATCCCTCAAAAACCATTTAGGCAATTGTAAGGGATTTTTTAAAACAGGATGACTGTGGCAGTCCTGTGCTCAGTTGACATTGCATGCGCGGACGGATATGTCCCTGTGGACTTTAGAATGATACCAAGGTCAGTTTTGTATAACACCATCATCACTGTTGCTAACATAAACATATCTCCTGTGCACAGCTGACCTTGCATGAACAGTCTGCAGTGGTACTGTAAACTTCAGAATAATATCAAAGTCGACTGTAAGACAATCATCGCTGTTTGTAATATCAGTCTTCACTCATATAGTTCACGATTCGTTTTTAATGAAGAGTGACAGAATCTAATATTACCTCAACATATACATCAGTATGTCAGTTTGACCTTTTAACATCACTCAAGGTCAAAATTAACGACATCAAAAGAAACCCCACAGGTACCTCCCCATAAGTGCATCACAGTGACCATGACCCTGCGATCCATCATTTCCGAGATCTGAGCAGTTATATCAGCTCACCCTTCAATGTCACTAACAGTTAAAAAAAACAATCAAACAAACAAATAAACAAACAAACAACAACATTACCCATATTCATATATTTCAAGCCAACAATAACAGCATTGAGATTCGAGAGTTACCAAAACATCAACACTCATTTTTCAATGCCAATGTGAAGAAACAACTTTCACTACTAACTTGAGACAGGCAGTCACCCATAAAAGGCAACTGGTGGCTTTAAACCAGCCATCTAAACCTTTGAAACATTCTTCATGAACTACAGGCTTTAGTTTTAAAATACAACTTATAGGCCTAACCACTTATATTCCAAATTTCATCACCCGTGCCAAGAACAAAAAGAGATATGGTAGGCTTGTCCCTTCTTGGTTCTTCTGACTTGTCAGTGAGCTTAGTTTACAGCAAAAGAACTAAGTAGGCCTGCATCGTTTTTTTTTTGTTTTTTGTTTTTGTTTTTGTTTTTGTTTTTTTTTTTTTTTGTTGTTGTTGTTTTTTTTTGGCACATTTCCACCACTTACTTGCATGATAATAAATAGGAATACATGCATTAACAGATAAGTACCCGTTCGTTAAAAATCAGAAATTCACAGCATCAACACATGGTGAACTTTGTTTGACCTTTCCATAAGGCACATTTCCACCATGCTTCAGCTCAATTTGCAAAACATTTTTGGAGAAGTCGAAAATAGCGAGAACAAGCATCAACACCTGGTGAAATTTGTTTGACCTTTCCATAAGGCACATTTCCACCATGCTTCAGCGCAATTTGCAAAACATTTTTGGAGAAGTCGAAAATAGCGAGAACAAGCATCAACACCTGGTGAAATTTGTTTGACCTTTCCATAAGGCACATTTCCACCATGCTTCAGCGCAATTTGCAAAACATTTTTGGAGAAGTCGAAAATAGCGAGAACAAGTAAAGTTCGTTAAAAAAAAAAAAAAAAAAAAAAAAAAAAGAGAGAAAACCAGGGGGTCACTTGGTGAACACATTAAGCTCTTTGTTTCCCCAGAATTTTTTCCTTTCAATTTCAAAGCAGTCGGCCAAGCGCTTTTGAAAAAGAGTCCCCCGCCTTCCCCCTCCCCGGGGTAATAAAGTAAAATACAAAATCAATTGTCCAAAAATCACTGGAGCATGACAATTTAAACACACATAATAGAGAATCATACAAGGAACATTTCCACCAAATTTGAAGTGATTCTCGTTTGGAAGAAGGGGGGAATGTGAATTGTAGACGAACGGATGGACGGAAGACGGATGCATAACCATCACATAAGCTAAGCCGACTGACAAATTAGCCGGCCCAAAGCATGCAAATTTACTGACGAAAGCACAATAGTAAACACAAAGGCTTGCAAAAACATCGTGATGTTTTGCAGCGAAAATACATCTGTATTAAAATGATTTTGCGCGTGAAATGCACTTATTACTGACGTTTTTTCCAGTGGGTTGGCAGATTAAGTAATCTTTGGCTATTCCTTTTCAGGGAAATTTGATGATGCATAACTTTTTTATGTCTTCCGTCAGTGTTGCAGCATCACAGAGTGATGCAAATTTTATCATCTGTTTGTTGTTGATTTTCATATGGTCCATCGTTATGTGGGGGTCGGCTGGTACATACAATTAACTAAAGAAAAGACATTTACCCTTTGACTGTTTTGTGCATCGTCGTTAAAGAAATAAACTATACAACGAACATCGAAAATTGGTAAACAGTTATGTTTTTCTTTCATAGGACACATATTTTTGCACATTTAACACTTTAGGAAGATTACAGACCTTTTAAATCCCTCTTCCTGTCAAATCCATGCTAAAAGTATCGTTCACGGTGCATTTACTTCAAGACCACAAACAAAATGCAAAATAATATAAAGCAAGAAATGAACTAAACACGCAGTTTCAATTAGGTGTCTTAAAGACGTTCGGTACACCGCGACTTGCGCAACCATTTATGGTCCGATGCCTCCATACAGTTAGAGCTGGTATTTTTCGATACCTGCACTAGCTGCTGATTGCTTTTCCTATATTGCACAGTTCCGTTTGAGAAATGTGGATTGTTTACGAAAAGTGGAAAGGAAAAATAATGGGCGGTTTGTTAACAAATGCCAAAACAAAGGACTAAATGCTTTAAAACAAGGCAGAATACGTCGAAATACGGCAGTGGTAGACCAAAACGCATGTGCACAATCAGCGAACGCTGACCAAGCCACCCTCGAAAGTGCCACGCCCACCCCCCAAATGCCACATGCACATGTAAACACTGACAGTCATAACTGGGACGAAGTTCCTAGAATAGTGGAACTAAGTGTACGAGCCGATAATCTTGTATGCGAGGAATGTTACAAACAAAAAAAAACATTGTCCCTAAAAAATACAGAATCAGACCACAGTAATACCCTAGCGTCAAAAGGTGGCACAGGCATATTTGTTAATGTGCTGCCTCTGTTCCCATTCGACAATGTATTAAGGCAACTATAATTTTGATATTCTTATTTGTACCTCTTTTTCCACATTGCTGTATTGCACTATGGAGAGAACCTTAAAATGTTTGCCTCTTCTCAGTATAACTATGAAAATATATATTATGACTGGAATATAAAATTAACGACGCACTGCCGTTTATTTAACCTACATACATGTATATTGATATGGTATCGAAGTTAGACAATGAATGGATACCTTGTACCTATGAACTTAGAACAAATCAAGTCAACATTCATGAATTCTTTGTACAATTGCGGAAAAAATAGCACCGTATGATATTTTTTTGTTAATCAATGAGATTAGTACATATTTTGGAAACCTACAATTTTTCAGGGATCTGCAAATATTTTTTCTATTTCAAACTTAAAAAAGGATGTGAGCACTTATACATTTTTGCAAGACGAGATGAATTTAAAGTCACATTCCAGCATGTTTTGTCCACATATTTGTTATTAAAAGGCTTGATATACATTGCATACACTCATATTGAGTTATATAATGCACAATTTTGCATCCTTAATTTTTTTTTTTTTTTTTTGCTTTTATCCACATGTATAATGTTTGCTATCAAATTTCTGTAGTCCTTACATGTTGCGCCACCTAGCAACAAAAGTAGCACGGTGACATGCCAATTTTTTGCTTGCATTTTGTTTCAAATGCCAATATCTTGGTTCACACCAAAAAACCAGAGATTTCTTAATTCTTTTGACCAGTGTACCGAACGTCTTTAAGGTACTGTTTTTATGCATCCCTTCAAAGAAGGTGGGGCATATACCTTTGCTCATGTGGGTCGGTCAGTAGGGCGGTCGGTCGGTAGAGAGACTTTGGTTTCCCCACCATACCTCAAGATGGTTGTGAGATAGGGCTTTGATAATGCTCAAATATAGACTCCTCTATAAGGGCTAGGCGAAGTATGGAGATAGTTGACCATGACCCTATTCCCACCGTCAGGAAGGTCCTGTAGTAGGTTTTGGTTTCTGCGTGACAACTAGAAAGGTTTTCATGATAGGACCTGTATATTGCTCTCCTTAATGTTACTGATCGAATGCTTGAAAATATTGATATAGGATTAGTAACTGGTATGGTCGTTATTGACCTACGCAGAGCGTTTGACACGGTGGATATAGGCATCCTCTTAAATAAGCTCTCAGCTTTTGGATTAACACCCACTGAAAAAGATTGGTTTCAAAATTATCTAACCGGTCGCATGCAGTCTGTGGCAGTAGATGGACAAACATCTGCACCCTTACTTGTCACTATGGATGTGCCACAGGGGTCGATTCTAGGACCCCTCTTGTTTATGCTATTTTTAAATGACTTACCTAGTATAACTGACAAATGTCTCTCGACTATGTATGCGGATGATACTGAAATTGAACATGCCAGTGAGCCCATAAAGTATCAAATCCTAGAAAGCACCATAAATAACGACTTAAAAAGACTAAATATGTATTTTATTGAAAACAGGCTTAGTATCAATATTGACAAGTGCGAGTTAATGCTGATAGGGACATACCAGTCTCTACGTAAAATACCCGAGCTGAATATTCATATTGATGATCAACATGTGCAACAAGTTAGCTCGGCGAAATATCTTGGAATGCACATTGACCCAAATCTGAAATGGGATCTTCACATTGATAACATGGTTAAAAAACATCTCCTAAAATTGCAATTTTGCGATCCCTGAGGAAGATTGTACCAGTAGAGACACTCAAACTTCTCTACCATGCTATAGCACAACCGCATTTTGATTACGCTGATGTAGTGTATGATAATGGTTTAAAAACAGATCATGACAGACTCCAGAAACTTCAAAATAGAGCTGCAAAATTAATCTTGGGGTTGTCATTTAAAACTAGCATGAATGACATGTTGAAAAAGCTGGGGTGGTTATCACTTCACAATAGACGTAAACTGCATTAATGTATAATGCTCTTCAAGTGTTTGAATGGCCTGGCCCCTATACTTAACTGAAAAATTGAAACTCAATAGTGACTGCCATTCTTACAATGCAAGAGATGCCAGAATTATAGTAATCGAGAAAACAAAAAAGCAAAAAAAGAAACAAACAAACAAACAAACAAACAAAACAAAAAAACTAAACAAAACAAAAATATTTTAACAGTAGTTTTGAGAATGTCAAGTGCCAAACTTTCGATTGAACTCCCAAAAGAGCTAAAAACCTGCTCGACAATTGGGTTATTTAAAAGTAAAGCGTTTAACTATTATTTGGCAAAGGTACAGTTTGAGTAACTTACTGTCTTTTTACCACTCTATGGACTATATTCATTATGTTGTATCTCTAGTTACAATCTGTATATTTTAGTTTTTGTATTGTATATTTTATATTGTCATATTTGAATGTATGAACATGTGTGAGCGATTCGGCCATCAAAAAAAGTACTTGTACTAAGTGTGTCACCGAATTGAAATAAAATTTTTGACTTGACTTGACTTGACTTGATTGCACGGGATTATAGTTCTTATCCAAGGTTAGGTCAAGTTTGTAGATGGGTGACCTTGACCTAAATTCAAAGGTCACAAGGTCACTTTAGTGAACTTGGTTTATACATTTATCTCAAAATTTAGGATATGACTTCAATATTGCACATGGTAATAGTCCATAATTAGGGCTTTGGTGATATTAAATGGTGCATCACCTTGACCAAATCCAAAGGTCACCAGGTGGGTCGATAGAGAGACTGGTTTCTACATCATACCTCTAGAAGATTTTGAGATAGGACTTTGTCAGTGCCCATGTAAATACTCCAATTTAAGGACTAGGCTAAGTATGAAGATGGCTGACCTTGACCCAAGGTCATACATGTACTGTAGTAAGTTTTGGTTTCTGCACCAGAACTAGAAAAGTTTTCATGCTAGGACCTTTATACTGCACAGGATTTTAGTCCTTATCCAGGGCTATGTCACGTTTGAAAAAGTGTTATCTTGACCTAAATTCAAAGGCCACAAGGTCCCTTTGGTGAACTTGGTTTCTGCATCGTAAGTCATAATTTAAATTATGAGTACAGTATTGCACATGGTAATAGTCTTCAATCAAGGCTTGTCCGCTGTCAATTGAATGTATTGCTATTCTACTGCTACTACTAATACCACCACTATACTGTTACTGATAATAATATGATATATATTTTTCAGAACCATCGTGGCATCGGTGCCCTGTTGTTACTGGCAGTGACATCTGCGTTTGCAATCTATCTATATATGACGCCAGCACATGACAGATTCAACTCTTATGGATTCATTCTGCAAGGGCCCATTCACGTCCAAGAAGGATACAAGCATTTGTTAACACGCAATCATCAAAGTGTACGTAACTGTATCTCTGGTACACACGTACGGCATATGGTGAATTATAAAAGCCAAGAGTTAACGACTCATTTGGTCGCAACAGGAGAAGATTCTGCCAAACGGCAACAGGCCTTTATGAGGGTTTACGCAAAGAGTGAATGGTATGACGGCAAGCTGCCTCAGGTAGGAGTCTATAAGGATGTTGGCGGGTCAGGTGCTGGAAGTACCCTACATTATGCACAAGAGGTCATAGCAACCCTGCATGTAATCATTACAGCCTTGAAGGTTGAGTTAAAAAAAGAAAAGATACGTTTCCTGGATATACCATGTGGAGATATGGTGTGGATGTCTCGATTTTTGCAAACAAGGGAAGATGTGGAGTATACTGGCATGGATATTGTGCCAAACTTAATTGCGAGACACAAGGTTGCATACAAGGCATTCCCTTGGAGGTTTGTCCACCAGGATATAGCTGCACATGGTCTCAACGCATCATATGATATAGTCTTAAGTCGTATGATGCTCCAACATTTAAAGACTGAAGATGCATCAAAAGTGCTAAATCACATATCAAAAAGCGGTAGTAAATATCTGTTAACAACTACGTTTTCAGGGCAACCAGGCAATGGGCCATTGCCGAACAACAGAGGAAGGTTCAGGTTTTTGAATTTAGAACTACCACCCTTTTCCTTAGAACCCCCCATTTGCACCACAAGAGATGGAGACGTTTCTAGAGGGATTTTTCACTATCTATCTTTATGGCGTTTACCACTGCAGCAAGTATCAGACTGCAACATAACTGTAAAACCTGCACATGGGACTGGATTTCTTAAGAATTTTTATACTTGTGCTTAGTAAACTTACTCCCATTCTTGATTTCTTCAAAAGCAACCAATCATAACTTTCAGTAGTAGTCTTGCCATTCTTTCATCCGGGACCAAATTTTACGACACTTTTGAATATTCATTCGTCACATTTTTATGTAATTGCACAAAAGTTTAACTTATATTCAGCCACAAAGTGCCATGTGTTGTGAATTGAATTGCTAGAAACAGTGAAATGCAACATTTGTAATAAATGTTTCTCGAAACACGAGTTACTTCTGTGGTTCTCCTATTCTCGGGTGATAGTTTTCAAGAAACGTATGTGTTGCTGTGTTTCTGGTCACTCAAATGTTTTGCTATTACAAATAATAACATACGGGGTAAGGACCCAGCATTTCACGCACACACACACACCCTCCCTTCTTTTTTTCACTGTACATTGTGTATTACAATATTACAAGCAGCGTGCTCCAACTCACTCATCAACATTGTATTACAATATTACAAGCAGCATGCTCCATTCACTCATCAACATTGACATGTAAGTAAGGGTATCTCACGGCATTTGGTCCCTGTTTTAGCTGTAACAGTGTCTTGGCATGCAAAGGTCTCTTTCAAAGGTAACATGATTGTAGAATTTACTGTTTTAAACATGATTTATTTTTCTAAATGTGGAGTTTTAGAAGATGTTGCAGTGGAGCAATATGAGTAATAGAACAGCGACTTTTGACCTGGTCAATCTCTCTGAAGCATTCTAGTATTTACTAGCTGGTATAACCTTGGAATTTCCAATCAACGGTGTGTTGCTTATTTCAATGCTGTCACTCTTTTTGTCTCTACCCCAAAACAGGGTAGAGAGTCACCAAATCTACTTAAAAATGTGCATTTTTTGTTGTTGTTTATTGTTTATTTACTGTTGGTACATGAAAATGGGAAAAAGGGTACTGGCCCTTCTTATAATAACGTTGTAAGGGTTGGTATAAAAGGGCTGTTTAGCCCAAGAGCCGCACTTGCTCGAAAAGAAGACAAACCAATTATGCGTATGGTTTGACCATGGTATGACTGGACTTATATTCTATGTAACATGTCTACAAGGAAATAAACGGGAGGCCGTATAGTCACTGATATGGTACTGCTACCTCAAGCATCATATATCTGCCAAGCGAACTAATGAGTTAATTGATGTCACAGCGTCATTAGAAGATTCCGCATGTTTTCTTTAACACTGAGGCTGGTACATGGTGGAGACCAAATCCTGGTAACCAACAGAAATAAAATGGCTTCTCATGGATAGTGAAAATGAACATGACATGCAATTGATACATCTGCTTAATCAGGACTCCAACTCAGAAGCTACTGATCAAACAGCATCAACGACAAATACTGAAGTTCCCCAACATGTTGTGGACAATTTTGAAGGTATGGCTGTCAAGTTATCTATCAATGAATTTGAAGGGCTGTGTGAGGGCAACGCTGAACAGTTTCTGAATGACTTTAAAAGTTATGCACCACTGCATAAGATTGTGCAAAATGGCAGACGTTTTTTCAGTTGCACTTAGAGGGCCCTGCTCTCACGAGGTATAATATCCCAGATGCCAAGAAAGAAAAATGGGATGCCTTAAAGAAGGAGTTCAGAGATATGTATGTGGGCATAGACTTTTAAGCAAATCCAGTCTTATTGGCGGAAACTGAACTTTTCAATAAAATGAAACTAGCACCTCTTCAAACACTGGAAGAGTACCACACCCTTTTTTGCTGGTGAAGGGTAAACGTTTTAAGAGGGATGACAGAGATATAATGATACAGTTTATAGATAGTTTACCACAGCAACTGGCATTCTTCGTAAGGGCAGGTAAACCCACAGATTTGCAGTCAGCTTTCTTGAGCAGTAAGCAAGGGGAAAGCTATGGCTATCGGGTAAATGTACCAGGGGGAATAGTGGTGGCTGTCTCCAATATACCTATCCCCATATCACCAGACGAGAGCACCAAAGAGGAAATCAAGGCCTTGAGGCACCAGGTGGCAGCCTCGGCTACCAAGATTGACCAGGGGAACCAGAGACCTAGTGGCCATAAGCACCAACGTGGGGCATGTCAGCCACGCCAGGGATGACAGCAACAACCAGCTGATGGCAACCAGATGGAGACTAGATCGTGCTTTAATTGTGGTGGTAATGCACACATTTCTCCAGATTGCAACTTTAATAAGGATATGAATATACCTGCAAGCCCAACGACCCAATGCCAACTGTGTTATTAGTGGGGCCACCCTGCTTCAGGCTGTAAAACACTGGCTAGACAGGGAAACTAAAACTGCCCAAGAGAGGTCTACTGATGCCCTCCCTGGGGAATGACTCTAACATATGCATCAGTCATGTGCAGTTGAGTAATCAATTAAGTAATTAAAATTTTCAGGTAAACTCGTCATCTATGCCAGAAAATGTCAACAAAGGTCAGCATTCTGCTTTCCTATTTTTGCCATTAAAATGTGGAGAAGTATCTCTGGCAGCATTAATAGATACAGGTGCCAGTGTCAATTTAATATTGGTAGAGGTTTTTGATCATTTACCTAGTTGTGCTAAGAGTGCTGTAACCCCAGATGTTGAAGGGCATACATGGATATTGGCTAACAATCAAGAAGTAACTGTTAGAGGCATATCAGATGTGACAGTACAGTCACCATATGGGACGCATAAGGTTGCCATGTATGTGCTCAATCAGTTATCCCAACCAATTATCCTTGGCACCAGGTACCTAGAAGAACATGGCATTGCTATTGACTTTGGTAAACATAAGTTAATTGCAACAAAAACCAAAGTAAAAGCAAGTAAATCCACCATGCTATCTCCACATTCTGAAACCATTATAATGGCGAAGCTTGCCACCCAAATGCCAGTTGGTGTGTCAGGCATATGTATTCCTGCAAAACCTATCAAGAATGGTGATATATAAGTAGCCAAATGTTTTGTAAAGGTGAACTTGGATGGTATGGTACCAATCAAAGTACTGAACCCTACAGATGGGCCTGTAGTCATATACAAGCATACATTGATGGCGGGACTCACTGTCCTAGATGACAGTTATAATCTGGTCTCCCTTCTAACCAAGTCAGGTCCTATCTGGGATGGTGAAACCCAAGCCAACTTTGAATCCTTGGTTAGCCAAAAGACTGATCAACAGAACAAAAAGGCTAAGTTTCTTTCATATTTTGATTTCTCTAAATCAGTATTAAACCCTGAAAAGGGGGAACTTGAAGAACTATTGTATGAATATGAAGACCTATTCTTAGCTGATGAAAATCCCACCATTGGCTTAACTGATTTGGTGAAACACAAAATGGTTTTAAAGCCAAATGCTGTACCAAAACAGGACCATATTGATTAGATATTTTGACAATATTTTATTTATATTGTGCAGAAAGCGCTTTTATTGCGTAAAATTATAAACGTCTTTACAATATTTTTTAGACGTTTCCAAAATAACATTCTAACCCAATATCCTTAAAATGTTATTTCAATATTATGAATGTAAATGGCACATGACAGGAATGTATTATTAATGTTAGCTAATAATGGTACAAGTAGACGTTTTGACAATATCTAAGTGATATTATGCAACAAGCACTTTTATCTCAAGTAAAATTGTATACGTTTTAACAATGTTTTTCAGACGTTTCCAAAATAACATTCCAAACTAATATCCTTAAAATGTTATTTTAATTTCATAAATATAAACGGCACATATGAAAGGTATGTAGTATAAATATTTGAGAATGACGTTGCGCGTAGATATTTTGACAATATTTATGTTATGTTATATAAAAAGCACTTTAATCTCCTATATATTATTACCATTCTAACAATATTTCTATATATTTTCAAAATAACGTTCTCAGCCAATATCCTTAAAACGTTATTTTGAAAATGTATAGAAAATATTGTTAGAATGTTAACAATATTATGGGAGATTAAAGTACTTTTTATATAACATAACATAACATAAATATTGTCAAAATGTCTTCGTGCAAATGTGAACAGCAGATATGGCAGGAATGTTGTATAAATATTAGATATTGTTGTTACAGATAGATATTTGGGTAATATTTTATTAATGTTATGCAACAAGGACATTTACCCCTTTCAAAATTATCAATGTTTTTGCAATATTTTTCAAATATTTCCAAATTAACATTCCAAACCAACAACATTAAAATTTCATTTCGACATTGTAAATGTGAATAGCACATATGGTTGTCCTGTCGTATAAATGTTATATTGATGACACAGATGGATACTTTGGCTATCTCTTATTGATATTATATATGCAACAAGCACATTTATTTCATGCACAATGACAAATGTTATTACAATATTTTTCAAAGATTTCCAAAATAAATTTCCGTCCAATATCCTCGATGTGTTATATGCAGATTGCAAAATGTGAAGGTTACTGAATGTACATATACAGGTTAGATATTAATGTCACAAAGAGACTATAAGACGATATATTGCTGGTGCTCTATTTGCAGCAGATATATTTTGCACAAATAATAGGTGTTTTTTCAAATGTTTCACATACATTGCTAAAGCAACGTTTCATAAAATATCTTTAAACTGTTATAACAATGTTGTAAAAAATGCCAGCTTGAAAACAAAATGTCATATTTGAATATTTTGATAATTTTTATGTAATATTATGCAGGAAGAATTTTCTGTATAAATTACACGGAACTTTGAACAGGTCTCAGATCTGCAGGTATCCTATAGCCATGGAAGACTTAAATTTTTTGCTCGTCTATTCCCTCCGAGGCCAACATTTCCCAATTAGATTTTTTCTTGGTAACGTTACAAACGTTAATCACTTGGTCACTTGCTTTGAAATTGCATGTATGGACGTTTCTGGGGATCCTGAGACCTTAATTTGTTCAACGGGCAGATGTGCAATTCTTTCTTTCTTTCTTTCTTTCTTTCTTTCTTTCCTTCTTTCTTTCTTTCTTTATTTTTATACAGAGGAATGAAGATGTATAGAATTATGCAAATTAGGAGCATTTGAAATTTTAAATCTTTAATATCCTTAAAAGTATAATAGATAGGGATGTCATTCCAACTTCTACTAGGGGATTATTGACCATTGTGCATCTAATGAATTTAAAACAAAAGTTGCAGCAATTTAAACTATGCTAATTCGCAGCAATTTAAATCTTGAATATCTTCAAAACTGATATAGATAGAGACGTCATTTCAAATTTTACCTAAGGGTTATTGACCATTGTGGATGTAATGAATCTAAAACAAAAGAAGTAGCAATTTAAATTATGCTAATTAGCAGTGTTCGAAATTTTCAATCTTAAATATCTTCAACACTATTTTAGATAGACATGTCATTCCAGCTTCTACTAGGGGGTTGTTGACAATTGCATAACTAATGAATTAAAAATAAAAATTGTAGCAATTTAAATTATGGTAAGTAGTACCATTAGAAATTTTAAATCTTGAAAAACTTCAAAGCTCTAATAAATACAAATGCCATCCAAACTTCTCTTCCTGTGTTATGGAATAGTTGTACCTTGCCAAACAAATATACTTTAAAGACCACACACTGATTTGCTGTGCAGCTAATCATCTTGTCTACTTTTCTATTTGTTTATGAATTTTGGGCGATTTTGCTCTTTTCGACATCTTCTCCAAAACCATGTCTCAAATTGTGCTGAAATTTGCTGTAAATGTTCCATTTGGAAGAGTCACACGTGAAGGTTAACCAGGTGGCGTTGCTGTGATACCCTGATTTTTAATGAATTTTTCAGTTCGGGTACTTATGGGTTGATGCAAACATTCCCATTAATAACCATGTAAGTTAATGGGAGTTGCAATGATAATTCATATTTTTGGCATCAGCTTCAAAACTCTTAGTCAGGTTCACTTCAAACTTGGTGGGAATGTGCCTTGGGTAGGTCTCTACCAAGGTTGTTTGACTGGTCACGGTCAAGCTAATTTTTCATTTTTTATGAAGTTTTGTGTACATTTTGAGGGGAAATCTTTGTAGCTTATGGCATTGCAGGAGAATATTTTTTCATGGTTAAATGAACAAGATAAATAAATTAGATTATATCCTAAAATAAAACATCCTTCACGAAATGTGTTTGTAACTAGCAATCTCAAACTTTGCATTTAAAAGAAACCCCACCTGTATACTGATTCACAACTTTTAATTGAACTACAACATTCTGTTTGATTGTATCTATAATGTGGCCGGCAAATAACTATACTACTTTGTACTGTTCTAATGAAAGTAAAGTACCTTGTGCTTCAACTTACGAGTTTACACACAGCATCAGCAAGAACCAGTTGGCAACAAATTCTTGATCCATTTTTACAAACCAGTCTCCCAGCTTGGACTCTTTATATGCATAAGAACTGGTTATAATAATTAATTGCATATTTGTATAAAAGCCGCCACACCCCTTGAGATTGCCAGAACTGAGACTTGCATGGAACTGTTAACCATCCACATACTGAGCATATATTTGTTCATCAAGCAAACTGATTGGAATTGAGAGTTTATTTCATACATTGAAGATGACACACAACACAACAAGAAGTACATAAATATACCAGCACACTTACATGAATTGGTGCCCTGACCAGGATGCAGGTGGGGTCTCCTTGAAATGCACAGTTTCAGATTGCCAGTTACAAACATATTTTGTGAAGGATATTTTATTTTAGGATATTGTTTTATTTATTTGTCTTGTTTCCACAGAACAGAACACCTGCAAATATATTTATTATCACCCTACTTGCTTGAAATTAGGTATCAGAATGACACAAATTGATCTCAAGCTATTACAATATTAACCCTGATATCTTGCATGTCAAATTAACTTCACTGACACGGAGGCTACAATTTTAATATCAGGATTGTAAAGATCTTAAATGCGCAGAAGTAAAAGTTTCTATTAGCCCTGCTATCTTATCAGTCAGCTGAGGTTTTGTGATGTGAGGGTCAATCGTCGTCTGTCTGTCATTCACAATATACATTTGCGCATTCTTCTAAAAAATCGTGGGCTAGATCCACTTGAAGCTTGGCGGGGATGTGGCTTGGGTCACGTGGGTCGCAACCAACTGTATTCAAGTGGTCATGGCTCAGTGATTTTTGGATTTTCTATGAATTGTTTTGTTCAGTTTTTGGACAAATCTAGTGACCTGTATACTTGAAGACACTGACATATGGAAGAAGTTTCCTACTTCGTTCACTGCGGTATTTCTGTACCTGAATAATACTCTTTTCGCTAAAAGGCATATATACATGCACATTGAATGCAAATTTTCCAATAAACAAACACAAGATTATAATACAAAAATGACACTTAAAATGACAGCTTACAAAAGTTGAATGGAAAAAAGCAAAATTAATAATGAAAGAGTTAAATTGTTAATGACCATCAATTGGCTCCCTATTGCAAGAATGGAATTTTGCATAGATAGAATTGACCAGTGGAACAAGGATTGGTTACACAACTCCTATTTTCTTGTCTTTCAACATGTCAAAAGATCTCTCATCCTTGTTTCTTGTGCTTATTTACTTTAAGAAAAAGAAGAAAAGCAGGCCCCAGGAACAAAATCTAGAGACACAGACGGACAGCAGCTGAAGCTCTTGCGCCAAGCTAAACTGCTTCTCTATGTGCATTACATGTAACATTATAAGCTTGTTATGTGTGGAGACGCAGGCGTTTTGGTGTGCATAAACCGAGGCAGTGGTGTGCTTACAATGGCTATCATTTTAACGCACAATGCTCTATAACCCTAAGCCTTTAACAAGCGTAGAGGTATTTGTTTCCATGGCAAGCTTCATCCATATCAAAGTTAACTCATTCCACACCAGAACCCGATTTTCAAGGAGTTCCATGGCATCTGTTCTGTCATTAATTGCCCCACATTGCCCGAAATCTGTTATTTTTGAATAAATTTGATTCCATACTCAATTTGTTTGAGTGACATTTTATTAACATTTTGAAAAATATAGAGTGTGTGGCATTGGAAATGTTACATTTACATTATTTGCAAATTTTTTACAATATTTGTACGAGAATTTATAAAGTTTCAAAAATATTTTTGTCATATTTTCACAGTGTTGAAAGAATGTTGTAGCAACATAGCTAGAATACACTTAAACTATGTTACGGTAACATCTCCATTACATTGGTCTTTAACATTAGCATGATGATTTTTCAACATATTTTAAATATATTTTCAGTCATATGTTAACAAAGTTCACCTAATGTTATAACCATGTATAATTCAAATCACTTTAGAATGTTATTGTAACGGTTTCAGTACATTTCCTCCAAATGTTATCGCGATATTTCCAACGCCATACACTGTTATATGAGTATGACATTATCCATAATGTTTTTGCAAAATGCAGCAGAATCTTTTTAAAAATGTTTACACAATGTGATATTGCAAGTTCGGCATCTGCCCTGTCTTTAAGCACCGTTAAATCCACCCAAAAAGTTCACACTTTCCAAGTAAGACACCCTTTACTTTCTCAAGTATGGCAGCAAAAAGCTTGTAAAAATTTTAAATTAACGAAATACCCAGATATTACTTAAGGTCTCTTTATTACTTTATGAAGGGGTTTTATGATTTCTTTGTGCCATTCACTTGGGAAATTCTAAAGTAATTGAAATACAATGAACATTTTTACAATCTAATTTATGAGAGAGATTTTTGCCGTGTTCACGAAATTCATAAGGTATTTTTTCTACTGAGCATGATCTTCTTTTGTTTTTGTTTTTTTTTTTTTTGTTTTTTTGTTTTTTTTTTTAAATTATGTACTTTTTTCTCAATTTCATTTATGTTGATACTTACATTAGATAGACCACACATCGCCAGTACATAATATCAAATCTTCAGTTCCATTCTTTATATTTTTTTATAATGGACTGGCTGTGTGTTGCCACCTAAATTTTGCCATAATTTTACCAAAAATTTTGTGAATTTCCTTTGGATCGTCTACAACTTTACTAGCATCTTCGGGATGAATAATTCTGAATGGATAGCCAATTTTGCTTTTCAGTCGTTTTAATGTTTTCCAGTGTTTTTTAACCTTTGCTACTATTTCGAATCATAACGTCTAGTTAAGTCCTAACCTTATTCCTTCTGATCTTATCCTGTACAATGTGTTTACGATTTGAATATTAATTCCAAATTCCTTCTAACACCTCACTGTCAACACATTTGCGTTTAGCCCAGTGCCTATAAAGCCCGTTTGCAGACCTTCTAATTTAAAAGAGGCGCTTGATATGTTTATCTGGGTAAAGTTGTTAGTTAGAGCGCCATCTTGTGTTTTTCGTACAAATTACTTTTCGGCTGCCTTAAGTAATATTTGCTTCCAACTCTCCCATATATCTTCAGCCGAACTGAAATCATTACAATCCCATTGTGCCGGATTAATGTCTTGTTCATTTTTAAACCCCTGCCATTTTGTACTGCTGTTATACTCCATGTAAAGAATTTTTGGTATGTCATCCTGACAATGCTCTTCTCTGCTATTATTGCTTGTGTCAAGGAGAACATACATAGCATTATGGTCACTACCGACGTCATATAAACCTAATTCACCAATATTAATATAGACAGAAGATACCATTTTGTTAACATAATCATTACATAATGTGTAGTTGATAGTCGATTTAACATTTTCCCTCTGTCACGTGCACACATCAGAACATAAGGGGGAGTTGTTTAGAATTCACAACTGTGGTCTCAATTAGGTTGCCAAGGAGATCCTCATTAAAGGTTGCTCTCTCCTCCTTCCTGCACTGAAAGGTACACATTAAAATCACCCACCAAAAGGTATGTAATTTTGCCCTTGCCCTGTGCACATGGGTTGCCAAAAGATGGAAAATTGGTCATATGAAACCTGAATATAATTTTAAACCGATATCAGTTTGGCATCATTGCCCTAGGGTTATTGGCAATCTGCATTCAGGTTTGTTCTAGCATACTGCCAGAGACTTTTAATGCACTTATTTTGCCATATATCTTTTGACTTAAATTTCCCATATTTTCACTGAATCAGAGTAATACCTGACACTATTGTTTAGAGCATCTGCGGCTGATCCTAAAGTGGGTGATAAACAAGAGACTCAGTAAGCAACAGTTCTTACATTCAGAAATTAGAATAACAGGTCAACTTCTAAAGGTTACAGGGACATTAAAACATGTTCTGCTATAAATACTGGAATAAAGCTCAGTACAGAAAAGAAACAGAGAGATGGAAGCAAGAGACAGCACATGTGAGGACAAGGAAAAGGCCCTTGCCATGCATGGTTAGCCATGCAGGCTAGCATGGCATTACCTGCTAAGTAATATTTTAAACTGCGGAAGTCCTAATGACAGACAACTATGATGTTTAATCGTTTCTGTACATATTGTTTGGATAAAGCCATCAATTAAACAACATTTCTCTGTACGTTCATCATCCTGTGTAGTGCCATAGCCTTTGTATCCCAACAGGGATCTCCTGGGAACCAGATGTTAGAGCTCATTTAATGATTAAGTTTTGATCTATGGTACTATACAAAATAGAAAATTGACGTTGCCATTTGTTTCAGTGGGCCGAAGGTGCCATAAATTAGCCATGAACGTGAAGTTCATTAAACAATGATTATATTACAAAATATTATAGATATTATGTTTGTATTTCTAATACATTGTAACATTATAAAATATAAAATAGGAGATGTATAATTATAAAGCATACAGCAAATTCACTGAGATCAATACACAATGCCTAATTTGGCAACACATATTACATAATATTAAAACTTTCATAAATGTATGTAGATATCTATTGAAAAAATAAACATGAAAATCATTTAGGAAACTACCATTTGTTGACATGTGATGAAACAATGAATATGTAATGTCTGATTCAAAGATTCTGTGATTTAAATGTCTATAAAATGTAAGTACTAATTAAACCACTTAATGAATGATTATATGATACCTGGTCTTGGTTTCTTTGTACAACCATTTTGTCTTCTTCCTAGTACATGGTATCACATGAGCGTACACAGAATATGATTTTTTTCATTTATCATATTTAGTCAGAAAAAATAGGGCATTACATGCTTGAACGGATATTGTTTTAGGAAGGGCAAGTTCATAACAATAGAATTATGATTACATCATAAGAATAAGCCTTTCAGAATAAAAGACAGTCTTTTATATCATATTCATGTGGCACATGTTGCTCCTGAAAGGTGAGGGGTGCATGGTGACTCCAAGCAATTCACAAACCTGAAGGACATAAAACGTAAGTTATCACATAGAACACAATTCCATTTTAAGCATGAAAAAGTCACTGAAATGCATCTGGAAAAAAGTCGCATAACAACCCTAGAATTTTTTGTTTGGCTATTGCACATGTATGGAGCTTTTCAGCAAAGCAGAAATTTCAGTGATATGAAATCCTAGCAATTTGTTTACTTTTCTGAGTCAACACACTTGATATGCAAGTTAGCAAATGTGAAATCATCTAATGTATAGAAATTTGAAAGCATTTTATAAATATATGATAAAAATGCTAGAAAAATGAAAAATAGGTAAAATGTATCCAAAATGTTACTTTGACTTGCATGCCCCTGCCATGAAATTGAGGGGGCGGGCTATATATTGTTACACTGCTTGACTGACCCTTCATCAAATTTATGTCAAGGATGAACTGTGTCATGAAGGATTACCATATGAAAGTTACGAGACTTCTCTGTTTAAAGCAGCTTTCAGAATATCAAAACTTTTTTCTGTGATTTTATATAGACGACATTACCAGAGCACATTTAAAAAGTTAACCAGATTTTCTAACTTTTTCAGAGGTTAAATGAAAGGTTTGAGGAATTAGGAATGTATTTCTTATCGAAGAGGCACCCTTTTATTATTTTCATATTTAAAAAAAAAATCAAAATTGTACTTTTTTAATGTGATAGCTAGCTTTGTTGCAATTAATATTTTCCCCGCCATTGACAAGGTGTGCTGTCACATATTCCGGAAATCGCCTTTATTCAAATTTTTAATTAAGCCTTTTGTGTGGAAACTTTGACAGCTCTTATTCATCAGTATCCTATCAACTCCAGTACATGTATGTGTATATTCTCTTTAAACGAAACTGTTACTGTCTAACTTGTTTAATTGTGAAAGGTACATGATAAGTACCGTTTTTTTTTCGTGTGTGTGTGTGTGTGTGTGTGTGTGTGTGTGTGTGTGTGTGTGTGTGTGTGTGTGTGTGTGTGTGTGTGTGTGTGTGTGTGTGTGTGTGTGTGTGTGTGTGTGTGTGTGTGTGTGTGTGTGTGTGTGTGTGTGTGTGTGTGTGTGTGTGTGTGTGTGTGTGTGTGTGTGTGTGTGTGTGTGTGTGTGTGTGTGTGTGTGTGTGTGAATTTAGACATAGGCTTCATTAGACCAAATATCAAGGGTCTTTAGCGGGTAACTACTCATGAGAACATGTGTCGGAGCCTATACCCGTACATGTGTCTCCGAGTAGCGACTCCTTGCATAACATATATATATATATATATATATATATATATATATATATATATATATATATATATTCAGCGCAGGCATTCCACAAAATAAATATGAATGAGAGAGTTGAAAATCAACTATGTGTATTAGAGTAGCCTTAAATATATTCATAAATGTAAGGTTTATGTAAGTATATTTTTGTATCTGTTCATTTAGAGTTCTCTAGCATAAAACACGCAACCAATCAACATTTAACTTGTATAGCACAACATAGAAACAAATTTAGACTTACCCAGTGCTGTGTTTAACTTTACTGACTGGAAATGACACTGTTAAAATTTTAAACTGATTCAACTTTGGCTCCCATGAAGCACTGTCGATTGTAACAGCCGAAAATTGTGTGACTACTAGTTAGTACAGCCTACTAGCAATATATTTTACAATTGTAAAAATGGCAAATTCCATACAACTCCCATAAATTTTGGAACATTTTACTTTCTGTATAAATGTTAATCCTATTGTTGCACATAGTTATTTTGAAGATCTTGTACAGTTCAATGTTTCCGTCCCTCAGTGGCCTGAATTGTCCAGAAGTATGCATGTGTGGTGCAGAAGAGGATTTCTTCACAAACTGTCCTCCAAAAACTGTGTGGGCTGAATCACCGTGATCATGAACACCGCAGAAGAGGAGTTCTTCACAAACTGTCCTCCAAAAACTGTGTGGGCTGAATTACCGTGATCATGAAGATGGTCAGGAAAATGCTAGAGTTCAAATTTTAATTCTAATGGGATGTGATGCCTAAACGGTACGACCTGGAATTTTGATGAACTTTTCCATTGACAAGTTAGCTTATTAGTGGATAGCTATAAAATATTACTGTCCAAAAATC
Source organism: Hermodice carunculata (assembly GCA_964020975.1). Classification (NCBI taxonomy): domain Eukaryota; kingdom Metazoa; phylum Annelida; class Polychaeta; order Eunicida; family Amphinomidae; genus Hermodice; species Hermodice carunculata. Next base: position 57,362,190 of record OZ026618.1, on the reverse strand, counting down.
CTAAAAGTTGATCTGAATTTTGGCAGTCTTATAGTTATGGATATCAAAACAAGTTTTTGATGTGTTAGTGATCTTTGACATCTGGATTTTGGATCGCAGGGATAGGCGGTTCTTCAACATTTTGTCGATTTGATATCTGTTTCAAATTACCTGCCACTTAGTATCATTTAACAAAGGATGTACATAATGGCAGCTCCTGAGGGTCAAGCTGGTGCATCTGCATTGATCAGCAAGGATAACGATGTTCTGTCTTCGCCATGTACTTCAAACAACGTCAATACTGTCGCTGGAATTAAACGCCCATGGATATCCCCTACGTCTACGGCTGTTTTACCGCCCTTTGCTATAGTGCGTAGTTACTTTAACATTGTTATTGATTGTGTAGGTTCTGGTGAGCACCTCGAAATCTTGAAAGACCCTTGGGTTCAATAGGGTTTTTTTTCCAGAAAAATCTGACATGATGCAGCACAAGTCGAATTAAGCACTGAGTTATCTACCCATCTAAAGAGAATAGACATTTTGCGGAAACAAATCAAATAAAAAGAGTCTTTGCTCTCTGATGGCAGTGACGCAACTTGAAGAAAGGTCAAAGAGCTCAAAGCAGGCCACACGATGAATTGGAACAATATGACCGGCGCAATGCAGTCCGCGTTTGGTTGAAAGAAACCAATTAACACAGTGAGGATACAGATATAATTGTGCTTGATGTTGCAAAGAAACTGAATGAATACCTGGAAAATGCAACATTGGGAGAACAGCTAGAGTAGGCAAGGCGGGCGGTAACAAACCGAGAGCAAAATACGTTAATAGGCCCACATGTACACACCGTGATGTTAAGAACCATGTACTGGTGAATGTCGTCAAAAATCCTCGCGGACCAAGTTAGAAACCCTTCCAGCTCATGAATATCCAAGCAACATCAATAGGAGATATGCTTATTACTTTCCCGCCAGAACTGCATACCCGATTGCCTGGTCTCGCTTGGTGGGATATGGCGAGATACGGGTCAGTACCTGTGGGGGCAAGCGAAATAGATTACTAATATTTTGAAAATAAAGAATACTTATTACAGGCTAATGAAATTTTTTCTTCATATATGGCTCGGGAATTACTAAAGGAATACCAGTTTGGCATTTGTGAACTTAAATTTATCAACGCTGATATTTGTGAAAAATGAACATATGGCCCTGTCTGTGACAGTGACCCGCACGTCCCCCGTGATCGCCTGGCGTCAAACCCGTGTTTTGTGGCGGGAGATTAATGTGCATACAGCGTATTGTGAGGTGATTTTTTCTTGTCGCTCCTATAAGGCGCCTTCTTGCGACATTCACTGATACATAAACCTGGTCATATTAGCTTCATGATGTCAGCACGTTACCAAGCTTAAAAATATCTTGTTTTTCTGTCTTTGGTTGTAACTGATAACTCGTACTGTTGAGTTTCACCGTTTACACACCACTGGTCTTTAAAATCATTTTATTTTATCAAGGGCAGTCAAAGATTTAATCAGTCACAATTACCTTGACGCAATATGTTTCTCGTATTTCCACGTTTATAGACACTTACCATCAAACATGTTCTAGCATTTAAGGTATACCTGTATCTGTAACGAAATGACTGTGATGTACTTCTTTGCTTCTATTACAGCTCTAAAGTCACTGATATAGGCTGCACTTTTAAAGTGGACAACATGTTACAATGTGATTCCTTGTATACATGCATGCCTACTAAAGGCAAATGGTGTAAGTTCATGTTACCATACATGATAGAGTACTTATAGGTTTACCTGTATCTGTAATGATTTACCTTTGTGATGTATAATTTATTGTTCTCCTGCAGCACTGCTGAAACTCGTCGTATTTTTGCTAATGTTCCATGCGGCTTACATTACATATTTGCCTGGTCCTCTTTTGTGCTAAGCCTCAGGTTTCATTACATCAGAATTTGTCCTTCAACTCCACTTCTGGATCTTATATAATATTTATATTACCGTTTCATTTAACCGTTATATGCTTTTTGTCCTGTCCATTTTTATGACATATGCTGCATGTGTTCTATTTCTTCCAAGGTATCATGCCAAGTTCAACCACTATAGTCCATTCACTGCTTTTCGCGATGTCACAGGCAAATTTAACAATTTTGTATCACACCTTCCTGCATTGTGATGGCAGGGACAATAGACATCTGTTGTCGTCTTTATTTGCAGACTCGTGTAGATTACGTTACAGCTACATTGTTTTCATTCGTGTTGTTGACATTTCATGGATGTATTCCATCTCCCACATTGAGAGCCATAAGAATCACTTCGACCAATTCGTTAGGTGTTTGTGTCCAGGAGCTACCCCTCCGTACGTCGCCGGGAATTCAAATATGTTGACAAATCCTGGTCGGGTTGCAAGTTTTCGCCTCCTTCATCGTATCTAGTTGAAGATGGACCTCCCTGTGATTAACAAAGTATGTGTTATTGTAACGTGGCTAATGACAGATAATTGGTCTTCTACTGACACCGAACACAGCAGTCATTGCAAGAATAGTTTACTTCAATTTGCACTCCATGAGCTCCATGATTTAAGTTAAAAAAATGCAGTTCTCACACATTATTATAATCAGGTACGTACACATATATAGCATATATGCCAGAACTGAGGTGTTACTTGTGACACCATAATAATAATAATTTATTGAACCTCCGCAAACGGAGAAAGTAAAATACATATGAATGATAGATCGAAATAATATGACATGTCACAATGACCAAAAATGTACAGAAATAATAAGACAGATGTACAAACCAACATAATTATAATTTCACCAATTTAAAAATACTTCAGGCAAACACTAAATAAACTATGTTGCCTACAGCTCCCCTCAGCATGAGCAGGGAGCATATGGACGGGGCCCGACTGCGCCACAACACCCGACGGGCCACGCGCCAGCACCAGGCCAGCCCATGACCCGCCGGGCAGCTGCGCTGCACGGCCCGGCCCCACTCCCCACATGATGTATGACGAGACTGCCAACCATAATGATATTTATTTGTTAAAAACCCCCAGTTCTGCGGAGATGCAAACATAAAGTATATACATGAACAGAGCAAAAAAAGACATACATTAATACACTATAGGGGCCAAAAATATAAAACACGCACCAAGTTTTGAGCTAAAAGGCCCTCGTTAACAAGGTTGCCAGCGTGTGCTCATAGGACCACGGCTTATTAAAATTCTCATGGAACATTAAATATTTCAGGGAATCAACCACACCATCAGCATCACCACACTGGTGGTGTGGCTGATTCCCAACGCCAAGAAATACAGAGAGGGGAGATATACCAAAATTATAAACCCTTGAAACAATGGTGCCCGGAATTAGACCTCTTTCGCCGTACGCCCAGAATCTTGCTAGTAAGTGACACACTAAATCTCTATAAGGCGAACTGGCCAGGGCTACCCTGCGCAACAGGGACACTGTACTGTGTTTAATATTAACCGATATGGGAGATATATCCAAGGCAGCAAGTATCGAGGAGTGATGCGATCTTTTACTGAAACCAAGAACCTGCTTCAGTATCCCACCTTGGAATGAATCTAATCGTTTTAGGTCACCCTGACTTAAAGAGACACTATTTAATCCATAGGAAACAGGGGGCACGCCAATTGTTTTCCACAGGTATGTCTTAACACTGGTGCTTAGACCAGGATAAGACACACCTGCGGAACTAAGACTAAACATGGCCCTCCTCGACGCATTTATCCTGTTATCAACATGTTTACCAAATTTACCGTCTTTAGAGAAGTTCACACCTAAAATGTCCATACTATCTTCATTCGTAATTACATGAGACATCATCTTCAGAAACACGTCATCAAAAACAGTTTTGCCAACAACTATAAACTTGGATTTCTTAACCCCAAATTTAAATCGCCATTTCTGAGCATAATCAACACAGATGTCAGTTAACTGCTGCAGGTCAGGCAAAAGTGTAGAAAGCAGAGTGATATCGTCTGCATAAGCAAAAGAACTTATTAGCTGAGACCCGATACGACCTCCGTAGTTACTAGAATGTAGTGTAAGCAACAGGTCGTTAATGAAGATGTTAAATAGGGCGGGCGAGAGCACACTCCCTTGCCTGGTACCGAGGGTAACCGCAAAGGGGCCGCTGTACGACCCGCTCCATTTAACAACTCCCTTTAGCTGACGATACCAGGAATACAACAGCATCCAATGACTGAGGGGGCATTTTTTCATATAATTTAAAGAACAAGCCGTCATGCCACACAGTGTCAAAACACTTTTCGGCGTCTAATGACGCAACAAACACCTGTGACTTTTTACTAGTAAAATATGACAGAACATCGTGTAGCAGACCACAGCTCATATCAGTGCCCCTGGCTTTACGGAACCCGAACTGTGAGTCAGATACATAAGCATCCGGAATTAACAGCAGCTCAAGTGGTTTCCCTAATGTTGAGCTCAGCGTTATGGGCCGGTAATTACAAACTTCATTAGGATTAGCAGTAGGCTTTTTAAGTATGGGTACCAGAACACCTACTTTAAATATCTCGGGTATGATGCTCCTCTGCATCATAACTGAATAAATTGATGCCAAATGGGTACATAGAGAAGTGGAGTTACCATATACAAGATGTTCGGCATATATGCCGTCAGGTCCAGCTGCTATATTTCTACGAAGTGAATCAATAAGTTTACATATTTGGTCTGGGGACACAGATGCACTGAAACACTGAAGATTATCATTATAATATGTTTGTACAGATTGCTGTATCTTACGCTGGTCCTCAGTCAACACACCTTTATCCTGCATAATATCTTTATAGTAACTGCGAAAGTCATCTGGCTGTTTAGAGCAAGATACCTTTTTTCTCTTTACACGCTTCATTTCATTCCAGAAGCAAGTCATTTTATGCTGCTCAAAATATACATTAAGTTTCTGTATACCAGAATTATGAAGATTGTGTCTGCATTGTCTAGACAGGCGACGAAATTCTTTTTTCATAAACTTATGAGCTTCGTACACAGCACCACTTTTGGGCTTATCATTAGCAACCCATAATTTAAACCAAAACCTCTTCCTGTCCCGTACTAAACTAAGATTAGGGCACCAATAGGGTTTTGGCTTGAAAGGTGTTTTAGGCGTACAACCAGCTTGTTTACACGATTCATGGATTAATGTGTTCATTCTATCAACATGATTGTCAATCTTACCTATCATTTCATCACGGTCAAGACCATCAACATCTAAAATAGGCAATGCTTTAAGTTTGTCAGTCAAGATGGAATGATAAGAGTTAATACACTCCTGATCATTCCACTTTGGACAAGGGTAAAATTTCAGACCTTCATATGATGAGTACTTAAGGGTGTCAGCTTGGTTATTTTGAATTTTTAAACTCATTTCCAGCCGAATCGGCAAATGATCACTTACGTTATCCGATTCAAGAGGTACTATTGTACAGGCAGAAATATTATTCAAATCGTGGGTCATACAAAGTACATGATCAATCCAGCTGTTTGTGCCATTACCATCACAAAAGAATGTATAGTTAACAGGCTGGGGGTGTATGAGATCCACCACTTTTAACTCATTAGCAGCAATGAAATCGTATAATATATGACTGTTCTCATTGAACCCATCTTTGGTGTACCATTTCTTATGCAATTTCTGTTTAGTAGGAAGTCTAGCATTGAAGTCACCAAGTACTTTTACTGGAGCAGACATAGCATATTGATCGATCACTGATTGTACTGCATCTAAGGTTCCCATGTACTCATTTATATTATCACGTAAATAATGATATATATATATATATATATATATATATATATATATATATATATATATATATATGAAGAAGAAGAAGAAGAAGAAGAAGAAGAAGAAGAAGAAGAAGAAGAAGAAGAAGAAGAAGAAGAAGAAGAAGAAGAAGAAGAAGAAGAAGAAGAAGAAGAAGAAGAAGAAGAAGAAGAAGAAGAAGGCTTGATCAACTGGAGTTAAAGGAAGGGGGAGGGGGCGTGAAATCAAAATGACAGCACACGGGCTTCCCATATGAGTGTTTTACCATATACAGCCCAAATAGCTTATCTTTAACCATCACTTTTTGATGCAGCAAAGAATGCACGATTCCTGCCACATTTGAACATTAGAAAAATCAAAATTTTTTCCTCTCACTTGAACAAACAGCTGAAACTTTAGAAGAGTCTTGCCCTGTCTGTTGCAATTTTTTTTTTGTGTGGAGAAAGCACAGGATGTGTATTCCAACCTATCCATAAAGAAATGTTCTGACTAAAATCTACTGAAACAGCCTTTTTATGAAGGCTTATAAGATGACGCCGGCGGCCAACATATAAAAATGTTGGACTTGCAAAAAAAAAAAAAAAAAAAAAAACGAGATCAGGCTAGTGTGGAATTTGCTAAAGAGGAACCCAAGCTGTTGTTTGCTGATGACGTACTCCTTCAAATACAGAAAACAGCTTAAGTTGAGGGAGCATACCTTCAAGGGAGACACCAACGGTCACACATCAAAGGAAATGAAGACCTATTTTGATGAATTTAACATGGGAAAGATACATGAGGCAGCATGTGGGGCTGATTTCTATGACATCGCACATAAAAATTCTTTTGGGAAACACAGATAAGTTCAGATTTAAATTTGAGAATGAATCATCTGGGAACCTCTTCCCCCAGCAAAAATATCATAAGGACACAGGCCTAGTAAATCCTCTCAGTCTGATGAACCTGTCGATGATAAGAAACCAGGCAAAGTTCTTTTTTGTCCCCCAGTGTACTTGGTGCCGCAGCGGCAGCCAGGGCAAATTTTACTGTTGGAAAATATTGAGAAACTAGAAAACAAAAGTTTGTTATTAAATCTATATGTGCCTATACAGTGGAGAGTTATTGCCTTGTACATTCAATGTCAAAGCTGGAAAAACGACATGACAGAAGACATGAAATTTCCGGAGAAAATATGGCAACATATAGTTCTTGGCATGAAAACATCTGCTGACAAAAGGGAAATTCCAGAGCGAAAAAAAAAAACCTGGATAAAACAGAATGTCAAGTCTCTGCAAACAAACAAGAGTTGGTCATGAATTGAGAAACTATAGTTTTCTACAGTACATTTTTCACCATAACTTTGATACATTTATGGACCACTCTACACACTACAGCATGTACTGATAACAAAATGTTCACCATATGGTGGCACGACAGTGTTACCTCTGACATGAGTCTAAACATCATATCCAAGTGCAGCACATATACATGTTATTAACTTGTATATACATGTACATAACGAAGAAAGACTGAAAGAATGAAAGAAAGAAAGGAATGAATGACGGACGGAAGCTACATAAAAGCACTTAGGTTGAGTTACTGGGTGTTGTTTGAAGTCTAGGTCAAGTCAGACCCCTGCCTGCAGGTCTGAACTGACTAAAGACCCAGCTAGTGTGAGTCTGCCCCACTTAAGAACCGGGAAGAACTCATCATCTCAGGAGTGGAGGGTGGACCTTGCGAGAACATGACTTGTGTTTGAACTGTGTTATCACGGACAGTAGCAAGTCTGGACTTAAACAGGTACCTGAGGTCATTGCTAGAATAATCAACGTAACACAGTGACCTGCATCTTTCTTTATTGTTGCTTTGTATTAATTGTTGTAAAAAAAAAGTATTGCTTAAAATCGAGAGTCTTTTCGATTCTTTGTTGAGATGTTCATATACTCCAGCAGCAACATTCTGCACGAATTATTTATATGCACACGAGAAGACCGGTATTAGCCAGTAGGCTTTTTGCATAATTCTTGGAATAAAATATAGTTCATTACGAGGAAAGATAATCGCACTTTATGATTCATTATGGTGTGGGATCGATTGTTTCAACGCTAACAGTACTATTCGTGCTGGCAGAATATTGTGGACCATTGTTATACTTCTTCTTTAGAAGTATCATTGTGCCAAGTTTGGAGTTCTACGTGTAATACTTTTCAAATAGAATGTCGGACAAGTTTGTCTGTAAAGAAATAAAGAAGGAAAGAAAGAAAGAAAGAAAGAAAGAAAACAAGAAAGAAAGAAAAAAAGAAAGAAGAAAGAGAGAAAGGATTGCTAAAAAACTATATGTCTGTGTTGGGACACAGATATAAAAAAAAGCTGCATTGTTCAGCGTTGATAAAATAAAAAGTTACCAATGTAAGAAGGAAAAAATTCCCCCACTTACCTGGTAGAAGTAGAATTAGTCCAATTATAACTATAATTATTATGACGATGAGCACTAAACCCAGTATGAAAGGTTTGTAATGCTGAAAGAGTGATTCTGCCTCCTCGTTTTCTCGCAAACCCTTTGGCTGAAAACACATGAAAAGACGTAAGTATTAATGGATGCAAATCAATATAAAATATTTCATAATCCTATCTTACTGGAGTTTTCAGCTTTGATGCAATATCAGCGAAAAGTAGTTAGATGACCTTCCTTAAGTGTCCTCGAAGTACTGTGTGCTCTAACCTCGTGGATATGACCGTGCACACCCCAACCGATTGCTCACGCGGGACTACGGATACATGATGTATGTATTTATGCATGTATGTATGTATGTATGTATGTATGTATGTATGTATGTATGTATGTATGTATGTATGTATGTCTGTGATCAACTAAACCTCGCCCAATGGAGACTGGTTCCACACAAAACGAAAATGGAAGAATGACAGGATCCTTATTTTGAAAATGAGAAGCACTAATGCGTACAATATCTCAAATAGACAATAGCATTGTGGTATGCTTACTTTGCAAAGCATTTTTTTCGGTTCTCAAAAGTCTTGTTTATGTCCTAGATGTTAGCACACAAAGACTGCGGATCAATGCACAGTTTCGTTCTTAGGATTAAGTCAGAAAAGAACTGTCCTAATCAATCTACAATTATGTTTTTGGGGGGTGATCCATTCTTTTTAAGGCAGAAAGGGAGTTAAATAGAAAAAAGGAGGAAGGGCAACGAAACGTGTGCACTATAAACGACGTTATAGAACTACAGTATAATTTTAATGATTTTATTCAAAGATGATAAAATATTTCATTTTTGTGTTGCTCCTTATGCAATACTGCATATTAAAAGCATGGAACATGTTAATCTAAATCAGGAAGACTTCGGATAGAAAATCAGTCTTGAGATTGCATCATATGTATATATATATATATATGTGTGTGTGCGTGTGTGTGTGTGTGTGCGTGCGTGTGCGTGCGTGTGTGTGTGTGTGTGTGTGTGTGCGTGTGTGTGTGTGTGTGTGATATTTATGGCCTGTGTCTTAAAATGTGATCGTGGTCTAGTACATTTTTAATATATTTGCACTTTGCTTCATTGTCTCATTGAAAGAAATTTTTAAAATGTAATTTATGATACCTGACGATATGTTTTTTCTCGAGTATTGAATAAACCTAAATATACCTTTGCATGTCCATCAAAATGTCATCCATTCAGTGAGCAGTTTTGACTTAGAACACTATTAGTCCCTAACCCGGCGTTTACGGGTCGAATTATCAAATTGATCTTTATAACTACAAGCATATATACAGGACATCAAGAAACTGACAATATCAGCCTGCTGCCATTATATCGCGCCCTGAACAAAGCTTAGCCAGGATAAATATCTCTGTTGACAATATCCAGGTAAAGCGAACACATTATATAAATGAGGTTCCCTCTGCTTTGACGTTACTTCCGGTGTCATGGCCTTATTTATCGAGGAGTCATCAAGCCCCATCTGTACATGCCAGATTTCATTACTCATTAAAAGACCATTTATTTACGTTCGAGCAGGCTCAGCCTTCAGTCAGGACAAATCTAATTCTCCAAGTAAAGCGCTTTCTCCGTAAAGTGAATAATATCACAGCATATGTACATGACTGCATTACGAATTTCTCCATGACCCTGTTCAAAACCATGATTATAAATACTTAACAGCCTGTTCGACTCAGATTTGACATATACCAGAATATCTATTTTCAAAAATTCTAACGGTAGTGCTTTGCTGTGTCACACAGTAAAGAGATGCAGACTGTATACTAATTGTTGTATGATGCATTTGTTGTGATGTCACGCATTGTTTTCTGTGTGGAATATTTCATGCCAACCTTTTCCAATAAGTGTGATGTTGTGCAGGCAAATATTAATTTTCAGTCAAATTTGTCATGAACTGTATTAAAATATACCTTTGTGACGTGCTGCGTTTGCGTGACTAACCCCAGAGGTTTTGTAGGCTCAGGCCTACGGGTTTGCACGTCTCAATTTGTGCAAACCGCAAGCCCCAATGCTGCAGTAATAATTTTGACTTCCGAGTGACTTTGATGTATAAGTTTGTTTGTTTGCTTGTATTTTTTTTTTTCGAATAAACGCTTTGACCGCGGAACGGGCCTGCCAACCTTCGGCAACTCTCGCCTGGCCAAAAATGAGAAACACGCATATCCGCATGGCCACATGGTTGATTGCATATTGGCCAGTAGAAAGGCATCCTAGACGGGATTAACCCAGATCGAGGGACTAAAGGGCACCAGCATTGGGGGAATACAGGCTCTCTCTCTCTCTCTCTCTCTCTCTCTCTCTCTCTCTCTCTCTCTCTCTCTCTCTCTCTCTCCTCTCTCTCTCTCCTCTCTCTCTCTCTCTCCTCTCTCTCTCTCTCTCCTCTCTCTCTCTCTCTCTCTCTCTCTCTCTCTCTATATATATATAATACCGCGGAACGGCGCTGTGTTTTGAACCAGTAACAATCGGTACATATCTCCAGGCTGAGAGATACCTACAGTTCCCTTACCGTACAGGCTTCTTCGTGCAGAATGGACCAAGAATATTGATAGAGTTCTGCCATTGCAGCATGCTATACAACCCTGATTGGGTTTTCAAATTTTTGGAAATTGTATTGGGACTGGCGGCGTCAATGCCATTATCAGCAGCCTTAAGCTTACAGGGTTTGAAGGCATGGACCCTCTCATAGACCCCCCCCCCCCCAAAAAAAACGTAATAAAAAAAAATTAAAATTAAAAAATCAAAACAAACAATTTAGAAAGACTAAACAAATAAAATAAAAAATGAAAATAAAATAAGATGAAAACAAGAGGGCTGTGTGAACAGCCAAGGCTCAGCTGACCTAGAAATTCATCACACCGGCAGCTCCGTGAAATTGGGATAGGATCAAGGTCAAGTCAGTATATGTGCAATATATATATATATATATATATATATATATATATATATAATGTATATATATATATATATATATATATATATATATATATATATATATATATATATATATGTATATATATATTGTGTGTGTGTTGTCATAATATCAACACATCCGCAAAATATATTGAGAAGAAACTGGCATGGCCGATCTACTGAGTAAGTCTGACTTTTATAGTAGAACGCTACATCAAGGTCCTAGTTCATGTAGTTCCTAACTTATAGTGAAGAGTAAAATTCATGTATGTTGCAATTTTTGAAAAAATCATTAAAAAAATTAAAAATAACTGGAGGGTGACCATTTGAACAAACTTAGTAGAGACGCCCTCAGTAAAAAAAAAAAAGAAAAGAAAAAAAAGAAAAAAAAAGGGATGAAAAATACATTACCACCAATTTGAAGTAAATCTGACAGACAGTTTCATCAGAGAAGTCCAAAATGTGAATTACCTTTAGAATGCATAAGGATGCCCGTTGACTTGCATAGTAAGAAATAGAAAGGGTTCATTTACCGATAAGTACCCGAATTTGTAAAAATCGTTAAAAATCAGGAATCCTCAACAGGGCCACCTAGTGAAAACCTTTGCTTGACCCTTTCACAAGGAACATATCCACACAGTTATAACTTAATCTGAAAGACGGTTCTGGATAAACAAGTGACAAATAAAGATAAAACTTTCTCACACACACACACAAAATAAAAAAAAATTGCAGCACCACCTGGTGAACAAATAAGAACGAGGAGTGTTCGAATATCAAAGCAATTGGGTGAGCGGTTCTATAGAAGATCATTTTGTAAGATTTGTCAAAAAGAAAGCAAAAAAATTATTGAAAGTCCAAAAATCATTGAAGCGTGAATATTTGAACAAACCTGGTTTAAAACCCATCCAAGGTACATTGCCACCAAGTTTTAAGTCAGCCTGGATCACGGTTTTAGAGATGAAGTCGAAAATGTGAATTAGCATAAGAATGCCCATGGACTTTTGTAGTAATCAATTGGAAAGCTGCATTGACAGATAAGTAATAGAATTGAAAAAAAAAAAATCGTAAAAAATCAGGAATGCACAGCGGTGCCACCTTGTGAACAACTTTGCCTGACTCTTCCACAAGGAACATATCCGCTAAGTTTCAGCTTAATCTGAATGACGGTTCTGGAGAATAAGTCAAAAATAGCAAAAACACCCCCCCCCCCAAAAAAAAATCATGAAAAATAGAATAAAATTGCAGCGCCACCTGGCGAATAAATTAAGAACTAGGAATCCCCGGGAGTGTGTCTGTGCAGTATCATAGCAACATAGTGACCGGTTTCGGAGAAGAAGATTTTTAAGGATCTGCTTCCCCCCCAAAAAAAAAATCATAAAAAATCAAAGCGTGACCATCTGAACAAACTCGGTAGATTCCCACCTAAGGCATATCACCACCAAGTTTGAAATGAATCTGGCTCACGGTTTTGGAGAAGTCGAAAATGCGCATTGCGGACGACAAACGGACGATGGACGGACGGACGACGAATCGCTAGTCATAACATAAGCTCAGCTCACTGACAACTCAGCTGAGCTAAAAATAGAAGACACAAAAAGCCCTCGCCTGTAGCCTCTCAAATGTATGAACGAGAATGCTAAGCTCTGACACAAAGGGGACGGTAGCAACCACACCGCATGCTTAGATACTGGCGCAAAAGCGGTGAGAAAAAGTACAAGCAGTGAAAAAAGTGGCATGCTTATGATACTTTACATTTCGGTACTTACTGTATATGTGGGAGTGGTATACCTGTGTATAGTATAGAACTTCCACTTAAACACTTTCTGAAAGAGGTCAATGCGAATAAGGTAAAACATCTGAAACTGACACAATCATGTGAAAGGACAACATGCACCAAAACATGGTCTTGTACTCATGTCCCTGCCCATATCCATGTGAATTACTATTGAAGAAAAGTAGTCACGTAATCATTCAGAAAGTATTTGCCCTGAAAAAATATTTTACGATTATATATAAGAAAACAAAGCCTAATCCTAAAAGACCTTGTGCCGATATGCTAGAACCTGTATCAGCATGCATTTTTTACATCGAAAAGTATCAGAAATGACCCGGTGTTTTCAATGGCGTCTTTAGTTTTTCACTAACAATAATTCAGGAGAATTGGAGTTGTAGGTTCGAGTAATGTCTCCTTCAGCAAATATGTACTTACAGAATCAGTTTGCAAAATGTAAATATGCAATAATCACACGACTACATTCACAGACGGATGCGTCTGGTGTGAAGTCTGAACACAATCAGCACCTGGTTCAAAATGTCGCACACACAAACTTTGACAAAAATGTCCATAACCAGATGCAGAATTATTTTCATGAGCGAGCTTTATGTTCATGGAAATATCGAGTCTCAAACGAAAAAAAAAAAAACCAACAACAATGGAAGTGCTCATCTCAGGATCTGGGTCAATACTTTGTTTCATATAATCAGGTATAAAGGCCGCATTGCGTGGATGCTCGGCCACGGAACACCAAACCTCTGGTCGTCTAGGATTACACATTAAAACCCGGCAATACCCTTATTGAACACAACAAAAAGGCGACACGATTTACTCATTGTTGAGTGATTTTTACATTGGGACATATATAAGACATGGCGCACAGTTTACATATCCAGTATAGCCATTAATACGTGCATGATACAACTTAAAAAAATGAATATTAACACAAATAATAAAATTGACGGCAACAATAAATAGATAATTTTACATGGCTGAGAGTGGGTTACCATATTTGTCGCATTCGGGATCATTGCTTCCATTTTAGCTTTCCTTCTACAAGGGACCGTCGGTGGAGAAAATTTCCAGTGAACTGTGCTTGTTCATTGGTGATTTTTCCCTACTAAAGTAATTTGGGTGAGAGAAACATGGTTTTCTGTCGCCATACAGAAGAGACTGAAAACTAGAATGGGTTAGGAGTGTGGAGCTCAAAGTATGTGGTGCAGCCACACTATTGGACAAAGGCTTTCGGGGGAAGCTAAGCGTTTGATGAATGCTTTGTGTGACAGTTTCAGGTCAGCTTTTAGACTCGAAAAGGGAAAGGTTACGATTTCTGTACGTCAGGTTTGAATTCATATTTCAAAATGTTAAAGGTCTGATTTGATTTCTCTTTGATATAACCTGATATTTCTACGAGTTTTCGGCAACCCTGATAAATTATTGAAATGGGATAACAGTGTTTTCTCTTGTTTTGGTTCGTGGATTTTTTTGGGATGAACTGCTTGTTGCATATACATATACTTACACAAACATACACACACAAACACATGTATATATATATATATATATATATATATATATATATATATATATATATATATATATATATATATATATATATATATATATATATATATGTGTGTGTGTGTGTGTGTGTGTGTGTGTGTGTGTGTGTGTGTGTGTGTGTGTGTTTGTGATATTCTTTATATCTTGTAGGCTTAGCTAGGGGGCACGTATTCTTTTGGTAAAAATATTAAAGCACTCCCAACAATGTTAGATTTTGTTGATTTTATGTTTAATATGGTATTCCACACGAAAAGAAGCAACAGTGCCACATCTTCCTTGTAGGTCTGAAAACATGAATAGAACAAGAGAAAAACCAATTCAATCGCTATATATTCCATAGTTTTCCATTTACTGTCTGTGTCCACACCTGCACCTCAATCAATCATTAAGTAAGATTCAACGCAAAAAACTAGAAATACGAAACTTAAACAGCCAAATAAAATTATAAACGGGTTATCAGAGGGAAACCATGTGACATATGTCCTACCTTGGGTAACTATTTTTGCCCTTCACTCTAAAAATTGGGCGAAACGGATTAAATATCTTTCACCACTACCTTGTGACGTTCAAACGCACCTTCGTCTTTTCGCCCGACGGCCAGCAGCATCGCCACTGTTGTTTTGGGGCAGCTCTGGAGTTTTTTGTATTGGTGTGAAATTCGGACATTTCTTTTATATATTCTGCTGCCTGTCGGAAAGAAATTAAATGTAGTCAGGTCCTTCGTAGAGCTTTAAATCATAACGGAGAAGCTAGCACAATCCATGACTGTGTCCGTTCAATGGAATCAGCTGCCAGTCACCGATGAATACTGGAATAAGACTGGCTGTCAAGTCAACCAAACACACAAGGTCCCTGTCTTTGTCGATATGAGTTGACTCGGCTAATCCTTCTAGAGTGGGACTCTTTATTTGAACCTTAAATATGTCAAAAGCGTATTTTACAGCGATATTTTGCCAATGACTTCCTTAAATGGTCAGGTACGCTGTCAGGTTATATGATGTTGGTTGTCCTGTTTTTTATCCTTACGCCATAGGATATTCCTTGTACTGTTGTATTCTTTGTAACTTTGTACGATCTTTGTGTGATCTTCGTAGCTCGATGAAACTACTTCATGACGCTTTTAATTATCCTAGTTCATCAGATGTGGGATTAATCATTTGAGATGGGTGTGTGTCCTCGCCACTGCCAGTAGTCAGGACAGTCTCGGTGCCCTACGTTACGAATCCTTGATCGTCATCGTGTCAACGAAGCTGATTCATACAGACCAACTCTACAATCACATGAACACAGGTGTATGTGTCAATAATGTAGCACAAACCCGTAAAAATGGTTGAATCCTACACCGCTCAGCTTAAACCCAATGCCGTGTTGTTCTTAATTAATGTGCAAATTGCTCGCGTCGCTAATTCACTGCCTGTATTCACGTATCATGTTGAGCGCGTTCCTTTGACGTTATGGACTGAATTGGCTGTAAAATAAACCAGGCCCACTGTTGCCTTGTGCAGGAACAATTACTTATGTCATTTAACTATTCGTATGTGCATGACCTCTTAATGTATTTTGCCAATTTCTGTGGCTTTGGCCAGCGTCACTGGTGTTTTATTTGCAGAAACGATTAGGAGTACAATTCGCCCACTGGAAGTTATGCCGCAAACTTGTTTTATGAGAAACTGGTCGTACAGAGTATACCACCAATTGACGTCTGCTGTGGGTATAGACTTACACCAGCAATCACACTGTCAAACAAAGAACAATAAAAAGGCAAAATGTCCAGTAAAATAGGAAAAAAAATGTTTTTAATTTAACAACAGAACCAATTGTCAGCCTTGAAATTTAGAATTATGCGTTGGTTGTAATGCGTTGCCAGTTTCCGAATGTACCAGGCATTAATCACCAGCTAAACTTTTGTCATACTTTGTTCAGCGTGTAACGTAATGTTAGACAAGCAAAATTAAGTACAGGGCCATTGTGCAGATGATGTAAGCTTAATAAGCTCAGCGTTGTTAGACCAACTGAAACTGGTCAACATGAAAGCTGGTTTTAAACATCGGTTACGTCTATCTTTCGTAACAGCTATAATATATATATATATATATATATATATATATAGTATATATATATATATATATATATATATATATATATATATATATATATAAATATATATATATATATATTTGTATGTATATATATGTATATATATATATATATATATATATATATATATATATATATATATATATATATATATATAAGGGGGGGGGGGGCTGTCGCTTTATTTTTAGGTTAACATGGATGATGTGATCTTTAGGGTCAAGTTTGTGCCCTGATTTATAAAAGATCAGAAATTTGGAAAATATTTGTCCAGGTACGCATAACGCATAAGCTACTTACAAGCTGGCTCCTGGCGTGTAGTTGCTTTCTGTTATGTGTTTACTGTGCCTGGTCGATGGTGGTGTCACAATTAAGAAAGGCATGACTACATATCCGACAAGAAAGGGCAAAACATCAAACAGGAAGAGCGCCAATAATAGTGTGCACTAAGAACAGTTTGGCGCAGCCTGTACACTTCAACTGAGCAAGCAAGTACAGGTGGAGCCAGCTGGTGGAGTAAGAAAGTAGCTTTTTCGATTGTCCAATTGCTGCCAACAGGACGTGATGTGGCACGCTATGCGGACCCTCTGTGCTGCTTGCTTCTTCTGTTGCTGACATACGCTATTGTAACGATGTGTTTTTGAAACAACAAGCACACGAAGCTAATTTAATGGGGGCGGGGGTAAACATTTGGTGGGCTGGATATCATATTTACAGGGTAAACAACGCTCGTGACGACAAAGTTGCAATCAGGGACCGCAAAGTGTTAGGCAGGGGAACATATGGTGCGCCTGCGGTGTTGCATATTCAGTTTAGTTGTGTTACACTGTTTAGTTACTTCAAGAATACACTGGTGGCAGTCTTGACTATTTCATCTGGTACATAATACCTCATTGACACAAACAAAAACAAAAACCAAAAACCAAAAACAAAAACAAAAACACTCCCCCCCCGAAAAAAAAAAAAACAAAAAAAACAAAAACAAACAAACAAACAAACAAAACAAAACAAAAAAAAAAAAAAACAAAAACAAACAAAAAAAACCCCTAAGTGTCTATGGGGAAATTTTTAACTCTTTGAGGCAAATTCGGAAAACTTCGCGTGACGATTCGTGTGCATAGACGAGACCTGGGTCCATCACCTCGAACCAGAGTCAAAACAGCATTCGATGCAGTGGAGGCACGTGTGTATCCCCCTCCGAAGAATGCCAAAGCTGTGCCATTGCTGGAAAAGGTACGGCCTCTGTCTTCTGGGATGCTGAGGGCAACATAACACACAACACACACACACACACACACGCACACGCACACGCACACACACACACACACATACATATACATATATATATATATATAATATATATATATATATATATAATATATATATATATATATATATATATCTTTATTCGTACTTTAAAAACAAAAACAAAAAACCAAAACAAACACCCCCCCCCCCCAAGAAGTGAACATAATTATTTTGTTCTGCAAGCACAAAGATGCATGTAATTTGCTTCCTCAAGATACAAAATAATATATGAAAGCATATGAAAAGTAAAGAAATAAATGATTATTCCATACACAGGAAGAAAATAATATCATTCACTTCGCTGAGAGTGAAAGTGAAAAAAACCCTCCGGTCACACAACCATATCATTTTTTTTATGTATAATACTTGCAGATGTGATAACATCAAGATTCTGCAACCACCGTCTTCCCCTTATTTGGCTCCTTCGGACTTGCTTCGGTTCCCAAACATGAAAGAAATCTTGCTGGAATTCACTATAATGCGCACAATGATATTTTCTTCCCTGATAACTTCATCGAGCTCCCAGGACAAGACGTTCCATAAGAACGATATTAAGGCACCACAGCGACTCTGGAAAAAACTGTGCAGGCTTACATGGGGATTATGTTGAAAAATAACTTTTCAGTCATCACTCGCATTCAGGCAAGGTCAGGGAGGAATTTCAGGTTGCTTTGCTGGATAAATATTTATTTACCTCTAGTATTTTTATCGACTTGATGATACACACACACACACACACACACACACACACACACACACACACACATACATACACACGCATATATATATATATATATATATATATATATATATATATATATATATATATATATATATATATAATATGTGTGTGTGTGTGTCTGTGTGTTTAGTCTTAGAAAGCAAACATCATGCACAGCTCTAACAATAGAATCATGAACTAAAGGGCCTGTTTTTGCGCAAGTGGGGCTCTCTTCGTGCACAGAGTCATGTTTCTGTGAATCTGGGAATTTTAATACAAGCTTTTAGTCTATGTTATACATTCACTTAAACTAACAATGTATCTAAACGCTTAACATTGTCAAGACCAACTACATCACACTTTCTGCAGGAAATTTACAATTGGGAAGCATTTCATTTAAAGCAATTTTAACCAATTAACCCCAATATCATCCAGGCTTTATACCAGACAGTACCTGGGTTCACTTGAATGTTCTAAGCATATTTTCCTTCCTGTATGTTCCTTTTTCTACAGCAATACAGGCTTATGTGGGTATAAATTTATATCATCCAATGAAACAACTGATGAGAGCACAGTATTGTGAACATCTTCAGATACCAAATAAACCGCATCTTTACCTGTGACAACACATCATCAGTGAAGCATGGTAACAGTTAGACAAGGACTGCCAAACCAGTTGTGCAAGAGTCTTCTGCGATCTTCCGTCCTCACTACTCCGTTATTTACAAATGATCACTTGATTTATCGTGTATTTTTACGTTCATTCCTTCTTCTTATTCTTGTTTGTTGCTCTAATCCCAAAGGGACTTAACGAAAACGTCCCTGTGCAACCGCTGAGTGTTACAATACCGCTAACTGTTACAAATGGCAGTTAGCGGCAGTTCTGTTACAGATAGCGTTATTACTTTTGTAACTGATAAGTAGGGGCTCGCATCGTTATTTGTTATAAAAATCAACGATAGGTGTTACACATAATTCCGAACACAACCATTTACATTGTACAAGTAATTGCCTATTACTTGAAATATGAAGTAAATAAATGTATCATTTCACTCGAAATAGTATATTACATGCACATCATATTTTTCACTTTCGATGCATTTATATTTTACGTGTAATCAATTATGAGCTACCGTCTATAGTTTGTACGTCTATTGACTGTAAAAGTAAAGTAAGGCGGGACAAGAAACATTTCTAAAGGAAATATGCCACAGTATTAGGTTAGATAATTTGTAACATGATTTTAATGCAAACAATACTATCATGTAAATACATAAAAAATATAGATAATGCTGATAATAATGATATGATAATGATACTACTACTACTACCACTACTACTACTACTACTACCACTACTACTACTACTACCAATTATCATAATAATAATGAAAATAATAATAAAAATAATAATAATAATAATAATAATAATAATAATAATAATAATAATAATAATAACAATAATAATAATAATAATAATAATAACAATAATAATAATAATAATAATAATAATAATAATAATAATAATAATAATAATAATAATAATAATAATAATAATAATAATAATAATAATAATAATATCTGACATGCGTGATGCATTCATAGACCCATATATACGGATACTCTTAAAAAATCAAATGAAATAAAGTATCAACTCTGTTATAGTTGTTTTATGATAAAGGGAATATAGGGTATACGGTACTATGGTGAAACGGATGGTGGGCATTTTCAGATCACAGTTACCTGTATGCTTTAGGTTCTGCTTCTGCACCCATATAACTATACAGTTGTAACTTTTTACAGCTAAATATGTTTAGTAATGAAGTTTGCATTTTCAGGTGCATTGAATCCTGTAAATATGCGCGATCTAAATAAATTAAAGACATTCGCGATTTGCATTTTCAGGTGCATTGAATCCTGTAAATATGCGCGATCTAAATAAATTAAAGACATTCGCGATCATATATGAATGTTTTTATTTTCTCATACTGGATAAAAACATGACAAAAATGCAGAATTATACATAATAGTTTTTCCATAAGCTTGTTCAAAACTGTGCAAAGAATTTAAAAAGAGACATATCAATCCAGAAGAATGTAACAGCCGCAAAATGAACTTACAAACTTACAATAGTATTCTTAGAAATAATGTTTAACAAGCCAAAAACAAATTACAGTGTACCACATCTGCTTTAATAAACATAAAGGTAATATAAACAATGGTCGCAAAACAAAATGAAACATTTCACAAAACAAAGAAGAAAATATTTTTCCACTTCTTTTGAAATAAATGAGGAAACCATTTCTAATAAATTAACAGTTGCCAACAATTTTAATGACTATTTCTCCGAAATAGCCCCAAGCTTGCAACACAAATAAAGCCATTAAAAAATGTTCTCAAAATTATTCACACAATCCCTGACGTCTTTTTCAGACTGTGGCGTTTTTCTAGACAATTTAGACATAGCGAAAACCACTCCCCTTTAAAAAGGGGGGCGACAAAAGTCTTTTTGATAATTACTGCCATATATCACTGTTGCCATGCTTTTTAAAAAAATATTCAAATTGATCATGTTTTATCAATTTATGGATAGGATATCAAATAGTTTGGAAATCATGAGATTCCTCTCAGCATATTCATTGCCCATTCAAAAGAATTCGACTCTTTAGACTACAATACTCTCATTAAGAACCTGAATTTTTGGGGTGTTAATGATATGGTATGAAATCTTAAATGGCCAAAGGCCAAAATTTCAAGGTATCCACAAGCAGTTGCGTGTTCCCTATGTCATACATTGGGACTGTGAGACCATGGTGGTACCTATTGAAAGCTGTGAAAAAGGCAGTAGTCATACCTATACCAGGCGAAAACAGCATCACGCACCTTGTGGCTACAGCTACACAGTGATTGGCCTGGACAATGGACTCTCTAATCCAGCAGTCGTCTATCGTGCCAAAAACACGATAAACCATTTTTAGACAATATAATCCAAGACAAATCTGATATATTACAACAATTGAACCATGTAGCAACTTGTACGCTCACAAAAGAGCAGTGACAAGACTTTAATGCTGCTATGCATTGTCAAATCTGTGAGAAATCGCTAGGCAAGGCCAAGGTGTGCGACATTTGTTTCGTGAGTAAAGGGGGGCACCTACAATGCTCGTAATCTAAATTTTAAATTTAAACCACCTGTGCCAGTGATCATGCACAACATGTGTGGCTTCGACTCTCGTTTAATTGCTCAAGGTGTGGGGGGAAATAGAAGAAAAGGAATTGAGTTGTATTCCCAATAACATGGAGAACTATATCTCTTCTTCCTTTGGTGCATTTTTTTTATTCCCTTCAATTCATGGGTCCCTCTTTGGATGGGTGCTCTTTACCGACTCAGGCAGCTTTTGTTACGAAATAGAGACTAATGACGGGTACGCCGACATAAAACAGGACACACACTTGTATGACTTTAGTAGCTTTCCTCTTTCTCATCCTCCCTATGACGTGACCAAAAAGAAAGTCTTGGGACAAATGAAAGATGAGACCCCAGGTGTATCCCCGGAGACTGCGGGTCTAAAATCTAAGATGTACTCCATCCTCTGCCACAGTCATGAAAAGAAAAATGCAAAGGGCATAAAAAGAGTGCTATTGAGAATGAGTTTCGACAAGAGAATTTTGTGGCATATTTGTTACGTCAACAGATCATAATGGTTCAGAAGACTCAAATCCGCAGCTATGACCACCACTTCTACAAAATCAAAACAAATAAAATTTGACTGTCCCCCTACTATAAATAAACGCTATGTCCTTGACATACGTTGCAACACTTTAGCCCTTGGTCATCATGAACTGAGAGAAATTTGTAAATTCTTTGTTACTGTAAATACAAAATTAAGCGTATGAAATTGACTGAAGTGGTTTATCTTGTAATTTGTTCAGTATATATTTTCATAGTTACCACCTCTTTCGTCCTCCTCCCACACAGAACACTACGACAGCACAACTTATAGAGCAGCACAAAGAAGCACACATAACACCACAAAACAGCCCACAAAACAGCACAAGAGCACGCAGAACAGCAAAACAGTACAAACAACAGAACAAACAGAATACAGAACAGCACAATAGTACAAAAACAGCACACAGAGCAGCAAAAGACCGCACAACAGCACACAGAATAGCATAAAACACACAAAACAGTACTCAGGGCGTATAAAGGTGTATATAAGGGCGCATGAAGGCATATATTGGGGCGTCCAGGGGCGTCTATATGGGCTCTGAAGGCAAAGTGATCTCACCGAATGCACCTCCTTTATATATACCTTTTACCTTACATCCGGGATATATGTTGACCAAAGCAAAATGTTGACTTTTGATTGTTGAAGAAAGCATGATGTCACCCACAAAAATGTTGACCTTATCATGATGTTGACCACAAAAAACGTTGACCCGAAGAATGTTGACTTCAATTGTGATGACCAATAAAACGTAGAAGTAAGAGGGAAAATAAAGCCACAGACTAATCATTATGGGGCGTTTTAAGATGAACTGCGTGTTCCAGGGTGTGGCAGTAAAAATTTACTTAATTCTCCTTTCATCTGAAGAAAGTCCGTGGTGGTGCTGTTGGTCGTGATGGTAGCGCCAGCAGTTGTGGTGGCAGTGGTGGTGGTTGTGGTGGTGGTAGTGGTGAATGTGGTGGTAGTGAACGTGGTGGATGCTGTGGTTGTAGTAGTGGTGGATGTGGTGGTTGCGTTGGATATCATGGATGTGCTGGTGGTGGTGGTGGTGCTGGTGCTGCTGGTGCTGGCCTGCACACATTATAACATATCTTGAGAGGCGAATCGAGCTGTTATGACATGTCTAACATGTCTGAAAAAGGTTTGTTAGACCTATATATCAGGGGCTGTCGGCATATGTTGTTATACAATATCTGTCAAAACATATCAACAGCAGGGGAAGGCCCGATATGTATTACTGGCAGACATTCAGATCTCGTTATGTAATAAGGTTTGTGTCCAGACAGATCAGACGGAAAAGTACCCTTTCCAAGTCTAAAAGCATGTCCCAACACGTGTTCATGATCATATCTATTTTTAATCATTTTTTCATTTGCCCGTAAAAACTACATTTTACTTAGAGATTAAAATTTGATCACATAACATTATTATCAAACGCGTTATAACGGGCTCACTGATGACGTTTACCTTGGGGATTAAAAGTTGCTGACATTTTACAAATCTCAAACTAGTTATAAGGGGTAACGCATATGATACCCTTAAGACGTTGTGGTGGTCCACATGAATGATGTGGACATCCCTAATTAAAATTTTGAAATATTAAAGAACCGGAAACATACCAGAACTATTACTATACATTCTAATCATATACTTTTGGTTTTAATATCTTATCCCCCCCCCATTGTCCATTATTGTTATCATTTACAAAGCATTGGGTGTGGATTCTACAATTTTTAAAATGGCAGTCTAACCGTGTGGCTTAGTCCCTATTGGGTTTTTGGAAGAGATAGTATCCAAAATATATGGGAGCTCATCCTAGCATCCCACTCTCTTATCATCTCTATATTTGCCCAGCAAATATATGTGTGATTAGTGTTAAGCGAGGGTCAATTTGTCATCAGCATTACCTACAAATGAAAATCCAATGCCTTGAAGTTACCATTTGTTAGCGGCGATGGGCCTCAGAATAGGAACATTGTATCTGAAACTGAAGTCGCTCTTAGGCTATGAATTAGGCAGCAGCACTGGGGAGAGTGCCTAGGACAACCGTTGGGTGAAAGAGGGAGCTTTTCGGAGAAGGTTTCCCAGATACAGGATACAGTTCCAAAACTTACGGCGAGTATTTATATAATTGGTAATAAAGCATCAATCCAAGTCCTCCAACCTTTTAAAACCTGCTACCTTTTAGTATGCTGAGTGTTTTTTTCATGATCTGAGTACAATAAAATAATCATATCGCCAACATGTTTCCGCCCTTCTAAGAACAAACACTTTCGGAAGGTGGGGTGGCCTAAGTGGTATTCACTGGTCCTGATGTAAGTGCAAAATGCATTTTTTTTCACTTTTGATGCTCCACATACATATATGTATATATGTGTATATATACGCATATTTACATATATATATGTATATACATATATATATATATATATATATATGTATATATACACACACACACACATATATATATACATATATATATATATATATATATATATATATATATATATATATATATATATATATATATGTGTGTGTGTGTGTGTGTGTGTGTGTGTGTGTGTGTGTGCCCTACAAATCTGGGGTATTACATATGAATCCTTTCCGAGTTCTATGGTTATGCATTTCATTGCGCAACCTGTAGGCGCCATCGAGCAACAGCTGGCCTTCTGTTTTCACTGCTTCCATTGGGTGCAGTTTCAGTCACTCTTGTTTTGGAATTTGACTCCTGAGTACAGCTCACTTTTCCCTAATTTTTTGTCACTCATTGTCCAAAACGGGTTGTTGTATTTTTAAGAAACAAGCATCTTCACGTTTTATTAAATGATTGACTGACTGATTCATTCATTCATTCATTTATTGGTGTGTGCCATAGTTTTGTTCGATTCTGTGGCAGCCTCGTGATGGCCGGGCAAAATTTATATAATTTAGCCATGTTTTGTTTTTATTTTTTGAAAACCCAAAAAGAGCCTTGAACGACCACACCCGTTGCTAAAACGCACAAAAAGCGAGCACGGTCGTGGTAAACAGAACCTGTGATTGTTATGGAAATTTCCCGATCGATCATGTGATTCCTGATTCCACGCTTTTTCGTCATTGTATTGCAATTCGGGCCAGTCAATTTGGGATCCATTAGTACGTCAGTTTACTTTTGAGATGGACGAAAGGTGAGTACATGTGCTTGTTAGTGTTATCAGAATATTGCCCAGCGATGCACAATGGTATTTGTCTACTCCGTTTTTCGTTTAAGTGGTATTCACTGCTCCTGTTGTAAGTGCAAAATGTAATTTTTTTTTCACTTTTGATGCTCCACCACGGTGAACACTTCTGTGGGTAACTGCCTCACGGTGAAACTCATCGAAGTAATCAGTAGGCCCAGCATGGTTGTTTTTATTCGATGCTTGATCTTTTCCCGTGGCAGTAAATGAAACTTTAAAAAATTTCCACGATGGTTTGGCGCTGCCCCTCCAAGTCTAGGATATTTCAAACCACTTGACTAATGTAAATTTGGGTTTTCTATCGAAGACACTGTTTGCACGCATCTGTGTTAAGTGTATTCCATTAAGTTAAACAAGGGACTGATCACTTCAAAATACTCTGTGCATTTTGACACCACCCGACCGTGATCCAAGCCAATGTGGTTGTTCTGGGACAGTAATATCGCAGATATGGATCTTTGCTTATGATATACTGCCTAGTTTCTAACCCCATGTGATCACACAAGCCCCCCTCGGGGCGACAACTCTTTGCATGAGCATATGTGCCTTGGGTGGGTTTTGCTTTAACGTCGCTTCGTCGTTTGGACCAAAGAAGTGCAGAGCTACTTCTCTGCTTGGAAAAAAAGTACATCCAAGGGGAATTTATTTTATATATATATATATATATATATATATATATATATATATATATATATATATATATATATATATATATATATATATATGTGTGTGTGTGTGTGTGTGTGTGTGTGTGTGTGTGTGTGTGTGTGTGCCTTAGAAATCTGGGGTATTACATATGAATCCTTTCCGAGTTCTCTAGTTATGCATTTCATCGCGCAACCTGTAGGCGCCATCGAGCAACAGCTGGCCTTCTGTTTTCTCTGCTTGCATTGGGGCAGTTTCGGTCACTCTTGTTTTAGAATTTGACTCCTGTGTACAGCTCACTTTTCCCTAATTTTTTGTCACTCATTGTCCAAAACGGGTTGTTGTATTTTTAACAAACAAGCACCTTCTCGTTTTATTAAATGATTGACCGACTGATTCATTTATTCATTCATTCATTCATTTATTGGTATGCGCCATAGTTTTGTTCGATCCTGTGGCAGCCTCGTGATGGTCGGGCAAAATTTATATAATTTAGCCATGTTTTGTTTTTATTTTTTGAAAACCCAAAAAGAGCCTTGAACGACCATACCCGTTGCTAAAACGCACAAAAAGCGAGCACGGTCGTGGTAAACAGAACCTTTGATTGTTATGGAAATTTCCCGATCGATCATGTGATTCCTGATTCCACGCTTTTTCGTCATTGTAATGTAATTCGGGCCAGTCAATTTGGGATCCATTAGTACGTCAGTTTACTTTTGCGATGGTCGAAAGGTGAGTACATGTGCTTGTTAGTGTTATCAGACAGTTGCCCAGCGATGCACAATGGTATTTGTCTACCCCGTTTTTCGAAATGTATCATGTTTAAGACAGCGAGCTCACTGGACAACCGATAACGACAAAGGTCTATGACACGTAATTGCATACATCTTTCTATGTGACCTTAACACACTACTTTACTTGCAATCTGTCACACATATCTTTCCATTAGGCATTCCAGTTTGACAAGACATAAAAATAAAGAATGCACATAAAACTGCCTTTATTATATGTCTATGTATATATATATATATATATAAAGTGCAGCTGCAGACAATATTTAATTGCTTTTAGCGCCAAAATTTTTACTAAGTCAATAGCTTTCCTTGGCGTGCTTTTGGAACAATGCACTCAAAGTGCGCCGAGGAAAGCTGTTGACCTAGGTTTTTCATATGCTATGTAACTAGGAGCATGTTGGTACTTCAATGAAATGTCTTCCCACGACAATTATGATTCAAGCGCCCTGATTATAGTTCAGAGCAGTTTTTTGTAAGTAGTTTGACTTCAGTGACTGCAAGAGCTATGCTCAGGCAACCAGGCGAGGCAGCGGTAAAGTTAAACTTGTCCCACGTGAACACTCATTCCATTCACTGCACATCCAACGACACGGCTTACATAATACAGATCTCATTTTAGCTTTGCACTTCCATCATAAAGTAGCAAAACATATTTTCAAGCTGTTACACAATTTTCAAAGCGAATATTACTTTCAGCATTGATTTTCGTACTAATATACTCAGTGATATATGGGTGACTGCCTGTTTCAGGTCAGGAGTGAAATTTGTTTCTTCGCATTTGTATTGGAAGATGAATGTTGATGCTTTGGCAACTCTGGAATCTCTTTGCTGTTGGGTTTAGAGTTTATGAATATGGATCATGTTTTTCTGTACGATATGTACGGGACATAAAATATACTGTTCCAATCTTCAACATAAATTCGTTGTATCCATTTCATCCGTGTAAAAGAGTGACCAATCTAATTTACGGAACTCATTTTGTTACCTTAGTGGGGAAAAGTCATTTGATAGAAAAACTTCTCCCATGAAAAAAGCAAAGGGGCGTCTTTTCTTGTCATGTGGTAAATGGATCTTTGAACAATTACGTAGGCTGGGCAAACTATCAAGCTACGATTTTGCGCAACGGAGTTCTTGTTCCATCCCTAATGCCAATACAAGTGTCTGTGACACAGGTTTAATAATTTATACACTCTTGCTAGCCGAACGTATCCCACCCAGTAGAGTCTGTTTTTGTTAATGCTTTGACACATAAAACCTCTGTATAATGAGTAGCTCCAACAACAGTGGCAGAAATTCACCTCTAATTTAGAGTTTAAAGGGTGTAACATGCTCTTATCATCACAACAGGCTCCATTCGAGTACTACATGGAACTTAGTCACGTGTTGTTTACTTTTTGATAGAAGGGAAGCAAAACGTTCAACAATGATTGCTTTATAGAAAGCAATATATTTCAAAATTATCCGAAACTTGAAGTAGAACTCCACGCATGTGCATATTTTCTGTGTATTATTTTTAACAGTTCCCCCCCCCCCCCCCCAACGAGTTTCTGTGTATATCCACATTACTTGAACAAAACTGCCAATATTTTATGTGCCTGCGCAGACATGGCAACATGTGGAAACAAAATCAAGCGTAGCACCGGAAGACACAGGTGTGGTAAGAATAATCTTAAACACCTGCCTGCAGCAGTGGTCATAATGCCTTCCTGATTGCAATATACAGTAAACCCTGTCTTAAATGGCCAGTTTTCTGTGAAATTTCTGTTTACCATTAATATATATATAATATATATATATATATATATATATATATATATATATATATATATATATATATATATATATATATATATATATATATATATATATATATATTAAAAAGCCTTGGGTCTTCCGCAAAGAAAATTATGAAAGCAAGCTAAGGCCGCGAACATACAAGAGAGCTGCTCGAGCCTGCATTCACAGGTTGACGTGTTACTGGCAGTGCGCTCTCCTAATCAAGGCTTAGAAATAAAAGCACAGGGTCCGGTTGCACCAGTGAGTCGTTTTACGCCTGCCAGGTAGCAGGCGCAAGTAGGGCGTAAGTAACGACCTTTATAAACCTCCCTCTCTACCTGTCCGAGTTTATAACTGAGTTTCTATCTACTCAATGCAACCATTTTGTGGAAAATATCTTTAATAAAAAATGATATTAACAGTGTAGGAAATACACGATGAAGAACTAAAATAAATAGCATAACACAAGAATGAAGAGTTGCAGCTAATTATAATGGTGTAAATAAAATTTCGCCATTTTCGGTGGGCCTGCAATCAACTATGATCTCACAGAACATATCTGAAGTGAAAAATGAAAGAATTAAAAAAAAAAAATACTTGTTCAGTTTTTGTCATATTTTCAAACCGAGATTAATCTCACAGCGTATCTATTTTCTTGTGAATACATTTAAAAAAACGATAGAGTCTATACTGTTGGAGTAAGGAAGATAAAGAAAATATTTCTCTGTTTCTGTTGTAATAAATGTTACGGTAATTATAGTGTTATATGCGACTGTGCTCTCTTATGGATCCCAAGGCAAGACAGGCGATTTTGTTGTGAACAATGTTGGGTTTTAATTTTCATCTGTTTGCTTTTGTGAGTAATATCAAATTTAATGAGGTTTCTTCCAAAGTCGTGACATCACGTGGGCGTACTTTCGCATGTTCTGCAAGAAAGCTCATTTCTGCTACCCATTGCGCAAAGACCTAGGACTGTGTCGCTCACTCCGTTCGATTCCCAGAAGATCGCGTTTGTATTACACATGTATGCCGTTGACTGAAACAATGTTAACAAAGGAAAAGCGTGCCGTGCACGAGCTTCAATTGTGTAGTAACGTGTATGCACAACAGCTGCCAGGTACGACTTTACAACTAAGCATTTTCACTGTTTTTTGGCCACAAATACACGAGAGTTCATACGCCCAACTCAACGCCGCACTGGTGCAAGTGGAGCACCAAGGGGGGCTACGATGGACGTATGGATGTCGGAGTAAGTTATTTACGGCAGCGTAACTTACGACTCACCGGTGCAACCGGGCCCAGGAGAGTTGCCAGTTGTAACCGTGCTGTGTTTTTGTACCTCTCGTGTTATAATATCATCTTCCAGGTATATGACATAAAAGGCTCCACACATGTTTAGTAGTTACCCGCTGAAGACCCTTTGATTTATTTGGGCTTATACAGCCTATGCCAAAATTTTACAGAGGAATGTGCAATATGGGCCACAGTTCTTCCATATATATATAGGTTAGATAGGGGCAGGTTAGCTTATGGAGAGTTAAGAGTTCAGACTGCGGAATAGGGTAATGACTACTAGAAAGTGGCTCTGGGCAAAAAGACACAAATACAATATACTTTAATTCCAACCAGTTTTGCTTGATGAAAATATATATTTTGCTTAAAGATAGTTACAGTACCATGCAAGTCTCAGCTCTAGCAATCTCGAGGGACGTGGCAGCTTTTATACTAATATGCAAATTAAATTCTTATAACCAGTCCTTATGTATATTAAGAGCCCAAGTTGAGAGACTGGTTTGTAAAAATAAATATAGAACTTGTTGCCAACTGGTTCTTGCTGGTGCCATGTGCAAAATTGGAAGTCGAAGCACATTGTCAAGGTAATTTGCTGGCCACATTAGAGATAAAATAAAACTTATATACATATATATATATATATATATATATATATATATATATATATACATATATATATATACATATATATATATATACATATATATATATATATATATATATATATGTCAGCAACAACAAACTGTTGTTTTGTTTTTTGTTTTGTTTGTTTATATATATATATATATATATATATATACATATATATATATACATATATATATATATATATATATATATATATATATATATATATATATATATATATATATATATATATATATATAAACAAACAAAACAAAAAACAAAACAACAGTTTGTTGTTGCTGACAGAGTCAGTATTGTGGAGATTCAAATGGCTACAGCATAACAAAATGTAGTGCCAGGTATCTGTCCATAGACATCGTGGTGAGGATACATTGGTAATCGAATTGAAAGCATAATACAAACAGGCGTGGTGCCATATGATGAGAAAGTTCAGGTCACCATATGACCTCAGGAGGTGAAGGTCCAGAACAGCTGATTCAGATAGGCACTCGTGCAAGACAGCAGACCAGTCATGTGGGAGTCAAAGGTGACTGGTAAGGAAGAGTGCAGATTTCGAGCAGCAAGATTATAACATTGAGGTGACGTCATAAACTGACATATGAGGTAGGGTGAGGCAGTGCAGGTGCAAGAGCTGAGGTGTATATAATCAAGCAATTATATGCAGATGATATATAGAGTTCATATGTGATACACATGAGTTGTAGTAAGTACACTACAGCTATGGTCTTTATTCGGCCTAACGCATAGGTAGGCTTCATTGGTGTCGTTAAAGGGTTAAGGTGGAAGATCTGAAGCTGGCACCTTTGGATAACCTCTAACCACTTTTTCATATTTTTGGATAGTCTTATACTTAAACTACATGCTACTTAAAACTCAGATGTGTGAACATGAATTTTATATGAGATAATTGATCTCAAAACTTTTGTTTACCACAAAAAGTCTAAACGTTCCCGGGCACATGGGTTTGTTGGCATGGGCATGATAGTGAACCATGTCATTGTTTGCACAGTCATTAGTCAATGACCCCTGGAAACCAGTTGAGCTATTGACAAGGGTCACTCACGGGAAACCATTAGCCTTGGAGATAAGAAGGGCTAGTTCAGACTAATCAGTACCATTGTTGTGAAAACTGTGAAATTCTCTATTGATGTAAAAACAAATTAGCACAATCCACTTACTGGTCCCCAGATATGGAAATCCGCATGTGAACCCACACTCAAACAAGCCAAGTGTGGGTTCCCAAGTTAAAAAAAAGTTGAGATTTAAGCCATAAAATATACTTTTGTTTAATGACAACATGACAGAGGTAAAGCTACAAGTTTATTTCACACAATAATCAAAATACAGGACAGAAGAAATGAGTGTGTGTCATATTACAGCCATAAATGTGTGGCTAGTAAAAGCATCCATGTCATTAACCAACTTATTTTGTTTGCCAAGATCATTTGCCAAGTGGAGCTTGTCATATTTACAGGACCACAGTTTTCCTAGACAAAAGTACATTACTAACAATATGGCACAAAATGTGAATGCCAGCGTTAACAGAGCTGTACCTATAATTGTTTAAATATCAGTGGTGTCAGAAGGTATTGTCATCGTTTTTAAGGTATATTTGCATGACCAGAGGCTGTGTTCAGTTCAGACAGGGGCAACGGTCCTACGTCTTCCAGTAAAAGATTACTTACATCTAATTTAGAATTAAGTTGCTTTTCAGGGATTGTGGACAAATTCCAAATATCTGAAAAGAGGGAAGAAACTGAATAAGATTTGATTTGCACTGAATCAGCTCAGTCTGTCGACTGACCATAGAAATACAGCAATAATTTGAAATGACGTGAATAACCTGCCTGTACAGCCAGATTTTACGAAAATAATTTGAATATTTAGAGTGATTTTTTGGATATGAAGTTGTGGTTTTTTTTAGTTTCATGGCAAGAAATATGAAGAGTAAATCTGGCTCTGGTTCCAATGAGCCAATGTTCATGGTGTAAATAATGTGCAGTAGGAAATTTGTTATGCACCATGATTTTTCTTTTACATGCAGACTCTATTGACAATTTATATTTGGTGAACAGGGCAGCAAGACATCTGGGGATACGTGCAATAGAAGGAACAGGCTTGCAAAAAGAACAATATGCAGTGTCAGCGTGGACCCACTTCATACAGTCGGAATGACTCAATATGACATAATTGGTTTTGTCCCTGTTTACGGCTGAATGTGTGGACTCCAATTCATAGCGAGTGGCCAGGCATAATTCAAGATGTAAGAC
Organism: Hermodice carunculata; assembly: GCA_964020975.1. Lineage (NCBI taxonomy): Eukaryota > Metazoa > Annelida > Polychaeta > Eunicida > Amphinomidae > Hermodice > Hermodice carunculata. The sequence goes on along the minus strand of OZ026618.1, from coordinate 57,329,139 downwards.
TGGTATGGAAATTGCTTCAAAAATGGAAAAAATAGAACCTGTGTGAGCAATAGACACTGCTGTAACTATATTGAAAGCATGGTCATTTGCGATCAGTAATAAGGATGTATTGCAAGCCTATTAACATGCCGAAATCTTGTTGATTTCTTTCAGGTAACCTAGTTATGTTCGAGAGACCATTTAGGAAATTAATGTCCATTGGTACACTCTGGTCAAAGTGTGGTCTCTTTGAAGCACTGACATCAATGGGTATTGGTTCTGAACTAGGTCTTTTAGCCTGAGTGGACTTTATTGGTCCTCTCATGGGTGTAAGGTGAGGACAAAGATTATAACGATGGAGAGGCAGCGAGCTGGAACTGCCTTCTCCACCGGAGGGTTGAGAGCTTGCATAGTCCTGTAAATTGGGATTGGTAGGGTCTGGATCACTTCTTGTGTCATCATTATCAGCATCATGAGGGACTTCTAGTCTGGCCTGCCTAATTGGTTGCAGCCTGGTTGGTTCCTCAAGCAGGGCTCAAAACTTGTGGCCAATTTCCCTGTAATTTTCTCTATTTTTATCCCATGTGCTGTCTGGGTGGGCTGCCCTAATATTTTCTGTTGGCACCACCTTCGTGACGCTGGAAGGTTGGTGCTTTATCCTGTAATTAACAGGTGTAACCCTTTTCCATCATTCTGTAATACAGTTGTCGTGGGAGTTTCATTTTGATAGATTCACCTGGCGTTGAGGCATTGTCAAGATAGTAGGCAGGGTAACCTACTTTTAATTCACGATTCTTAGCCTTTTCATTGAAATGTTTTTGATTCTTTTCTCTGGGCTCTTTCAAATTTTCTTTCACAGCCGTAAAAGCTCTATGCATAAAAGAAAAAGCTAAAGGCACATACTCATCTCCAAGGTATCTAAATTTAGGACCCAACATTGTGTCCATAGGCAATTGTGGGTAGTGCGCCAAAACTAAGAAGAATTGACTCATCCAGGAAGAGTCTGATATTGAAACTCTATATGCAAACAAGGCAGATGGTATGAATTCATCCCATAGCCTCTGATCCTTCCTGTCCATTGATTTTGCTAAGATAATGTTCAAGGTTTTGTGGGAGAGTTCAACTTTACCATTTGGGTGAGGGTGGTATGGGGTTGTCTTTATTCTTGTTGTGTTTAGTTCTGCTGATAACATGTCAATGATGGCATTACAGAACCTCTATAACCAGTCATGCATGAAAAAACAGTATGGTGTGGAATGAAATCGTCTTATAATAACCTGGCTACACTCTCTGCTGATTTATCAGATGTTGCATAACATTCCAACCAATCAGGAAACCAACAACACAATATGCTCAGGTATCTGTTACCTTTAAAGCTTTCAGGATATGGGCCACATGTGTCAATCCCTACAATTTGTAAGGCGGATTCTGTGATAAGCATATCCTGAATCTTGATCCTTTTCTTTCTTGGTTTGCTTGAATTGCATGGAATGCATGCCTGAATATGATTGACAACATGTTTGTAACTTCCATGCCAAAAGTATCTATTTCTGATTGAGGTATGTTTTGTCAACACCCATATGCCCTAAGTTGTTATGGTAAGCTTCCAACCCCAATGGTGTTAGTTTAATTGGTAACACAAGCTGTAAGCGGGGATCTGAGGCAAGCCTGACTGGAGATGCTATGTGGTAAAGTAACAAATCCTCTAATAAATGTTCATTAGAGTATTTCGGATCCTCCTTGTTTGCTTCCAAAGCTGTGATGATTTGTGCAATTGACTGGTCTTGCCTTTGCAGGTCTCTGATAATCGATAATTCTTTTTGGCCAGTTGAGAGAGCGAAGGTGGGCAATTTTGCTGTAATTTTCAATATACTTGCAATAGAAACCTATCATGCCAAGGAATGCATGAACCTCTCTAACTGTGTTTGGAGGCCACATTTCTTTTATGGCCTTGACTTTTTTGTTTGTCAGGATTACCATTAGGCATTATTGTGTGGCCCAGGTAATTGACAGGTGACTTCAAGATCTCGCATTTGTTGGAGTCATTCAAATACTTCAGTTATGTGATTAATATGGTCATTAAAATTCTTTGAATATATAATGATGTCATCTACATGAACTTCTGCAAATAGGCCTTTAATTCCTTTTAACACCTCATTCATTTCAGCCATGTAGACACAAGGACTAATTCTTAACCCAAAAGGCAGAATATTCCATTCAAATGAGCCTCTTTTGGAAATAAGAATGCTGTTTTATGTCTATCAGATTCTTTTAACTGCGGTTGGAGGAAGCCGAATTTCATGTCCAAGATACTGTAATAATTACAGTTACCCAACTGGGAAATTATATCCTCTATGTTAGGTAAGGATAAGCATTCTCAACAACAGTTTCATTTAGTTTTCTATAGTCTATCACTAATCTCTAGCCACCATTGTTCTTTGGAACTAATTTTATGGGGGCTGCATATGCACTACTGGAGAGTGTAATAAAGTTAGCTTTCAGAAAGTCATCAATTTGCTTGTCTCGCTCTGGTCATAATGTAAGTGGGGCTCCATAGGCTCTTTGTTTAACCCGAGGGTTGTGACATGGGTCAATGCTTGTGGGTGTCAGGTTTGTTTGGCCAAGTTCAGTATCTTTTGATGCAAATATGTCCAAATACTCATCTAACAAAGTTTCCAAATCTTACTTTCTGGTCAGGTGTTACATGATCTAATTTGAAAGTCACTTTGTGTTTTTGATTTGTGGCGGTCTGACCTCTGAGTTCCACTTCATCACAATTTAAGTCATTCTGCTGCACACTAATTTCAGAAATTTCAGCAATTTGATTTTCAGCAATCTTTTCAGCTGTAGCCAAAACAGTAGCAGGTGGAAAGACCACCAAAGTATCAGTCTGGTTTATGATGGGTAATTGCATTTTATCGCTAGAAATTCTTGAAATTAAGCAATCCGGCATTATTACAGCAGGCAATTCCCACAACACCGGAGCATTATATAACTGGGAAATGCAATAACTGCCAGATCTCTTGAGCCCTGGAATTTTGATTGCAGTAATAACCTGCAATTCTGATTGTACACAAATTTTGTCTGGAAATTGCACCAAGCAACAACTCTGTTTGATGTCTGATTTCCATTATAAAAGTGTAATTTTGTTTTCAATTCTAACAGTTCTGTTTTGATAATCCAAAGTTGCCTTGTTTGTGGCCAAAAAGTCACTCCCCAGCAAAACTTGCCTGGTGATGCCATTCACTATTTCAAGCAGGACCAAAAATTTCAAATGGTTAATTTCCAAATCAATTTGTGCAGAGGCCAAATAAATCAATTCATGTCCAGTTACGCTTGAGAGATGGGATAGGCCCTAATGTTCCTTTGCATTTCTTTGGAAGTGCATTGAAACATTCTTCTGACGTAATGGAAATATTGGCACCTGTATCTAATACTGCCCAAAGTTCATGCCTTACTGTGTTTAATTTGACTACAGGGGTTTGAATAGGTTCACTTTTTGATAATAATACACCTGGCGCAGTCATCCCCCATTATTTTAAATCTATGACAGAATTTAGCGGTTTCCCTGTTGCTGTACACTGTTTCTGTTTGCCCTTTGTTGTTCAAGTTCCCTTTGTCTGTTTTTGCATTTCTGATACACATATCCAACTTTCTCACAATGCCCACAGACTGGTTTCCTATTTGGTTTCCATGTTAAAGTTTTTCCCTTGTAGGTGGGAGGGGTCTTGGTTTGGTTTTCATTTGTGTTTCTTGATTGGTTTAGTGCCAATACTTCTGTCAGCAAAAATTTCAAATCAGTAATTTCATTTGCTGATGATGAGGTCCCTGTTACCCCACCTATCTCCATAGGTTCCTCTCTTCTACGCAACTCAAGGTAATTTATTTTCATTGCAAAATTTCAAAGTAAGATACGTATTTCCAGGCCACATTAGAGATACAATAAAACAGAAGGTTGCTCTTTAATTAGAAAGTGTGAAACAGGATGCAGATGCAGTTGCCTTTAAATGCACAGTTTGAGATTGCCATTTACAAACATCTTTCATGAGGGATATTTTATTGAAGAATAATTTTCAATTTATTTATCTTATATATTAATCGATGAAAAAAACGGTCTCCTGCAGTGCCATAATGCAACACAGTTTACTCTGAGTGCTCCCTCTCTTGTTGAAATTGGGGTGGGTCACGAGGTATAGTAGATAATCTGTTAAACCACTGTTTTGATATCAGCAGTGGTGGGTGGATTCCATCAAAATGGCTGCACAGCAAGATAGGCTGCACGATTTTGTTGGTAAAGGAAAAATTTAGGAAAAGAAATGGCTATTTTTGATAATATAACTTTGTAAGGCATCAATATTTGTCTGTTGAGGACATCCACCAATTTTTTGAAGCAATATCTCCACAACTGTTTGGGGCTTTAGCAGATATTAGGAACAAAACAAAAGCAAAATACCATTATGATCTGTGCTTTTTAAGGAAAAACGAAGAAACATGTGACTGCAGACAATTAGCGGACACACTATCTGATAACAAACCAAGGGACGTTTATAATACTGTAAAAATAATCAGAAACACGTCTAAAAAGAAACCAGTAGTTATAGATGAGAAGTCACGTCCATTTGAAGGAGCCAAATTTTTCCTCATAAGTGCATATATCTCGATAATTCAGTGCCATTATGAAAGGAATAAATGCCCCACTACTCCTGACATTACACCAGATATGGTAAAAGATGCCATACAGGTTGCTAAACTCAGTAAACAAAATGGCAAGCTGGGACATCACTCTGACCATATTGTTCATAGTACAAAAACTCTGTATACTTGCAATTGTTATTCTCTCCCATGTTTACGCGTGCATATTCACCTGAGGGTATGTAAAATATTGCTGTGGATCCTAAAAACAATGAAAATGATTTGGAAAACTACAGAGGTATAGGTCTCAGTAGCATACTGGGTAAGCTACCAGACTGGGTTATTTTGAATGACAGCAATTATGCTTTAAATTCCTCCGAATTACAATTTGGCTTCAAGGCTGATAGTTCTACAGCTCAATTCACCTTTGTTTTCTTGGTATATACGAATTATTATAGCAGAAATGGCACTGGTGTACATGTCATTTTGTTGGATGCCACCAAGGCGTTCGACCAACTTGAGGTTGTCAAGTTGTTCACACTTTTGTTAAAGAAATGTATATGTCCTGCCGTAGCTAGCTTATTGTTAAGCATTTATCAACATAAAAAGATATATGTTGTATGCGCAAGTAGTGCTTCAGTGCCCTTTGGCTGTTGCAATGGGGCAAAACAAGGTGTGGTTCTTTTACCAATCTTATTTGGCGTCCATATCAACGGTGTTCCAGCGCTTGAAGAAACAATGCTTCAGATGCATCATAGGTAATGTTTTCATGGTTGCTGTCAGTTATGCTGATGACAGAGTGCCTTTCTCCCCACCCTATCTTGAATGTCGAAAATTTTACATGCTTGTTCTGTTTTTGCTCTGAATACAATGTCGTCTTTAATCCCAGCAAAAGTAAACATATGACTTTAGGTGTCAAAAATCCCTGTATTTCATTACTCTTGGATGCGAAACTGATATGTAAACCCTTTTCAGCATTTAGGTAAAGTTATTGGTCTCAATTCAGGTTCTACTAGAATAAAAAACGCAATTAAGCTGTTTGAGAAAGAAAGAAAAAATATTTTAATGGGTCATTTTGCAAAAGCATTCCCAGATTTCAGGTACCAAATGTTTAAATCATATTGTATGTCCTTCAACAGATGTCGTCTTTACGAATTCTTGCGCAAAGAGGTTCAGTCGTTTTATGTATCTTAGCCCTAAAATTCATTGAGGAAATTCCACACAGGTCCCACAACAATCTGCTACCCCTGATATGTGATGATTTACCTGTTCAGATACAACTGCATAGACGATTTATCAAATTCATTATAGAGGTGGTTAACAGTACTGATACCGTTCTAAAGGCATGTGGTAATCTGGCTATAAGTGACATCAACCCAATACATCAAACTCTTTAGTTTCCGTAATGTCTAAGTATGGAGGTAAATAAAAACGACGACAGTATTCATGTTTAAAGTCAATTTCCAGTTCTTAGTATAGTCTCAAGTTCAGTCACAATCAAAAGCAGTTGGCACCATTCATCCGTGAACATTGATTTAAATCAACGTAGAAAGGAAGTATAAATTTTTAACGCAAAATCGAAATAGCCATCGACAAGAACTGACATTTCTCTACAATAAAATATGCGTGCTTGCATGCAAATAAACAACACTGGGGATTTGAGACGGCCTTGAATCGGCCATGTGCTTGACTGCTCATGAATAATTCATATCAGCGACAAGCCGGCAAGTTTTACAAGTCTCACTGGACTCCCTCCGCCTGACAGTTGCATTGCAATTAATCCTTTATTACACGGTAGCTCACTTAACAGCTTTGGAAGAGGGGTGCGTTGTGACCGTCTGCTTGTCTGTGTAATAAAAAGACACAATGCAGACCCCATGCCGCTATTCTGTTTTCTGGTTATAGACACGTGTTCCAAACCAATTAGGTAGGTTTAGGGGCCTACCTGTATTAAAACAGAAGAAGGCTACAACGTGTGTGACGGATTTCACTTAAGGTTTTATTTTAGTGTGTTGCAACACCCACTTTTCTGTTTTTCCTAAAATTCTTTCTTTCTTTCTTTCTTTCTTTCTTTCTTTCTTTCTTTCTTTCTTTCTTCTTTGCCTATAAATTTGTCCAAGACTTTTCTTGGACACTATTAAACATAGAAACTCCAAACATGGCATGATTGTACCTCCATACAAGGAATTGGACCGTTTAATACAGAGAAATGAAGATCTTTAAAATTAGGCCAAGTAATGACATTTGAAATCTTAAGTCTTGAAAATCTTCAAAATTATAATAGATACAGGTGTCATTCCAACTTGTACTAGAGGGTTATTGACCATTGCGCATGCAATGAATCTAAAGAGAATGTTGTAGCCATTTAAATTATACTAATCAGCAGGATTTGAAATTTGAAAACGTGAATATCTTCAAAACTATAATAGATAGAGATGTCATTTCAACCTCTAATAGGGGGTTGTTGACCATTGTGCACATAATTAATTAAAATAAAAAGTTTTAGCAATTAAGAGTATGCTAAACGACACAATTAGAAAAAATTTAAATTTTAAATAACTTCAAAGCAATAATAGATAGCGCTGTTAACTTTTACTCCTACTCCTGTGCTATGGAATAGTTGTACATTGCCATACCAATATGCTTTGAAGACACGCACACTGATTTGCTATGCAGCAAATCATCTTTCCTAGTTTGTAATAAATTCAGTTTTAAATGAAAATACGGAAGACCGAACAGTGAGACTTGAGCAAGTTTATTATACCAACTGAATGGTGACATATGTATTAACACCTGTGCGGGTTGGGGGGTTTCTTTTTTCCTTTTTTGACCTCTATTTGTATACTTCTTGATTAGTTTCATGTGTACCCTTTGTGTATGAAATGAATATATGTATATATATATATATGTGTGTGTGTGTGTGTGTGTGTGTGTGTGTGAATAATAATCAGAAACTGTGGCTCTCTGATTTTCCGCTGCGGTTTGTGTTACACAGGTGTCCTAGAGAGAGAGAGAGAGAGAGAGAGAGAGAGAGAGAGAGAGAGAGAGAGAGAGAGAGAGAGAGAGAGAGAGAGAGAGAGAGAGAGAGAGAGAGAGAGAGAGAGAGAGAGAGAGAGAGAGAGAGAGAGAGAGAGAGAGAGAGAGAGAGAGAGAGAGAGAGAGAGAGAGAGAGATGAATGAGGTTGAGAAAACAGTGGTAATCCCTATCAGCTTTTGCTGCCATATTTTCATGACCAGAGCCGAGGCACGAGGTCCACTACACGTTCTTTCACAGCTGTGGTGGCCCCCTGGTCCTGGGTACATCCCCCAACACTCATCGCCTGTGCTTTCTTTCCCCCTGGAAAAAAATAAAACAACTAGCCTTTCCCTTCCACACCCTATCCCCGCCCCTAAGCCTCAGGCATTTCCCATGGGAGCGCCCATGGGAGCCCTTATAAAGGCTACCACCATTACTTTCCAGCCTGTACTCTGGAATTATATATAATATTCACTGTTGCTGCCTAACTCTATCATTTCATTCCTTTTCTCCAAGCATCCTACCAGGTATTTCTGTACACTTTTAGTATCTTTCATGCCCCCTGGATTGCCACCCTTCAAACTTAAAGCCAAAGCTATACATTCCTGTTCCTCTAAACACAGAACCTCTTCTAAACCCTTGTAATTATAGTATTCACAGTGCTACTTTTTGAAAAAAAAAGTCTTCCCTCATCTCTCTATATGAATCACATCACATCATCTATTGATCCGAGGCCAAATCTGCCTCTTGTCTACGCACTTTACATTTTTCCATTACTATTTATTGTCCAATTCTGTTTCCTCTATTCTATTTTGAGTACCCCTGCCCTTCTTTGAAAATGAAGATTAGATCCCTTCCCTCCATCCCAATACGCACTTTTCTTTAGCTTTTCTAATATCTTGTACGCATTTCATGTACTCATTTCCATGACTACTCTTTTGCAATCCTCTTTCCAACTGTTTAACAGTCTAACCTATATACACTTTCCAATCATCTACTTTCTCATATCCTTTCAATTCATGTCTCTCTGCTCACTTATCTATGTCCATGACCCATCTTCAGGTGCCAGTATGGTTTGGTCCATGATGGCTGTGCCGAAAAAATTACAAACTGACTTTTGTTCTCTATTTTAAAGATAAACACCTATAGTATGTGGTCACCAAGCACTGTTTGGAAAAAATAATCAATATTTATATGAGAAAATCGATGAAAAATTGCGACAACTTTCAGAGGACCACTGCACGTGTATCTTCTGTTTACTTCGGCATGGTGATGGTCCAAAATGTTTGAACAGTCATCAGCCGTGCTGACCGGCCCCTAACAACGACTACGTCACGTGACCCCAGGGGAAAATGGTGGCACGCTTGATTCGATGCACATACTTGTCAAAGAGAGACACACCAAAGGAACATTTTTTTTGCTTAACGACTTTCTTTTTGCTGTTAAAGACTGATGACATTATTGGTGATCTAGAGGTATTTTTGCATGATGTGATTTATCTGAATGGAGCGTGAACTACGTCACAGCGGTATTCTTCAAAATCATCTCTCCGATGTCATCAGGACCAGCCAGTCCCTCGTGTATGCAGCTACTGCGCCACTATCTGGCCATGTTTGGAATACAGTGAGAATGTCGATTTTTTCGGAATCAGCCGCAAAATAGAAATCCTTGAGCTTGCCTAAACTTTTAAAACTACATACGTTAGCATGAGAAATTTTGAATGTTTAGAGTGAAGGTATATGCAGGCCCTGGATTCGGATGGATGTCACATTCAATTAATTTGCATAAAATTGTTAAGATATGGCTAAGATTACAGTATGATTTACACAAGAATGAAACAATTATGAGCAACAGAAGAGTGAAAGAATTTGCAAAGTTATCATGATGATCAGGAGCATGTACAACAATTGTGATCAGACATTTAGGGAGATTATAGGTACCAATGGCTGCTTTATACTGTTGAGAGTCTATCGCCATAATAGATGTTTAGAAATACTAAAAAGTATCATTCAAAAGCTAAGCTTTTGCGAAACATTGAGTATGTACTGTACATGAACAAGACGTTTATGTTGTACAATTCATACCGATACCGTTGACACTGTTTGAGACAATAACTCAGTAAACAGAGAGCTATGAATGTAAACAGAGTGCACTGTAGTAAATGCAAGAATGTAACATGTCCTCAGCAACGCACGCACTAATATATAACATGACGAGTACAAATAAGAAACTGAGATCAAAGTATACCAGATACATATTGAGAAAATGTTCTAGATAAACTAAGTGAATAGATGTCAATAATGACACAAGATTAAGGAGAGTTACGGCTGCTTGGTAAAAATAATAATCGAAGTTGCACTCGTCAAGTGCTGGGTATTAGTGGCTTGATGTATAGTTCAATTACAATCTTTCGCATGCATGTGCAGGAGTATTTGAACGAGTGAAAATGCTAAGAATAACATTTTGGTTTTCATATCTCTGGTTTCAAAACAACACAAGATAGAGCTGTTTATATTATTTAATTATTTATTTTATTAAAACTTCCATTACTGGAGAAGACAATAGACATAAATCATATATCCATATCAGGGCATCGATCGAAATCATATCACAGTATTCGAATGACATAGGTAAAATTAAACCAGCATTTATAAAATAGACCAAAAAAAAAACAAAAAAACAAAAACAAAAAAAACAAAAAACAAACAAACAAAAAAAAAAAAACAAACAAAAAAAAAAAAAACAAAAAAAAATAAATAAATAAAAAAACTAAAAAAACCAAAAAAAAAAAAAATACAAAACAAAAAACAAAAACAAAAACGAAAAAAAAAAAAAAACAAAAAAAAAAAAAACAACAACAACAAAAAGGCAACTCCCCCCAACCCCCCCAAACCCCAAATCAAATGTAACCTTTGACAGAGATAAAATATACAAATATATCAATACATATAAAAAACTACCCCAAAGTTCAGTTTCAGTGCCATGTGTGGCGGGTGGGACCAGGCTGGCCAGGCGCAGAGAGAACAATGCGAAAAGCCTCATACGGATCGCCATGCGCCCGATCAACCAGGCCCCACGCGCCATCCTTGTGTGAACGAGCCAGCTCCCACAGCACCCTCGTGAGAAGTTAAAATGTGCTCAGGCGACCATAGTTTGAAATAATTGTCAGTAAAAATCAGATGTCGCAGTGTATCTACACGTCCACCAGTGCCCGGTTGGTAGGCAACATCTAACTTTTACGGAGAAGAGTGACCACATTTCACTGGAGAGAGACCAAATTTAGTAAGTCGTAAAATCAGTGATCCATTTACAATGTTCCTTCAGTTACATACCTCGATAAAAGTGTATGCATGGTATTACTCAGAGGAGAATCAACCTGAAAAATCTTATAATATAGACGAGCAGTTTGTCGCTTGATGAGGTTCACCACACACGGTAAATCAAGGGCTTTAAGCTAATTACTATGGTCAGATCTATTACTTAGTCGAATAAAATGTTTAACTAAGGTGCCCTGTGTACTCTTAAGTTTCTTGATATCACTGCCTGATAAATGTAAACAATTAGCCCAGTATGTTAAAATGGTTACGCAAGTTGTTGACCAAAGATATAACTTTGCATCAGTCGAAAGTCCAGGGTAGCAGAGGCATCTTCAATATTACATCCACCTAATGTCCACTGAGTCTAATCTACAAATACCTGTTATCCATCTACTTAATGTTTTGTTTTTGCCAGGCCAAACTTGGTTGCATATGCAATACAAATATCTATCAATGCCTTTAAATATATGATAGTTGAACACATGAGAGTGACGTCGTCTGCATAGGCGAATGAATACCTAAGGTCCAAAATAAATAGTACCGTCCGTAGCCGCTAAACGCCAGGTCATTTCCCGGTGCACGTTGCGGTAGGTTAGGTCATTTCAACATAGCAGCCATATTGCCCCATAGTTAAAGTACAGGAAAATGACATCGCAAAGTTGATCGTTATTTTCCCACGTTCTACTGAAGTATTTACAAGCTACAATCATGACAGTCTACAATTGCAAAGTTCCTGACTGTAAGCCAGACACAAGAAAACTGGGTAAATTGGATAAATACCCCTGGATGCAAGGGGTATCTCTCCACAGTTTCCTCCAAAGAAACATAGAAACGTCGGTAGTGGTTAAATATGGTGAAAAGACCAGAAGATTGTGAACCCCCAAGTAAATTTGACAGAATCTGTTCAATACATTTGGTTTGGAGTAAAGGTCCGACATCAGAACACCGAGTGCCCAAGTAATTTCGGGTATAAAAACTGAACGATTGCAGAAAAACAACGCACGACAAACCGATGGCAGAACCGTGTAAGACGGCCGAGGATGGAGTGACCTAACCAGCAATGGAGGAAGACAAGCTGCCAAGTAGAAAGCGGGGGTGCGATCGCTGCGTTGCAGCGGTAGCTCACAGTACTAGTTAATTTGGACCAAAGCTATAAACGTGATGTTAATCTACATACAAGCCATACTGAGAGTTTGTAAGTTGTTTCAATAAATCATTAAAAAATATATTTAAGAACACGGGCGAGAAGCAGCTGCCTTGACTTGTGTCCCTCGTGATATTAAAAGAATTACTGTATCCATTATCCCATTTAACAACTGCTGTGAGATGCTTGTGCTATTAATAATTGAAAACCCAGAACTTGGCTGGTAGAATTTTATGCAGCTTGGACAAGGCATCGTGCCATACAGAATCAAAGCAACGTCCAACGTCCATAGAGCATATAAAAACTGGGGAGTTGTTCTCGCTATTAATATGGGAATAATAACACCGACTGATAATACGGTGGGAACCACACAATATGTAATAATCTCAGTGTAAAATGAGACAAGCAACTCACATAATTAGTCAGATGTACCATAATGTATATGCTTAGCAGTAATGTTATCAAACCCTGGGGACGATTTTTTTTGCAGGGAATCAGCGATTCTATCAAGTCTCACTTTATATCCGTATCATCAAATATATGATTTTTACGACCAAAGAATAAGTCGTCAACCTTTTCTTTCACCTCTACTTGTTCTGATGTAAGGTCATTATCATCATTCATAATATCCTTGTAATAAGTTGAGAAATCACATGGATTCAAATTTTAATTAACACTTTTACATTTCTTAGTTCTTATAGCATTCCAGAAACTAGACACTTTACCATCACGATATAAGAAATTAATGCGAGCGTATTCATTTGTTATTAAACTAGATAATGATTTGCGACACACTTGTCGAAACAGCTTTTTTGCGCCTTTACAGCAATCAAAAACAGATCCTCCTCGTGGCTTACCGTTTGCGATCTGTAGGTGACACTAGAATCTCTTTCTATCTCTAATGCAAGACAGCAGAGGGCACCAGTATGCCTTTAGTTTATAAGTTCTTTTGGGGACACAGCAACCAGCCTCTTTGGCCGAATCATGCATGCACTGGCTCCGCTTAGTTATGCAATGATCAACGATTCGCTGCCTTTCCTGGGCAGGTAGGCTATGCAAATCAAGTAGCTTTAGATCTTCAAGCTTCTTTTTTAATAACTGTCTATAGATTTCATTTCGAGACGAGTAAATTCAGTTTGCAGGACAATGCTCTTTACCATTACCGAATGTATAACCCTTAATAATTTGAGGGATGGCTGTTTTTTTTTTCTCTCTTTTTTTAGAGCTGTATAATTATTTCAGTACGAATACAAAGATGGTCACTGACATTACCAGGCTTCAGTGGTATTATAGATGAACCCCGGTATAAACACATGATCTATCCATGTATAGATATTCGAACTATGGCAGAAATATGTATGATTAGAACTCTGTTTAAATTAAAAGTCTGCCGTTACAAGTACATGTCGTGTCTGGAAAGGTACTCAATATATCTTTCTTATCATTGGAATATGATCAGAGATGGTAAAATATTCACTTACTTTTAATCACATATTCTGGTTGCTCTATAGATATGTTAGGCAAAAATCATTGACCAGAGTAGCAGAAAAAAAAAACATGGGTAAGCGGAAAGCTAACAGCAATGTAATAAGCACACATTAAGAACATTTCTAAATAATGATTCGAAATTTGTTATCAAACATACATATACGTTTGCAAGCAGGGAACACGTTAGTGTCAAAATGTTAGTAAACCTTGTAAAGGTGGGCTGGTGACAGCTCTCGGTCATGAATAGGTAAATTAGATAGACAGGAGCTAAATCTGGGATGAAACACAGCTTCTAACCAGAGTAGACTTTTATCAAGTACATGCCACGCTCGTTTACATTTTCGACTATCAGTGGTCTCGTCGCACAAGAACCTCACCTGAAGAAACACATATACATGTAAATACAATGAATAACTAGATAAGAAGATTTGCTTCAAAGCAAATCTGTCTGTGTGCCTTTAAAAGTTCTAAATATTAAATGCTGCAACCTTTATCCTTTAGTACTTCACATTACATTAAGCTTATGACTGGATGCAAATATCAAAGTCCCAATGACCTTGACCTTTGACCTTTAGATGCCACATGTATGTTTCAAAAATATGCAGTTTTACAATAGCTATACTTTGAGCCCAACATAATCAAAATCGGGTAAAAATTGACCAAGTTATGGCTAAAAGAAAGCCACCATCGAAAGTGGCCCTTGACCTTGAAATGACCTTTGACCTTGAGATGACCTCCACCATAAATGAACTTTGAACTCCAAAATGACATTTTGGCTTAAAATTGACGTTTGAC
>OZ026618.1:57257268-57309768 GCA_964020975.1 Hermodice carunculata | reverse complement strand
CTCTAATGAGAGAGCGCATATCTTTTTAAGACCACTCTCTGACAACATTGTGCTAGCTATTTTTTTCCATGTAATTTTAGTAGTACTAGTGAATGAAAGACCACATTGTGACCCCCCCCCTTTAGGGTGGTCTCTCAAGACAAGGATCACTTTATTGTCAATAAAGATCATTCAAAATGATCTTCATTAACGAGAACATAAGAAAGTTTTAGAGGTTTTCACAAAGTGCCTTCAAAAAAGCGTACACACTTCATTCAGTTGCCGGTAAAAAATGACATTAAATCCATATATTGATGCATGACAGATACTATAGCATATTTTTGGGTGTAAGTTTTTGCCTCATCAAATAATATATTGCATTGTTATATGTATTTTTTCTTACCGGGCACTTACTAATGTAATTTAAAATGATGTACTTGTCTAGGTACATGACTTTTGATTAGACCTTCATGTACATTGAACAATTTTTTGTGTGTAATCAGTGAAATTACAACAGCGGATAGGTACCCTGACTTTAGGTTTCAGAAAGATGCAATTCATTTACATCGGGAATATCAAATGCGGAGGCAATGAATGTAAAATACCCTGAGCAGTGCACCACATTTTACTTCATGTACTTTGCTAGATTCAAACCCCATTGTGTAATTCCATAATCACTTGTTACCAAAACTAGGGCCACTATTGTCAATTTCAGTGAACATTTGTAGTGATCACGATATTTACGCCCATTTATCAGTGCATTTATACGGTATAAGTAGCACTAACTAAAGAAAAAAATCTCAGCTTGAGCCTCAATATCAATCCATGGTATGTGCGTGATGTGGCTAAAAATTAGACACAAAAATATGCTATTATTTTTGCCATGCATCATGTTTGGATTTTTTTTTTTTAACCAGTGGCTGAAAGAAGGGCATGCCTCTCACAGGCATTATTGCCTTGCTGGAGCAGCTGCAGGGCATAGTTAAAGACCCAAACGTTGACCAGAACATGTACGTACACGCAAAATCAAGATTACAAGAGCTCTTTGATTTTGGTCCCTGAAGATCACCGTGGTATTCTGTCTAAAACAGTGATACCTGCTCCTTAAGAACATCTCATCTGCCAAAATGGTCACTTAAAGCAATTGTTCTTAAATTGCAAGTATATTTACAAAGAATTAGGACTTGTGCTGTCAGAAATGTGGTCTCAAAAGCCAGGCAGTCTCTCACGGCAATGGTCTCAAATAGCAGGTACACCGTACCATGTGCAGATCAAAAATATATGATCTGCTCTGCAAATTGCTGCTAATTTATTTTTGCTTGCAGTTTGGATCATAAAAGCAACATTATTTTAAAGCATGTGAGTTTACACCAAAGTTTATGATCAAGACGCATTATCCGATGTGTGAACAGGGAGATGGAACCCTGGTGTTGGAGAGAGTCTTCTCCCTTGGGTACACAGAGAGAAGAAAAGCCTGATAGTATACAACATACCCACTTAGAAATCAATGAACATATAACTTGTAGTCAAGCCACATGCAAATACAGTCGCCTGCAATGATTGGCATAGCCCAGTCCTACTGTCCAGCAAGGCTTAACAATGCAGATCTACCCATAGTTTATAAAATGATGTCACAATACAGCATAACGTCTAGACGTTCCCGAGCAAGGTTACATAGCCCTGTATAAAGGCATGCATGCACACAAAGTAGCATTCAGTTTTGATTGAACCACATAACTGTGGATTTGAAAAGATTTTAACTTCATGCATGCACTTCTGGGCTTAAGATTATAGTTATCCAGGTTGTGCTCAACCTGTGGTGAATCATTACTCATTAGCCACTGATAAGTCCATTGAAGGACCAAAATCATCAGGTGTATTCGGCACACCGTACATCTGTTTTTATCAACACTTTCCTAGTCTTCCTATTACTACTGGAATTAACTTTCATAAAAACTGCAGACAAACAAACAGTAATTCTATGTTTCAATCGTGTTGAAGTTCCAGAACTGTAATTATGTCAGTCATGATTGAAAAAAGATGTCATATAAATGTAATAAAAAAGTGACGACAGACAGATAAGCTCACATTAAGTACATCTATGAACTTGTAACCGACTACAATACATACATGTACATCAAATGCATCCTGGTCAGAGACCAAGATTTCAAGATTTTCAGCGTTTTATTGACCCAATTAATCTGAGACCATATTTTTTTTCCTGTTTGGCTGCAAATGCTGCATGTAATGCTTTCAAACAGACTCGTAACCCAGGGTGTTCAAAATAAGCTGGCAAGGTAGGTGGGTCTTTAGCAGATCTGTTCAAATGGTCACACTCCAGTGATTTTTTTTAGTTATTTTTTAAAATTTTATTTTTAATTTTTATTATTTTGCTCTTTTTTACGGGGCAAATCTTTAAACGTTGCCTTCATCGGTGCCAAATGTACAGTGAATATCCTTCCATATGTCTTGCAATCATAGCAGAAAGTTTCAGAAGAACTAAGTCCTAATCCAACGATAATATCAAAGTGTTTATACATTAACAGCATCATACCAGCCAGATTTGCCGCTTTTATCATGCCGTATATCCATGCTTTCACCAACAGCATGTTGTTGAGACCTGGGCAGAAGTCCAGGTGGAAATGATCGTTTGGGAAATTGGCGTGCCCCTGTTGGTCCACGTGACTAATCATCAGCATAAATTATTCAAGTAGATCACATGATGATTTGACTGCATCACCATCAGCCAATAGAAACGATTATTTGAATAAAATTTCGAACTTTTGAAACAGCGGTGTAAGGCATAAATTAACCCACATTGCAGTCACACTTAGCCAAGGAGAAAGCGTTTTACTGATACAGTCGAAGTTCTGAACTTCCCAATGATCTAAACATGCCGTGTTTACTGCAAGTTATCCAGTCCAAAGGAGAGCCCAGACAAATGCAATTTTACCGCTGTTTTTACATTGTTGTCACAATTTTCATCGTTAAAGTACAATATATGGATCGTATAAGGTACACTGGCCATCATTTTAAGTAAACTTTTGTGTGGAGGTAGGACGTCGACTTAAGAAATAACGCAACATTTTGTCAATCGTGTAAGCATACCCGGAAAACACCCCATCAGGGCCCTGCAAATAGTCAGTGATAATGTATCTGCATTTGTAATTTTACTCACTAGATGTCGCACTAAGAAAAACACTGCTTCCATAAAATAACTGTTAAGTTTTTGGCTTTCCAGAAATTGGTGAAATTCAGATTTTCCCTTTGACCCCCTCCCCCCCATTCCGCGGATTTCTTGCAATTTTGGAAAGATTTTTTTTTTCGTACTTGATCCCTTAATTCCACAGAATACACACTGCATCTGACATATTTCTTGCACCCCACTGTGCCCAAAAGCTGATAAATGTTTTCACAGACAGGCTGTTATGCAACCAGAGATACTTGAACTGCGACAGTCTGGCCTCTATTCCTATTAGAACAGAGGTAGTGGTGCTGCAATGCTGTGGGCTTACACTTCAATCCCTAGGGAAACTGCCGGCCCTTGCTAGAGTAAACTTGTCTGCATTGTGTACCAAGGAGGCTATATATAGTGTGAAGCTCCCACTCCCCATCACAATAAGTTAGCGCTGACTGAGAGGTGCCAGGTAGGTAAGTGGCATAGCAGCATGCAATGAAATATTCACAAACCACAGGTCAGAATGTCTTTGTAAAGGGAGATTCAGATCAACTACCAGAAATCACTCAAGCACAGATCCAAACTGCCTGTAATGACAAACCGTGATATGGAAGGATCTGGGTCAGGGTCAGAGTTGGTACATTGGGGGCATGCAGGCAGTCTCAGATCCCACAGGCATAGCTGTTGTATTGCTGGACCCAGCATTTGCATTTGTTTATCAGTTTAATATGTGTAACATTGTTTCATAATCTTTGTAAACACTGCTCACTCCCAACAATGATATATCTTATTTCATCCATGTTCAGCCTGTGTAAACTTGAAACTTAAGTTTCTCCACACCTTTAGTAGGTTGTTGAAACCATGGTGGTATTATAGGAGGTATTATATAAATGCTCTTACCAAACTCGAAAACTTTCTTGTAGCCCTCAGAATGCCTTCAAAACACAAGCTTGTGAAAGATATTGGAAAGCTACCGACCTGAAGGTTTGCATACATTTGACATGTTCTTCAAAAGCTATCATTAGCTTTCAAAAGTTACCTTAGCTTTAGGAAAGCTTTCGCTTAGCTTGTAATAGAGGCAAAGTATATAAATGAGCTATACCTTCATTTTCTGAAACCACTCGAAATCTAGTGCCTTAGCTCTCAAAAGCAAGTGGTATTAACATTTAAAGCTAGTGGCTTAGCTTTCGAAAGCTATGCTTTGTTTCAAGATAATAGGTCAACTGGTACAAGTATGAACTGCAAAAGTCATGCAATTGCTAAACTACGTGGATTTGTCGCAACTGACAGCAAGTACACAAATACACTGCATGAAGCTGTTTTCAAAAAAAGTATTTAGTCTTTAAGTAATGAATATTGGCACAGATATGATAAATGTATAGTTACTCATGCATGTATGTTTGCACACTTTGAGCACATCAAAATGTTTAAAACACACAAGTGATCGGTATTTAGGTGCCAACATATTGTGCCTGCATGGTCCATGATAATTTAGGTACCACCTGTATCAATGACAGATGATTTTCAGGAAGAATTTGCCTTGAAACTAGGAATTCATTGAAAGGGAATACGTATGTCTTTCAGTTGTGCAAATTCAGTTTAAACTGGAAAGAAAAAACAGGAAGTTTATTTGATTGGAGCTTGTGACCATCTAAGCTGTCAGGTTAAGCATTTGAAAGCTAAGGAAAGTTTGGCTTCAAAGCTGAGCAGAAAATGTTGGTCTAGGCTTTCAAACTTGACAATTCTGATACCGTTCAGAGGATCACCACCTTCCAAAGGCTAAGCGGTAAACTTTCGATAGCTTTCGCCACTTTTTGGTTACCAGCAATCATTTCTTTGGATGCTTGCAATTGCTTATTTGAGATAAGTTTAACTTTCGGAAAGCTTTCTTAAGTAAAGCTACCTTAGCTTTCGGGTTTGATAAGGGTACCTCCGTGTTAGAAACTCGATAGTAAAACATGTCCATGTGCCATGGTATAGATTTTTGTTAGGAACTATGTGAAGCTGGGTGTTGTTTTCTGTTCAAACTTACATCTTGGGTTTGCTGACACATTCAGGCAGCTAACTCTCAATAGGCAGATAGTTAAACACACAGATTTCTGTGCGAGCTATGTGAATTCAAAGTGGAATTTTATGTATGACAGTAGATTAGGTGAGCGTTACAATGGATCTTAGCAGATATTGTCACATAAATGTTTTTATGTTCCTGTAAATAGTGACACTCATATACACATACTTATAACTACATGTACATGAATATCCATGTATATACGTTCCACTTGTGGCAGTCATTTTATGCCCCAGATTTACAAACCATGGGAATCTGGTGTTGATGTGGTAATTTTTGCTTCATAGTATAAATGGTTTTAGCATCATATTTATTAACGGGTTAAGTATTATATTTAAATCTGAGGTTAAAATTATGCATTTAGGGGCAATTAAAATGGGAAAACCTCTGTATCCTCCAACCTATCACAGACAGATACAAAATTTGAAGTAGTACATACAGGTTTGTGACACCTGTCAATGAAATGGACAGTGAACAACTGTAGCATGTGAAACTATGCGAATTAGCTGCACTTGAACATTTAAAAGTTGAATATCTCCAAACCTATTATAAATAAAGGTGTCAATCCAATTTCAATTTATAGATTATTGACAGAGCCACATTCAATGAATTATGAACCAAAGTTGTAGCATCTTGATTTATGGAAATTATGTGAATACACTAGATTGAATTTTTGAATAACTTTCAAACTATTACAGATAGAGGTATCATTCTAACTTCAATTTGTAGATTTGTGACATAGCCGAATCCAATGAAACATGAACCAAAGTTGTAGCATTTTCATTTATGCAAATAAGGTGAATACACAAAAGTTAAAACTTCAATGACTTTTACAGACTGAGGAATTATTCAAAATGGGGCATGCAGCCGGAGCTCCAATAGGCATAGCTGTTGTATTCCTGGACTCAGAAGTGACATTTGCTCATCAGTTAAATATCTGCAACATTGTTTCATAACCTTTGTAAACATTGCCCACTCAAAACAAAGATTCATCTTATTTCACCTATGTTCAGCCAAACTTGCAACCTTAAATTTTCCACACTTTTTTTTCAATTTATAGGTTTTTGACATATCTGCATGAAAAAAATATTGGTGCAGGAGTTAAATAATACTGAATAGGCAATCGTTAAAAGTTTTGTAGGCACACAGACTGATTTGCTGACAAGCAAAATAATTTTGTCTAGTTTTCTGTACTCTGTTATGACAAAATTATTTCCTGTGCGGGTGTACTCGGGCATCCCCCTCCCCTTTCCTGTGTAATCCATCCAGTACATGTATATGTATCTGGATCCCACATGTGATCTTTAACTACAAATTGGACCACTGTGTAAAGAGGCCAACCACTGAGTGTTAATTGCATGGAGGTTAAATGGTTAATTTAATTGGGTCATTGGTTGTGTTGTATTGTTGTGTTGACAAAGCTTGTCAAAAGTTACCTCATTCTGGTGTCATGGGGCCAATAGAGTTAGTAGGGTTTGATGTACTGTGCAAATTGGTCAACTAAAATAAAAACCATGTGGTGTGAAGTGTGGAATGGAGTCATGAAAATAACCATTTTTTATTTGTGTCTTTTCGTCCAGAATCACTTCCCTATTCTGCAGGCTGAACTCTTTACTCTCCATAAGCTAACCTGTCACTGTCTAACCTATATACATAGGGAAGTACTATTGTCCATATTGCACGCGTACACTTTTTTTACTGTCTCAGTTATCAGCACTTAATATTTTGTAACCGACAACAACGCAGACATCAAATACATCCTGGTCAGATTTCAACTTTTTTTTGACACAAAGTCCGGGCCCACTAATGGAAAACAACCACACACACACACACACACACACATACACACACTTTTTCTGATTTGATACACATGTCGCATATGCATGTACTGCTCTGAAACATACTCTTAAGACTGGTAACCCAGGGTGTTCAAAATAAGCTGGCACCCAATACATTTTACCTTCCAGGGTAGTGCTGGTTCCTCAGGCTTGTACTCAATACAAGATGACGTGCGACGATTTATATTGTTCGCCTAGATTAAATTTGGGGTGCTCACAACTTTGGGGCTATTGCCAATCACTTTGAAACATTTGGAACACTCTGTAAACCCTAGGTCCCTTCCAAGTTTGACTGTGCAAGTCCTAGTCTCAGGGTTAGAGTAGAACCTGTAAATTTAAGACCCCTGTTGTCTGAGACCTCCTGATTTGTAACCACATTTCTGATGGCACAACAGTTTTATTTCACGAGGAACCTGAATTTTAAATCACTTTAGTTTTAAAGACAGTGCATGCGGCTTGTTAGCAGGTCAATGATCAAATAGTGTCAAAGCCTCTGGTTTTTTTTTTTTTGTTCGTTTGTTTGTTTTTTGTTCTATCGATTTTTTTGTTTTTGTTTTTGTTTTTTTTTTTTGATTTTTTACTTTTTTTTAACTCTGTGCGCCAACACAGACATACTGTTTTACTAGGAATGCTTTCTTTCTTTCATTCTTTCTTTCTTTCTTTCTTTCTTTCTTTCTTTCTTTCTTTTTTCTTTCTTTCTTTCTTTCTTTCTTTCTTTCTTTACTAGCAAATTTTTCTGACATTTCATTTGAAAAGTATTACACGTAAAATTCCAAACTTGCACAATTATACTTTTATGGATGAAGTCTGGCTTTTTTTTATGATGCGAGGTGATGCTTTTCAAATTTATGCAAATGAAAAGTTAATAAAGTTTCAAACCTTCAATATTTTATATACTATAGTAGATGTGGTTCTGAGTGCATAGGAGTGTGATCATAGCAAGGAGAAGATCATTTCAAATGTCCGGGTCATGTCAAAGTTCATGACAAGGTCAAAGGTCAATTTTAGGCCGAAATGTAATTTTTAAGGTCAAGGTTCACTTCAGGTAGAGGTCATCTTAAGGTCAAAGGTCATTTCAAGGACAAAGGCCACTTAGGATGGTGGCTTTCTTCTAGCCAAAACTTGGTCAATTTTTATCCAATTTTGATCATGCTTAGCTCAAATTGTAGCTATTGTAACACTGCATATTTTTGGAAAATACATGTAACCTCTAAAGGTCATGGTCATTTGGATCTTTGAAAATTTCATCTGGATATGACTTAGTCAATTTTCATCCGAATTGGTCCATGTTGGGCTTAAATTGTGGGTATTGTAACACTGTGCCATTTTCATGTGACCTGTAATTGTCAAAGTTAAAGGTCATTTTGCTTTTTGGGGGAGGGGTGGTGGTACTTGTCTATACTGAATGTTGTGATGCCTGATACTCAAGTTTTGCTTGAACCCCTCAGCTAATTCAAATTATATGTATTCACCTTCATTTTGCATTATCACAACTGGGATCTTTTAGCTCTAGGCCTCTGCTCAGATCTAGTGGAAAACACACAGACACATACTTGCCGGATGCACAAAGTCAGGTCCTTCACAAACAACATCCAAATGAGGTCCCATGCCTAGCATGATGTATTACACACAATATTATCAAAAGGCATTCACTTATATACGAGAGTCGGCAAACTCACTGATTTCTTTTTTATTATTGTGATATTTTGTGACTTGACAAACAACAGCCAACTGAGGTTCTTGCACACACTTGACAAAACACGACAAACTGAGGTCTTGCTTACACACAGCCAACTGAGGTCCATGCTTACACACAGCCAACCGAGGTCCTTGCTTACACACAGCCAACTGAGGTACTTATACAGACTTGACAAAACAGGACAAACTGAGGTCTTGCTTACACACAGCCAACCGAGGTATTCACACACAGACTTGACAAAACAGGCAAACTGAGGTCCTTGCTTACTAACAGCTAACTGAGGTATTCACACAGACTTGACAAAACATGACAAACTGAGATCCTTCCTTACACACTACTGGGAAAAGGCGAATGTGCTGTATCTATAAATGCATCGCCAATAAATGCCATTATTCCTTGCCAATGATGTTCTTTGTTTACAACAAATGCCAGTTTTAGATGAAGAATTTCACTTGAGCAATGGGGCTTATTAAGATGATCTATATTGAAGTTCCAGCCATGGATAGTCAAGGGGAACTCCTCTATCCATTTTCAAAGTAGCACAGCGGGGTGCTCATTATACATGAATACCCTTAGTGGTGCCACACACACATATACAGTTCGATTAAAAGATATCCCTCGATCTGTTTCGAGTTATCTTGATATCCATGTTGTACTTGAATAGAGAACAGCAAGGCAATAAAGAACATACATAAATGCATTTATCTAAATTCAAATCCATTAAAATTCCTTGCAAAAAATATCAGATCACTATTTTAACTTAACCCACTACTCTAAAAATAGCAACAGATCTGGTCCAATGTTTATTATTCTGTTCGCTCACCTCTAACCGGTATGCTTTCAATGACCAGGGATACAGAGTCACGTACATGACAAGGCAAGGAAATTTGTTTTTAATATTAAATACTTTCTCAGTAGTCGCCTCTTGACAAAAAAATACAAGTGTATTTCCATAATATTCAATCTATCGTCTTGTGAAATTTTATATTTTTTGATAATAGTAAGAAGATTAAATCAAATTAATTCATTAAATATTTCTGTTAAAGTTGTAAGTTCAAAATCTTTTGAAAGACCTCCTGCCAAGCATTAGGCAGGTTTATACACATTGGTACATGGGAAGGAGGTAGTGCTGTTAACACATCCAATACTATGGTGACAGGCATTGATCAGTGGTTCTGGCACTTCCTGGCAAGCCACACTGCCAGAACCACTGACTTAAAACTATAGGCAGTGTATACATGTAACTATTTAAGCTAGCACCTTGATGTTGCACAGAGTAGTGGTCCTTTGTAAGGCCAGATTTATACTGCAACGGGAATGATCATGCCTGATTGGTATCTGAATAAAAACTCTTTTCATGAAGAATTTTAATAATTATGCAATTGTAGTCTTAAATCTAGGAACATGTGTGGAAAAATCAGGGACTTGTATAGAATGAATTACACCGAGCTTACATACATGTATGTGAAAAATACAATAAAATATATTTCATCTCACTATCTTGAATAAATCGATGATGGACAAATTCCAATTTGTATATTAGATAATTATCACTGAAGATCATGTATTGCATAGCAATACCTAGTCCCCGACCAGAAAACAGTCACAAATTTGATAGACATACACACTACTGTGTAGGAATTAGAACCCAAATGGATGCATGACCCGCCCATGTCATATGAAGCTTTCACACACCAAAACTATTACCTAATGCAAAAATATGGCTAGTTACTTTTGTCTGTGTGATAACACAGACATTCTGTTTTTCCCAGATTCTTCACTTCTTTCTGTCATTCTTGACCACCAAATTTGTGTGACATTTTTCTTGAACACTATTACGCCTAGAAACTCTAAACTTGGCTTGATTATACCTCAATACAGAAAGTCTTGTTATGAAGAGGCTGGTGGTGTTTGAAATTATGTAAATCCAGGCCATTTGAAATTCTAAATTACAATTCTTTCCTTTTTGTATATATTACGATCAAAATCTACACAGGCCTGTCAGAGATGTCATGGTGCATGCCCTAATCATATATATCAACTTTAACATACTAAAGATCGTTATGACAACAATATCAAAGGTCAAAAATTTAATTTCATCCATGTTTTTATTCAAGGGCATCTTTATCTATACTAAATTTGATCACAACTTGTGTAGAGGTCTTTGAGATATTTGTACATGTATTGTGATAACAGAGAACATTAGATGGCACCACATGGGTCTATGGATACGGGACACAATGTTTCCATACACTGCTCAAGTACTACCAGTCAGCTGAAATTACTTTTAACATACTTAAGGTGGTCATGGAAAACCTGAAAACATAGTGCCTAACCCACTCTTTGGATGACACAAAAATAAGCTAATTTGTCAATTAAACTGTAATTGCTATGTACTTCATTACATATATGAAATTATCCAGATATTGGGGCTGTGTGCATAGCCCATGTTGGCCTAGAAATTCATCACATGTAAAGTGGTGGCCCTGGGACCTTGGGATGTGGCCAAGGTCCCCTCTGATGCTACAGTGTATTTGTGATCAAAGGAATCAGGCATGATCATTCCCGTTGCAGTATAAATCTGGCCTTACAAAGGACCATTACTCTGTGCAACATCAAGGTGCTAGCTTCAATAGTTACATGTATACAGCTATGAATTGAAAAGTAAAATTAAAGAAAGTAACCGTGACCTTTGGAATGATATCAATGTCAACGATGTACTCTCCAGGTATTGTTTCAGTTACCAGTGAACTTGCAGTGCAACATCAAGGATCTGCTTCAAACAGTTCTGAATTTAGTTAGTGAAAAGTAAAATTTGTGTGAGATGCCCTGCGGCCTTGGGAGCGAGTTCAAGGGCACTAACGTTTAGCTCCCATTGAGGACCACCACCATGTACTAGTTCAAAGTCATACATAATGCAGTTCTCAGGTGATCAACCATACTTTAAATTCACCGAAATGGCGCTTTTGCCTTTGGAATGAGGTCAAGGTCACCTTTATGGCATGTACATGTAAGTCTGGCCCTTATTTCCAGAGCGTGCCCATTCAATTTCAAAGCCATTGGCCAAGCAGGTTCTGAGAAGATTTTTTTTAATATTTGTCAAAAAATGAACAAAATAATAGATAAAAAGTCCAAAAAACACTGCATGACCATATACAAGCTGATTAGAGACCTTCCCAAGGTACAACTGTACCAAGTTTGAAGTTAATCTGGCAGATGGTTTTGGAGAATCCCTACTGATTTACATAGTAATCAATAGGAACATGCATTAACCTATAAGAACCCAAATGTGAAAATTCTTTAAAAAACATAGATCTGCAGTGATCAAGACTCTTGTTGGACCTTTCTGCAAGGAACACTTGCACCAAGTTTCAGCATAATCTGAGCAACAGTTTTGGACCAAAAATAAAATGAATGTAGACAACCACACTTTTTTGCACAAAAATATCTGAAAAATTGCATCATCACCTGTTAAGCAAATTAAGGTCTAGGGGTCACCCAAAGTCTTACGTTGTTTTGCCATGCAGTTGCAGATGATTTTTTTGAAAAAAAAGCCAACAACTGAATGAAGTTCATAAAAAATCCAGCAGTCACTGGAGCATGACTATTGGAAAACACCTGGTAAAAACTGCCCGAGGTATCTCCCCACCAAGTTTGAATAGAGTCTGGTCAGCAGGTTTGGAGAAGTTGACAATGTGAATTGTTGGTAGATGATGTACATATGCATGGACATTCGACCATGAAATAACTGTTAAAGTTCAGCGGACTGACAAGTCATCTGAGCTAAAAATCATTTAAAAAATAATTCAAAATCCAAAAATTACTGAGCACGACCTGTTGAAAAAATTTATAACAACTTGGCAAAAGAACCTCGCCACCCAATTTGAAGCGAAGCGCATCTCAGCATACGTTTTGGAGAAAGCGGCAAAAATGTGACTTAGCATTGTAGTGCCTGCTGATATACACAGAATTCAAGAGAAATGCAGCATTAAGTGTGTGTGTGTGGGGGGGGGGGTGCCGACACATTGCTGATACAAAGTCATAACTGCTTTGGTGCTCTTTGTCTGGCACAAATGATGTTGTATACACAGTATTTGATATTAGTGAAGGAGAATTTCCTCAGTGCTGGCTCCTGTTTGATAGCTTGCAGGCACAGCATCTTGCCAGGTGTTTTCAGCAGCCTGATGTTTTTGCCAAACTGCCTCTGAAAGGCTGTCTTTTCTTTTTCTGTCCACACATGTTTTTTCGCTGCTGAAATGTTTGAAACAGGAGAATGTAAAGAAATCTAGACATGTTCCATGGATATGTAAACTATGATTAATAAACACAAGGAAAAAAATACAAAATTGCACTTAAACTTAGAAAGAATTGTGATATTCCTTCCCCTTCATTACTGAATTCATGTAACTCTTTTTGTGGACATTACCCTGACTGAAACTACCCATCAATGTGACATATATATTACATGATAACATTTATCCAGAAAAGTCTTGATCAAATGTAAATGTAAGCACATTTCATGTATTTTTTGCTTTCAATTGAATATTATTTGAACAGCAAAACAATGTATGTTTGCCGATCGATTGCTAACAACAGATTTTGGTTTGCATCCTCCTCCTTTTAGTTTTCACGGAAAAATTTTTACTGCATACAGTGTACATTTATATACCTCAGAAGCCATAACTATAACAAAAGCTTGCAGTATGGTAGATATATACATGTATAGAACAGCTAAAGGAACCTTCAGGGCCAAATTCTTCTTTATCTGTACCAAGGAATACAATTTGATGTACAAAATATGAAAGATACAAAGGACTATGAAAACCTAATTTTATTGCATCTTTCAAAAATAAAACTACTCGTGCAAATTAAGTTTGTGTGCTGTATTGTACATGTACTTTAATCCTGTTTTTTTTAGTTGCATTTCTATTTTATGATAAGCGCCACCTAACAAGACCCAATTTTTGTTGCACACCATATTACACATATATCTGTACTTATTAAATGATCCAAACCAACACAGCATTGGTCCTCACATATCAGTGTGAAGGCTTGAGGCATGCAGGCAACACATGGCTACTCCCATTGACCACATGTGTTACATGGGCTAATTAATAAAGGTTTAACTTTCAACTTAAAATTTAATCACAGGTTGCAAAAAGTACACCAATTCCCATCTCGGTTACATGTCCTTTATTTCAGATTGTTTCAATTTCAGTATTGTTTTTAAAGTGTCATTAATACTTTGTAACATATGATCAAAACGTTCAACAGCATATTTACCTCTACCACGTCTACTCTTCTAATGTTTCAACTGATTGCAATTGCCATCTTCTGGAAATGTAAACATACATAAAATTGTAATTGTTGATGATGGTAAAAAACACAAATATATTTTTACCGACAGAATGAATTGAGGTAAATTTTGAATTTTGTAGGGATGGTGTAGATAGGCGTTCCCTCCTGCATTACATTAAAGTATGGTGCACTGAACCTAGTTTGCACCCTTTCAACAATGTTCAACAAGCTTATGACACAACATGCTACTATCGCCATTGCTAAACATGAATGAGGGCTTCAAGCTCACATAAAACATTTAGACAAAATACAAATTTGGCAGACACATATACATTTGGGTGGAAGTACAAATACATTTTCTGGAGCACAAACCACGGTTGGGTCCCCACTGCTGAAACAGGAGCTCTTCGAACAACAAATTTTGTTATTAGAGGATATAACAGTAACAAACTAGATCGAAACTTCAAAGGTCCAAATGACCTTGAATTTTTGCCTTAAGGGTGACATGTAAATTGCAAAGATATACAGTGCTGCAAAAGCAACAAGTTGAGTCCAACATTATTAAAATTGGATGAAAATTGGCAAAGTTATGGCTACATGAAAGGTCCAAATGACCTTGATCTTGGAACTTTAAATGGAGGTTATATGGACTTTAAACAAACGTGCAGTGTTGCAATACCTACAATGTGAGTTCAACATGATTATAATTGGATAAAAATTGACCAATTTATAGCTGGATGAAATTTTCAAAAGTCCAAATAACCTTTGGTGTTTCAGGAGAGAGAGAGAGAGAGAGAGAGAGAGAGAGAGAGAGAGAGAGAAAGAGAGAGAGAGAGAGAGTGAGAGAGAGAGAGAGAGAGAGAGAGAGAGAGAGAGAGAGAGTTCTTGCTTTGTGCCTTTGAAGTTTGTCTACTTGCTCTTACCTGTTCTAGATTTTTACTTTCATAAACAACTGGCAGCTGCTTCACCCAGGCAAGCTAGCTCTCATTACGTCTGAAAAGTACTTACTTGTACTGACGTAGTACATTCCAGTGCAAGTGAAAGTACCTGCTTCTACTTACCTTTGTTGGTTCAGTATAAGTCAGTCCAATTAACACCTTTACAGAGCACAGTGAATGCATTGCTATGACTTTGCCCTTTTACCTATCATCTTATGAATACTGTTCCATTGAGGCCAAAAATACTTTCTGTTCCAGATGAGGAGTCAGCGGGTGAAACTGTTACTCTCCGTGTCAGCATTGTGCCTTCCACTGAGTTTTGTTACTTTAGTAGATCTTGTGTGGTTCAGGGTCCCCAGATGCATCAACCAGAGAACTCTTTACCATGCACCAAATCAGATGAAGCAGACAGGTGTTCACCATGTGAACCTGTCCTTTGATGACAAGAACACTGTTTGGAACTGCGTTTCAGGTATTCCAGTGCGACAAAAAGGGAATTATCAAATGCAGGAGTTCAATCAAGGACTTGCCACAACGCACGAGGATTCACATAAAAGACAGCAGGCATTTATAAAGGTATACAGTCAACGAGAGTGGTATGATGGTAAGTTACCTATGGTTGGCGTTTATAAGGGCATTGGTGGATCTGGCGCAGGAAGCACACTAAACTGGGCCCAGGAGACAATAGCTACTTTACATATACTTGTCACATCCCTGAAGATTGTGTTGAAAAAGGACAAAATTAAAATTCTGGACATACCCTGTGGAGATATGGTGTGGATGTCTCGATTTTTGCATACTAGGGATGACATAGAATACACGGGCATGGATATTGTTCCAGGTCTCATAAAGAGGCACGAGTCTGTGTACACAGACTTCCCTTGGAAATTTATTCATCAGGATATCGTCAGCAATGGTCTCAATGAAAGGTACGACCTTATTTTATGTCGTATGATGTTGCAACACTTAGAAACTGGTGGTGCACTGAAAGTTTTGAATCATTTATCAAGGAGTGGCAGCAAATATTTACTGACAACCACTTTCTCTGGACAACCAAGCAACAAAGAATTGCCACACAATCGTGGAAGGTTCAGGCCTCTCAATCTAGAATTGCCACCTTTTGCCCTGATACCACCTATCTGTACAGTGCGAGATGGCGATATATTTCGAGGGACCCATCATTACTTGTCCTTGTGGAAATTACCACTCCAACAAGTGTCAGTCTGTAATATGACAGTACACAATCCACATGGATCTGGTTTTCTCAATAGATTTCACACCTGTGATTAATATCCTGTCGTGATTTTTTTTTGCCTATTAAAAGTGACACTGCCAATCAGCTAAACATTATTTCCTGATGCTCGTGTTAATAAACAAATATGGAGTGCCGCTTGACTCAATATTAACGAAGACATATGTAAAGATCCATCTCTTATCATCATCATCATCATCATCATCATCATCATCATCATCATCATCATCATCATCATCATCGAAACATAACCTAGTCAAACACAAAAAAACTAGAAAAAATTTGATTTGCTTGTACCAAATATTTGTCACAGAAGCACCTTATGATGGACCAGGTCCCCATTTAAAACCAGCTGCTTCTGATGTTTTTAGCTCAACAGACTTGTCAGTCACCTCAGCTTTTGTGAGGGTTCTTCATCCGTCGTCCATCTGTCCGTTGTCTGTCCACAATTCACATTTTTCGATTTTTTCTCAAAAACAGTCATCCAGGTGCACAGGATTTGCCTTGGGTGAGTCTCTACCAAGTTCGTTCCGATGGTCATGCTCCAGTGATTTTTCGATTTTTTTATGAATTGTTTTGTTCTTTTCAGGGGCAAATGGTGGATATGTTCCTTTCATAAAGGCCAAACAAAGTTGCTCACTTGGTGGATTTGATGTTGATTCCTGATTTTTACGGTTTTTTTTTTTTCAAATCTAGTACTAATAGTTAAATGCTCCTTATTATCGATTACTATGTAAGTCAATGGGCTTTCTAACGTTTATTCACATTTTTTCTCGTTGGTTCGTTGGGGAATATTGTAAAAAATCTTCTCTGAAACAGCTCTCCAGATTGCTTTGATATCACACAGGGGCACTCCTAGAGACTCGTAGTTCTTACTTTGTTCACCAGGTGGCACTGCAATTCTATCTTATGTTTTTTATTTTATTTGTCTGTTTTTACTATTTGTGACTTCTTGTTACGATGCCAACCTTAAGAATATTCTAGATAGCAGCACAACTCTACAAATAGTGACAACAACCATTTCAGTTTAACAATAAAAATACATTATCAATCAAAATCAGCACAAAGCAGGTGAATGAAACTATACACTTAGCTCAGCTGGTATTTCAATTAGTAAAATAGTGTGTAGGTAAATCCTAATCCCTGGTGAGAGATCGTCCACAGGTACTGTCCTGCAGTTCAAATTCCCATGGCAGGTGCCAAATAGTCTGGTACAAATCCTACAGAGGTACGGGTTGGTTCCAATGTGGTACTCAAAGGGGCAGTGCTGATTGAAATCCCACAGAGGTGCAGTTTGGTTCATATGTGTTACAATTAACACCAAATATACCAGTCCACTCATAGACACTGTCCACACTCCACAGGTACAATATACAAATGAGTGTCTCTTTGGAAATAACAGTGGCTCAGGATCCCACTGGCTTGAAGTCAGACGGCTCCTGTCAGATCTCAGAATTCTCCTCTCTGTCTTTCATGAAGGGAGATGCTTTATATATATAGGCTTAGAAATCTCACCAGTATTTTCCAGACTTTTTCAATTAGTCACACATCTCAATTCACTGAGATCTGTGAGGACTACATGAGGAATTTTCCATATGAATGTAGGTCACCATTCTAGCTTATCCCAATTGTTTGCAAAATCATAAGAGTCACCCCAACAAAGCAGGCCAACTCAATGAATATGCACATACTCAATGATTACAGTGACCTCTCCAAATCAAAACAAACAATCATTTTCACATCCAAAATATATTCCCTTTCTTGGGGAAGGAAAAATTGGACATATAGGGAAAAATGTGCTTCTGCTCCCTTGTGTCCTTCCTTCAGCCAGTTCATACTCTGTCAGTCCATCCATTCGGTAGAAATTTTGTCCAAGCCATACCTTCCAAAGTATAAATGCTAGCCCTTTAAAATTATGGAGTCAGTGGATTATAGGTAATAGGTGTGCATAGGCATTAATTTGTGTGTCTAATTGCTTACATTAATGAATTAAATTCACCAAAGTTCATTAGGCAACTTCCAGATCAGACATATATTTGTCCAGGCCATATCTTGGGAACTGTAAAGGCCAGCGATCTGAAATTTTCAGGGTTGGTGGATCTTGGGTAGAAGGTGTGCATATAGGAATAATTTTTATATCTCTGGCGATTACTTGCTTTACCAAATTAATTGATTAACAAATATCAAGCACATCAAACCAATTTCATCTGGTCCACATCTTCTTAACTATATATACTAGCCCTTTGAAATGGAGAGAGTTGGTAGATCAAAGGTATTAGCTGTGCATAAGCATTTTTGTGTGCCTAATTGTGTATGGATCATTCCATGTCAAATCACGCAAATTCTGATATAGCCCCAGCTCGACCCATCTTGGATTTTCCTCAAATTTCACTTACCTGTAGAACAACTATTTTGAGGATGTTTTACAACATATTAGGCCCTTGTGGCCACTGGTTCAAATCTTATGGACCCTGGGGAGGGGGAGGGGTCATCTTTAAAAAAGTCTGTATTTTTGCCATTTTCAAAGCTTTATTACAGCTTCTGGACTCAAGCCACATCTATAATTTTTTCTGAAGTAATTCTTGTGAAGTAAGACAAAATTGAGATGATTTCCAATACTTTTGGTGGTACAAAAATGGCAAAAACACAATCGCAAATGACAAATTTTGATTTTCAGCTGCTCATTTGACCGATCTATTGACTTGCTACGATGCTAATTAGTTGTATATGTAATATTTATGTTAGATACTTGTACACGGGACAAAGAAATTAAAGATTGAATATGTAACTATAAAATTATTTGTAAAGTTGTACTTTTTGTTAATGGCGAACCCTTTAACCAGGGTATAACTCAGTCCTGACAAAGAGCACCAGCATCAAACTTTGCTATTTTGTACAACAAGTTCATATTCACAACATATCCAAAAGCATGATGGTGTCTTGTTTCCTTTTAACAAAATTTTATCAATGATTTTGAAGGAAAATGTGCATTGCGTAAGAGCCATTTTACTGATACTTAACCCCTTAAGTGCCAAATTACCACAAGCTGACATCTATAACAGGTTTTAGCTAATATAGTTTAAAATATAGAAACATATTCTACTCAACTGTACTCGTCCATAGTAAAGTTTTGGTAAGCACTTCTTATTCTAACATGGTTAAACTAAACTCAAATTGGTACTGCACTC
The DNA here is from genome assembly GCA_964020975.1 of Hermodice carunculata. Lineage (NCBI taxonomy): Eukaryota > Metazoa > Annelida > Polychaeta > Eunicida > Amphinomidae > Hermodice > Hermodice carunculata. The sequence goes on along the minus strand of OZ026618.1, from coordinate 57,290,330 downwards.
CTGTGTTTTCATTTATCCATTCTTAAATTGTGTCATATTCTAACCATTTTCCAGGGGGAACAGCTGAAATACGGGGAGGTGGGGAGTATATGGTAGTAAAATGACTTCAATGAATGGTTCATTTTTTTCTCAAATTCACTGCTGTAATTCTATTGGAAGGAAACAAGACATCAACACAATTTTTGGATATATTGTGTAACTATTTCTGTTCTACAATATTCAAAAGTTTAATAGTGGTGCAGTTTGTCAGGACTCAGTTACACCTTGGTAAAAGAGGCCCCAATAACAAAAAACGCAACTTTTGAACCAAATATTTTCACATCTGCAAATTAATTTAGTCATTTCTTTGTTTTAAATACAAGTATCCTATTCCAACATTACATTTACAACTTTGCAGTATTGTAGCAAGTGCATAAATGGGTGAGATAGGTGACTAAAAACTGAAATGGTGATTGTTTTTGACAATATTTAGTCCACCGTAAATACTGCAAGAGATCTCCTACCATACATAATACTACACTTCTTAACTCTAATAATTCGAGAAAAATTAATGGCTGTGGCTTTAATAGTGTTACTAAAATGGAGCTTTAAAAATGGCACAAAATTATAGGCGTTTTTCTTTTTGATCACCCCTCCCCGGGAGCCCTAAATCATAAACCAGTGGTCAGAAGGGCCTAATATTTTGCAAATCCTCTATAATAGTTAGTTTACTCTTGTGTATAGTTTGGGAAAAATCTGAGATGGATAAGCTGGGGCCATTGCCTGAGTTCACACGGAATGACCCTTACATTGATTATATAATTAACAAAATTTCATCAGTCAACCTCCAGATCAGAAAGGACTTTGCCTGGGTCATAACTTTTGAACTATAAATTTGGGTGATTGTGGGCGATAATATGACAGCGGACATTCATAGTATTAATCATTGGGTTGAGTAATGGCTACCTTTGATCTAAGGCTGAGAAAAAGGGGCCAAAAAATCACAAATTTACTGTTACAATACACCAACACTGGAACCCAAAGAGTGTGTCACAATGTTATATTGGCAAACTTATTTCAAGATGCTTGACTTAGATCGAAACCCAAACTCAAAAGGTACCGCAGACATGTTGACATTATACAATTGTTGACTGATATCTGGCGGGACTTGTAAAAGGTAAATCTTGAAGGTACAACATCTGCACATAATAGGTGTGGTTGATTGATGAGTGCATCTGCATATGATTTGCCATTGGAGATAACTGTCGTAAGTGAAAGTGTTCCCAGGTAGTGGCAAATTGAATGTCTGTTTCTTGCATCATCAGCATGGAACTGCTAATATTGAGAAACTCTGTGACGGTCATTTTATCTTCACATGTGAACGTACATGCATTTTACCATAACAAGAATGCGATACAGAAAAAAAGCTGGTGAATTCCTATGGAACTAACATTATACAGGTCAAAAACACATTAAATTCAGTAATATAAGGGTCAAATGCAAACTGCATATGTCATCGATAATTAAGAAAATAATATAGATCAGTGAGTTAGGGTTACTAAATTAATTCAAATTGGACATATGCATTGTGCGTAGGTTTTGAAATCTAATACTCGATGAATGACCTTTGAGGGGCTAGTACACCTTGTGACTTTCATGTGGAAATATATTATTATTTTATTCGTCTTTCACGCAAAACAATCAAAAGCATATATTTTCTTAAAGAAAACATTTGTCTTAATTTAAATTCACTATTGATTTTAAGATTTAAGCATATCAATAAGTTCAATTTCATTCCAATTAAATTTGCTAAATTTACATTAAAGAAAAAATTGCTGTTCAAACATTTACAAACAAGTTAGCTTGTAATATTGAATTAAAGCTAGCCCCTTTGTCTAAAAAACCGTATATCAGATTTTTTTAAAAGGGCTTAGGTAATTTTCTAAAGAAATTTGAATTGAACTGTTGCTGAAATTTAAAAAAAGAATAAAACTTAAAAAGCTGTAAAATCTGAACTAAAGCCTTCACAAAATTTGAGATGGTTATGCATCCAACAATGTGCTCTGCTTATTTTGCTGAAAACCAAATGTTTATCTGGAAATGTGTGTGAGCTATTTTTTTTTATTATACTCAGAAAATATAAAAGTATTTGTAATTTAAAAACTAACTAGGATTTAATGACTGAAAAGTTGTAGAAAATCTGTTGCTGGTTTAACATTTATTCAGATGTGTTCTCATTAAATATTTAGTTTTTATGGATTAAAATGAAAATAAATTGTAGAATACACAATATAATATTCAACAAAAGTTTTCTAAAGTGTTTTAGCCCCTTAGCCTAACTTTTAGAGATCACTGATGGAATAAAAGTGGAAAAAAAACTTTTGGAAATTTCTAGGGTCCTTACTTTTCATGGAACTCGATGAAATGTGGTGAGAGTGTTGGGGATGCAAAAATGTTGAAGTATCACGATACTGGTGGCGCCAGCTGCAAGTGCATGCAAAATGTAGTAAAATCTATTTTGAGACAAGTATAATTCATTATCAGCAGAAAGAATGAGACTATAATGATTCTAGATATACATGCATTATAAATGCTAACTATGTGGGGGGTGGGTATGCACATATTACATCATCTGGGTGACCTTGATCTTCTGTCCCAAGGTGACTGAATCCTGACATAAAAGTTAAGGACCCGCTCATTACTGTCTTGGCACATGCAACAATATCCATCACAGGAATTGCCCAACTAAGCTATGATTACATGTGGAGCAAAGTGCCATCTGGTGGATAAGTCAGACACTAAAATAACATAATCTTTATATGCATCCATGTTTACCATCACAATATTGTACAGAGAGGAAATGACCTTTTGAATTATCATACTGGCACCATGTTGAAATATGTGGGATTCATTATCTTGAGAAATAAGGGTAATTTTACTAAATTTACAACAAACGGGTATCACATGTGTCCACCTTCATAAATGAATGACTTTCATATTTTCTCAAGTTCAGAAGCCACTTCAGGACTCATAACATTGAAATGAAAATGTAGGTGTAGTATCGCCATGGTACCAGCCGAGCATTACGCACAAGGGCCTCTTGAGTATTATTTTTTTTCTGAATTTTGGTGTGGTTTTGTAATTGTACACTTCATCTCCAACACCATCACTCAATCTATAAAAAAAACATGGTGTAACTGTTCCTTGTAGAAGGGTCACACAAACTTGTTCACCAAGTGGCGTTGCTGAAGATCCCTGATTTTTTTTTTTTTTTTTTTTTTTTTTTTGTTCAGTTCGGGTCAATGCAAATATACCCACAGACTACTATGTAAGTGAATGGAGATTGCTGTGGTAATTCTCATTTTCGACCTGTTCGCTAAAGGCGTCAAGCAGATTCACTTGAAACTTGGTGAAGATGTACCTTGGGTGGGACTCTACCAAGTTTGTTCACATAGTTATGGGCCAGTGATTTTTGTGTGTGTGTGTGTGCTTTGTTTTGTTTTTTGTTCATTTATGACAAATTCTTTAAACGAACTTCCCCGAACTTGCTTGGCCAATTATTTCAAAATTGCTTGGAGACACTTCTGGGTACCCCAAAACTGTGAGCCAGATTTTACTTAAACTTGATGGGAATGTATCTTGGGTGAGTCGCTATTAAGTTTGTTCCAATGGTTATGGTTCAGTGGTTTTTGGATTTTCCCTTAGTTTTCTTAATATGTTTGACAAAATTAAACCCTTCTTCTCCAAAAAAACAGTTGGCAAGATTTCTCCAAATTGCAAAGGGACGCTAGTGGTCATCAGGGCAAGACTTACATGGTACATCAGTGATCTTGGCTTCATTCTCGAGGTCACAGATCTACTTACATGAATGTTACTGTTGCGTCATAACTTAATCTTTAACTTTGATATTGCACTTGGTGGTGGTTCAGCCTGTGTGCAGGCCAGATTTAGGGAGTACATGAATGACTTTGACCTTATTTCCAAGGTGACAGTGTCACTTCTCTGCTATGACCTTGATTTTGGTCATGGCTGTGGTCCTCATGGATGATCCTGACCTTATTTTCAACAGCCCTTTTGTTCTGTTTTGCATGCTGTATAAGTGGCGATGTGTGCTACCATTAGATAGAAAAATGGGAGAGGAGGGTGCACTGGAGTTTTTCCCTCAATTTTTGTTTTATTTTAGGGAAGAGTTTTGCCCGCTTAACGTCAGGAAGATTATGCCCGGATGATCTTATGTCAGCAGGAATATGCCCTGAAGACCTTTGGAGGCATTTGGTTGCCATGCTCATCGCTTTAAAACTTGAGGCCAATAGAGATGACCATTCATCAGTTATTAGCTAGACACCTTTTGATATGGCAGAAATCGCTGCATGGAGAAAGACAACATAAGCAAAAAAAAAAAAATGTTAGCCTTTTTCACAGCTATTGCTGTAAAAGGAGACATTTGCGGAGATCTACCCAAAGTGCCAGAATGCTGAAGGATTTTGAAGACATTCTCTCATTTGAGTAAGAAGACAGAACACCTTGAGTTAAGTCAGAAGGATGTCATTCTGAAAACTGACAAAAAAAAATATTTGGTCCAATCGTGAAAATTGTGTCGTCAAGAAAAGATATGCATGTGAAAGATGAACTGCAAACCCATTGGGCCGTTCACTTAAGGTATTGGCGACACCTGGAATAACAGAAGACCAATAAATGAATTTTGACAATGAAGATACCACAGAACTTAATTATTCCTCAAGTGTGAGCTGTCATTATCAAATGCGTAGCATTGTTCTCTGCAAAATCAAAAGGAACCCACCGCTTTTCTGGTCAAACTACTTCATTTATATTGAAATCAGCTGTAGGTAATGGTGTTCGGATAATAACGCTGACATTGTACTTCATGTGTGTGATAAAAATTGCATACCAGCAGTGAAAGAGGTGCAGAATCTTGTGTGCACTCCCAACAAATGCTTTAAGCCAAGGTTTTGCTTGTTTTTCTTTTCATTTTTCTTCTGCCAAGCACCAACGAAAAAACCAGCTTGATACAATTTACTGTCCATTACAATATGACCTTATTATAATTAGATTAAAAAGGAGCACTGATTGTCCGTTGGGTCTTTGCAGGCTACGTGTTAAAGATCAATAACTACTGGTGCTCGTGATCTGCAACATATGCTAAAGATTCCATTTTTACCCTTAGGTAGCGTGGTAAGCAATGTACTCTTTTTAATTATGGTTCCAGATGAAGAGCTTTCAGCAGAACAATCAGGCTTTTGCAATCTCTGTAAAAAATATGCTGTTAAATCACACAAGAAGGCAGTATTGAAGTCAAGGAGCTACAATGTGCTCAGAAGGAAGTGAATGGGTGCTTAGTATTTCATGCAGCATCTGCATCTGAATATTTCTTCAGAAGACTGCAACCTGGTTGTAAAGTTTCTATCATTCATCCAGTTTTCATCTTCATGTAAATATATACCTAAAACCATAATTTCCTCATTACACCACTTCACCGGTAAATCTCGATCTACATTGTTTTTGTTACCTCTAATCCATCTTATTACATTTTTCCTGAGGTTTGCTTTTAAACCACTACTTTTTTCAACGTCTTTTAACACTTCTAGTAGCAATTTTGCTGATTGTATGTCTTTTATAAAAAATGATGTATCATCGGCAAATTGCGAAATTTATAATTCCGTATCACCAATCTTGATACTTTTAATATCATCATTCCTCCTTACTCTAATAGCTAACAATTCCACCGCTAAAATTAAGAGAAATGGGGACAAGGGGCAACCTTGTCTGACACCTCTAGATAATGGGAAGAACTCGCAAGCGTAGCCAGTATTGGTCACACAGCTTGAAATATCATGGTACAAAATTATGACCCTTTTTGAAATTTCGTTCCAAAGTTAAAAATGTCTAGGACCCTGTTTTTGTATACCCACTCAATGGTATCAAAGGCTTTCTCAAAGGCAATCAAGAGAAGTAGTACTGGCATATTCTTAATTGTAGAAAAATGTAAAATGTCTGACACAGTTCTTACATTCTCTCCTATATAACGACCTTGTACATAAGCAGTTTGATCTTCATGGAATAATGCTGGCAACAGCATTTGTATTCGCTATGCTAGAACTGTTGCAATTATTTTATAATCGATGCTTAAGAGGGAAATGGGTCTCCGATTTTTCAAATTTGTTCGGTTTGTATCTTTTTAGGTATCAATGTTATTATGCCTCTTCTTTGATTGATTGATAATGAATTTGTTTCATAAGCTTAATTTAAACTTTGTATAAAAAGTATCTTATTTTGGGCCACAAACCTTTGTACCAGGACTTTTCCCATTTTTGAAGTCCTTAAAAGCCTCCAAACATCCATCTTCAGTTATATTCTGTTCATATTTTGCTTTTTGCACAGCATTTACTTTAGGTGTTCCATGTAGGTTTAGGAAATTGCTGGTGGTGGAAGTATCCTTATTTTTAATATAAAGATTCTGATAAAAGATATTTTTCCTCCTTTAGGAATGCCTCTGGGTTTGTAATTTCTTGATCTGTGTGATCTATTAATATTCTTATATCTTTATTTTTGAATTTCCTCTTCTCTAGGCCCAAGAAGTATCTAGTACATTTTTCACCCAACTCTGTCCATCTGGCCTTGGATCGTATCATTATTCAATGGGTTTGCCTATCATTGATTTCTATTAATTTTGTTTTAATTTCATCTATTTTCTCTTTTCATTCTGTCGTAGGATTTTCAATTGACATCTTTTCTTCTAGCTCTGCTACCAGAAGCTTTTCTTTTTGCTTATTCTTTGCTTTCCATTTTGAATATTGTATGGTTTATCCTCTAATCTCAGCTTTTATCACGTCCAGCACTAGGCCTTTGTTTTCTCCATTTGCAAATTTTTGTTTGCAATCATTTAAAAAACGTCTGATTCTCTGCATGTACTTAGTAACTATTAATACATCAGTTAAATTTCCAAAATCCTGTCCACCTGTCCCTATATAATTTACCTGTGAGTTCTAGAGATATCATGTTGTGGTCAGTTTTAACTGATGGTTTGATCTTATCATCGTTAACCCATGGAGAAAGAAAGGATGCAATAAGCCAGAAATCCAGTCTACATTGAATGAGTGGGTTTCTGGATTGCCAAGTGTACATAGATGTGTCTGGGTTCCTTTGACGCCATATGTCAATTAAGTCTAATTCATTGAGCAGCAATTCTTGTATACGTTGCATATATTTTTAATTAAGCCTGGATCCCCCCCCCCTTCTTTTATTACCTATGGAGACATAATTGTATTAAAATCACCCCCTATAATGATATTTTCGCCCGTAAATCTACAAATTTTCCATACATTTCATTTACAAACTAACACTGTTCCCTTTCGTAATTTTAGGTGGGTGCATATATATTTACTAAAATGAATCTCATTTCGCTAATATCAACTTCTAAAGTAATGTATCTACCCTCATTATCTGCGATTAGATGATGTATCTAATAATCAATAATGTTAGGGATTAGAATAGCGACACAACTATTATGGGGCCCATGTGAGAATATTATGTTTGCTCCACACTCATTTCTCCATATACTTTCTGTCTCTGAGCTATGTGTTTCTTGCAAAAAACACATACCTTTGTGAAATGTTCGTATCCAGTGGAACTTGCATCGCCTTTTAACTGTATCTGCAATACCTCTTACATTAAGGGGAAAAAAGCTTTAAAGAAAAGTTGCTGTCCATTGTATCTAATAGTATTTGCCTTTGTCATCATAGTAACAACTACACTCTATATCGGTCTTATAATGTTGGGGTAGGGACAAACTACTTTAATACACATGATAAAAGCCAGACGGACTTTGGTCATTGATCAGCCTTGGTGAATTGAATGAAGCTATTGTAGAAAATAAGTGAGAAAAAATTGAATGGGTATTAAGTGGCTCCATAGATACGAAGCCTACAAATCTAATGTTCAAATGTGTGAACATTTGGTCTTACAAAAAAACTCTTCTGCCCCCCCCCCCCCCCCCCCCCCATTTAGAAGTCCGCCCCCGGTAAAGGGGATAGGTCCTTGATGCACAACCATTACGTTGATCTGAGCAGTTTATCCAGTTGTTGGCCATATTTAATCTCCAGCACTTTGTTGTTCTCGGTCTTCACTTTTACTTTTCCGTTCTATGTCCAACAGTCTGTCACTCTTTGATCAGCCTTAACTCTGTTAAACAGCATCTGTATATCTCGGCACAGGTCATCCACAATCAAATCTTTGTACCTTTCAGTTTTTTTCTGGCCGTCATAACCTGATCTTTGTTTTCGTTGTTGAAAAACCTCACGATAATTGGTCTGGAATGCATTTGTAGCATCTATGTTTTTTTTCCCAGCTGCTCAACTTTGCTTTTCAGCCTTTTCGTGTTCCTCCTTAAGGGAGGCTAGTTTTTCGTGAATGGCTGTGACACATTCTTGAACATTTTCCTCTACCATTTTCCTAATGTCACTCGCTATTTCCTCTTTTATTTTGCCCAGCATAGCTGTCAGCTTAAGTTCAATATTTTCTATCGCACTGCGGTCTCCCTCTTCGTCTAACTCTGAGCTTATTGAGAGAATCTTTTTAATACGTTTAACATCAACACCCCCGGGATACCTGGACACACTGCCTGGTGATTTACTTTCAAACCTCTTACGTTTCTCTCTTACAGGTGTATACATGGGAGCACAAATGTTGGACTTTATGCTATTAGCCTGCAATAGTTTGCTTCCGTTGCTGCCAAGCTCTGATCATTCCTGGAGACTTTGTTAATAATATTCGACTTTGCAGTTATGTGATCATTATGTCTGGTTATGGTCTTTACACGATACCTCTACATCGTTCCGGAGGGTCAGACGGACTCCAATCAACAGTAAAACATAATTCTTGGGTAGCCCATGCTGTTGTTTTTTTTTTTTGTTTTTTTTTTTCTTTTCTTTTTTTTTTTGGGGGGGGGGGTCAATTGATTATGAGTTCGGTAAAAGGCCTCAAACAATAATTTGTTCAACCACTTTGGCACGCATGTCTGATGGGCGATAATACAAGTATTGTGATTGTTCTCTCCCCAGTGTTTACGTCTGGTCCTTAGGAGTTTCCGCCCACCTACACAATCATGGATCTCTATAGGAATAGAGGAGAGAATTCTACTGCTTCGCTAGCTACCGAAATTCGGAAACAGCCCAGCAATGACGAATATTGCTGTCTGCTCTGTAATAAGTTCTCAACTTTCACCGGAAGTACTGGAAAGCTGACTTTCGGTTTGTTTACTCAATGTATTGCGCATATGAGACAATTGGAAAATTTTAACGGGCATTGTTACCCACTCCCATTATTTTTATCATATTAACATTTATGTTGCTTACAGTATGCCTTTTCTGTGTCTGTTAATTTCATTGATGCCGTTCGACAGACATGTTATTCAGAAGATATATGGTGCGTCAGCTGTTCGTACAAAATGATGCACGATCACATTATTCATGTCAAATACCCGCGATTTTGTTCCCCGCTCCTGTGGCAGTATGCAGTGAACATGCGGACAGGAAACAAGTACTAAAATCTATGATATACTACAATATACACACTTTATGAAAACATCACAAATATAAATCAGAATTACCTAGTCTTCGTGAAAAAAACAGATGCTTAACTGTTCATCCCCTCGAAAATGGATCAAAGAATTACGTAAGGTATGCTGCAATACGTGATGACAGATAATTTAAATTTAATCGTTATATGTTCATTTACATACCGCTATCTTCATTTTTTTGCGGACATGCAGTGTAGGGCTTAGAATTGTATGTTTTATTTTAGAATATTACGTATGTATACAAATATACAACTATATACACACACACACACACATATATATATATATATGTATATATATATATATATATATATATATATATATATATATATATATATATGTATATATATATATATATATATATATAATTACGTAACGCCTGTATGATTTGATAATGACTGGTATACCACTTACCAGTAAATGTACTGTAAATAATTTATAAATCCTAAGAAATGAAATTAAAGTAGCAGTCAGAAAAAAGCATTGTTGTCCAAACTTTTTTTACAAGGCACATCAAAGGAACGGCATTCGAAGTATATGTGAACTAGTATCTGAAAAAATTTAAAAAATAAAAAATAGAACGCACACACTCAATCACGTTTGTTACCTAAAATGTGGTTGTGATAGGCACTACCACGGGTCATATTACGTACATTTGTATACTCAAGAAGAAGTCGAAGATACATATGCTTTCATTGCCTAATTATAAGGACTATCCATTCTAATATGCTTGGATACACTGTCCTAGGTTGTATGCGCTTGACAGGAACTGATTTCTAAATATTTCGAAATTGTCTTCAAAATAGGTGGAAGGAGCGGCATATGAATGACGTTTCCATATGCTACGTGATCAGGTTCAACAAGTTAGTATCCATTTTTAATGTTTCAGTGACGCTTTTGGGTACATACTGCAATTAAATATAAATATATGTATTTCAACTGAATTCCGTATGTAGACTAAGACGATGGCTCTTCAGGCGAGCAAAACGCACATAGTATATACCTGGCTCAGGGGACTGAAGAGTATAATTGGTAAGCGAGACAAAACTCGAAAGCAGTCTAGGATACATGCGTGTGGCACCAGGAAATGAATATCTTAGAATTAAAATCTCCTAGATAATGCGACTTCATTTTGCACAGGCACAAATTTTGTTTCATATTTTCGTCGTGACTTAAGTTGGCATTTCTTTGCTTAAAATATGCAACAAGGAACTCGCTGTACAGATGTACGGTAAGTTTTGGGTTTACTTTTGGTGCCCGGATATGACATACAGTGTCCAACAGATGATACCAGTGGGCTGAAAAGAGAGGACGGGACAAGACAATGTGGACATTTTCGCTTTGGAAAGAACATGCACAATCTGATGAGGGGATTATGTTCACTTTAGAAGGATGCGAGTTTGCTTGTGAGCCGCCCTGGCGCAAGTGAGTATGAAGAGTATCTGGGAAACGCTTTCCGGGTGAAAGATAAAAGTAGTTTGATTGCACTGAAAGTAACTTCCCGAAGTTTGCGAACAGCTTAATTTGCAGAATGAAATATTCCTATTTTTCAATCAGCAGTGCATAAACTATTCACGTATTCATCATTTGAACAAGGAGTGCGCTTTTTCAATAAACTTTTCACATTAACACTGCTATCGTGCGTTTTATACGCCTATAATTTGATACCGAAAATCGAAAAGACAGGGTTAAGGTCATGCATGAATCTACCTATTGTTTGTATTTCTGTGATAACTCTTCAAAAAATCACCCCTTAAAGCTGCTTATCCAATTGTATAAACTTCATAGTTTGGACATTGTTTCCACAATATCTTCTGAGTAAAGGGACAGATTTTGTTTTAATTTCGTGCAAAAATGCATCAAAAGACAAAGAATAGATGATTAGATTTTCAAGTCAATGTAAATCATTGAGCTGTTGCTGTAACCTATATTGTGTGCTTAATGTGAAATATTTGCAACCAAATTGGTTTGGTTAAACATATTTTATTCCGAAGAAAGCAATGACGAAGGAGGGCAGAGCAAATGTATTGATGACACGCCCGAGATCCAACCCCAAACAGCAAGATATATCAACTTCAGACCAACATCAGCAGCAACAAAAGCCAGTAGTGCTCTCTTGTCTGTTCAAAACTCTGTTTTGTGACAAGCACGAATAATTTGAATAAAACAATGAAAAAAAAAATCATCCATAATACACACAGTTCTTTGTATTTGTACATCTATTTGAATGAAGTTGAAAGTAGCATTACATTGCCGTATTCAGCAAACGGTACTCGCTCACATTGACAACAATTACGAAAGATAAGGAGGGCCACTGACGGTGTTCTCTTGCGGTGCTAAAAATCATTTGTCAAAAAGAGAGGCGTAAATTAAAATCAAATGAAATATGCCAACTGACCGATCTCAATTTAAGTTACGGAACCTCTATTTATCTTCCAGTACATGTATAAGATGAACATAAACTAAGGGTTGTGGTCCCACAGATCCGGTGGCTTCTGTGGGTAATCGTGATGTGACATTTGTCAATCCAAAATTATGGGCACTTATCAATGGGAAACGTTTCTCATGATATGGGTTTAAAGCCTTTTAAAGTGCTGTTCTCTATGCTTGGCAGTGACCTCGGTCAGCACTGTGTACGCTTGTACTCTGACTCTTGTGTGCATGTGTCTTATGAAATAAACGAGAGAGGGAGAGAGAGAGAGAGAGAGAGAGAGAGAGAGAGAGAGAGAGAGAGAGAGAGAGAGAGAGAGAGAGAGAGAGAGAGAGAGAGAGAGAGAGAGAGAGAGATTCACTTCTCTTTTTACATTTCACGAATGTAAGACCTCCGGTACAAGCGAAGAAAGAAAGAAAGAAGGAAAAAAGAAAAAAAATCTGTCTACATTGCTCCTTTAATATACTTTGAATGTATGTACCGTGAAATATAGAAAGTGGAGTGTGTACGTCATTAGTTATTCCATAATACAAATGCACACAGATGTGCGAGCCTCCACACTGTAGACTCACGTCGGTGTCGGGCACACAGTACAGCATTCACCAACACTTCTCCCTCACTTGACCATTAAATGTGCCCCTTTGGATTGAGAGATGCCCCTCAATGTGACTGAAAGAGGCCCATCATTGCGTTTAATAGGAGTCCCGTGATTTTTGACTGACAGACGCGATTCCATCGACAAGCTCCATAATTATCAAAAAAGAGTTGGGGCGGGAAAGGGCGTCAATATGGTTTTGTTATATTTTTTTGCGTTTTATCGTACCCTACAAGGTGTATCACCTTTCATATTTTTTCTTGTTTTCATTGGAGGACCATGATCCTATATTTCCGATACATTCTATAGTGAGCTAAAGCTTAATGCACCAATTAAAATACTTGTAGGTGTAGGCTACTAATGCTAATAAAGACATATCACTTAAGTAAGATTCATCACCATAAATGATTATGGTGTTCGAGTGAAAAGAAGCTTTACTTCACACGTTATGTTGCCAAAATGATTGTGCGAAACCCTCAAAGCAGTCATTACCAAAACCGTCAATAACATTTTGATTGGGTTTGGCAATGACTGCTTTGGGGGGTGGACAGTTTCGCACAATCATTTTGGCAGCATAATGTGTGGAGTAAAACTTCTTTTCAATTGAACACCATAATCATTAATGCTGATGAATCTTAACCAGACCTATGTACCTTTGCCTAGCTAGGCGGTGTATATTATTTGCCCGTTATAAACTTCAACACACGTGACTTATTGGGGGTCAATTCAAACTAATAGAACTTTGAATAAAGGGTTGATGTACTTAGATTTGCCTAATTGAATATCTGTACTTGCCTGGTGTCATATTGCTTGTAGTCATAGATTAGATTGGCTAAAATGGGAGAGCAGCGGTTTTCATCGCAGATCATAGAAAAATGACTACTGCCAATCATATATTGAAGAAAACAATCGAAAGACCGACCATAATATATGACACAAGGTATCTCTGACAACTCCATGCCCTTTACCCTTACGAGGGGCTGTGTAAGACCAAACTTCCCAGTTAATGTTGATTCTACATACGATTTTTTTTTGGCCTGTAACGCATGAGATGTCACCATATGGTTGTTAAATATTGACACTAGTAGATCCTTGTAGCACCGCATCTGTACATGTATATGCCACGGGACTGCGACAGTACATCCCTGGAGACTCCACGAGGAGATCCATACGATCCATGTATGGGATAATTGATGCACTCAATTTAGAGGCAAGGTAGGTAAACACATTTTGATTATTCTTTTTACATGTTCAGTTACTGCGTTTTGAGTAAATTCTTCATTCTCAGGAACAAGCTGTTACCCTCGGCAATGATATAAACATGTATTACAAAACATTCTTTTCCCAAGGTCAGAGTTTACCAGTGGTTTGACATTTGAGTGGTTAATATGGTGCGATACAGGTAGATTGAAAGATATATATGTCCAAGAAATTTACAAGAATCAGAGCAGCCTACAATGCAAGCATACATGCATGGTAGGATGGATCACTGAAATGTGCAATGCATACATACATACATACATACATACATACATACATACATACATACATACATACATACATACATACATACATACATACATACATACATACAGAGACAAAATAACTAGGATGAAACTACAGACGATGTAAGCATTTCGTGTCAACATGTTTTAGTTCACATGTACAGAGCGGATGGTTGACATGTAGAGATGATGTCCTACTTTTACACAAGAGGGTGTCACGAGTACGTGTATTGTGTAAATACAATTAAACATGAAATATATGTATATACTTATATTTTAGTGGATATGGAACCCCGACGTAAGGGTTATCCAGTGCTTACCGCATGAAATGATCCCTCAAATGTGTAATTCTGTCACACACCTACGCCTTGACTGATTCGAGCCTCGTGTCACCCTTCTGAGTCAGACATTGTCTGTTTCCACCCATCCAAAATGACCGACAAGCCGACACAAAATCGCCACAGCGTAACGGACGGGACAGAATTTTTTGAATGGTGACATACCCAAGCGTGAATTCCAGTTTGGGTCAGAGAGTATATTTAGTGGTACATGATGGGATTTTCAGTAAATTCTCTTGGTAAAGAATGTTGAATTATCCCTCCTTAGCAAGAAAGGCAGAAAGAGACAAACTACACATGTAAAAGTTGGAGGACATATATCTTGTGCGGGTGTCTACCAGGTTTGTTTGCTTGTTCATTTATTACTTTTTCGGATTTTTTCCTTTTATTTCTGTGATAACTCTTCAAAAAATCACCCCTCAGAGCTGCTTAATCCAATTGCTTTAAAACTGCGTCGCGTCACGTTGTACCCGAATATTTTGTAATCAACTGGTGCCGTTACACCTCAATTAAGCCAACAGGTGGAGCTAGAATTTAATTTAGTCAACACGTCCTTGTGATATTTCTCCTCCCACCCGGCATTATCATGATTATCATGTATCTGGTATGCCTATGTCGAAATTTCCTGTGTACATGTTATGATGTATAATTGTGTTGTTGCTTTTTTTTTTCTATTATTTTGT
Organism: Hermodice carunculata; assembly: GCA_964020975.1. Classification (NCBI taxonomy): domain Eukaryota; kingdom Metazoa; phylum Annelida; class Polychaeta; order Eunicida; family Amphinomidae; genus Hermodice; species Hermodice carunculata. The sequence goes on along the minus strand of OZ026618.1, from coordinate 57,275,204 downwards.
AACTGTTGTGCTTTGTATCATTTTGTATTTGTGCGCACTTTGCTGTATTTTTATTTTCTTTACACATTTTTGTGACAAAATGCCATATATTCTGGGGGTTTTTTTATGGTACAGTCAATAAAGTTTCTATACGTGGAGCTTCATGACACCTTTTGTTTGTTTTGAAAGCTAGCATTTTTTTTTTTTTTTGCAAATTGCAGGTTACGTTATCCTACAGGTAGTGGAGCTTGTCCCGGTGTTCATCAAAGTTGTTCAGGAACTATATAGTACATGGGATTGTTGTTTCCCGAATTTTGTTGAATTTGCAAACTAACATGCTGATCGATAAAAGAACATATTTGAGTGGTAAATGTGGGGACTAGACATACTGCATGCACATGTAGTTTTTTTCTCCAAAATGACTGACCAAAGTCACTTTAAAATTTGCATTGGATACACTTTGGAGAGGTCTCGTACAAGTGGAGCTACATTAAAGGATTGCTTGACTTTATTTTTAACAAGGACATGTGTGAAACGCTTGGTCAGTTGCTTCAAAATTTCGCAGAGCCCGCTCCGTCGTGTCTCGCACCTCGACGTGTTCAACGGGTAACGCTTCACACACACACACACGCGCGCGCGCGCGCACGCATATATATATATATATATATATATATATATATATATATATATATATATATATATTATATATATATATATTCAACGATTTGACTGTGTTTTATGTACTTTATCACCCGACTGAAACCGCTAGGTGGATTATCTTTACCTTAATAGGAATATATAATTTGACACATTTTTCTTTGCTGTAAAGTGACCCATGAATATTTGCACTGATGTGGAATTCTAGCAACATCATATATCTCTAAAATACTGATGTTTAAAATGTGAATAAAATCCTACAGGCACTTTGGAGATATGGCAGTAAAAAAGTCAAATGCATCGCAAATATGTCACTGTGACTAAATTTTGATTGGTGTCACAGGATAACTTGACCAGCTATTCTTCGTAGAGCCTATCTTTGTTTCCAATATCAAAAGGATCAATTTAAGCACTTTCAAGACATTGCGGTAATAAAATTAAATCAGTGTAAATGGAGCTCAGTAACTACAGACAGAATAGTGCACCAAGTCGTATTAGCGAATCATTCTCTTACAATGTGTCGCTGTTCCAAATTGAGAAGAATCCTTCCAAGCGCTTTAAAGATACTGTGGTTGCAAAGTCAAATTGACATTAAATGGGTCACCAAAAATAAGTCAAAATGACCTGAAAATTTAACTATCTACTTTTTACTTACGATGCATCTCTGCGCAAAATTTGAGAAGAATCCATCCAGGTCCGTTGACGAAGGTAACAAAGTCCAGGTGACCTTAATTAGGTCCACTACAGGGCACAGTGACCTGAAAATCGAATCATCTAAACTTGCCTCATAATTCATCTCTGTCAAATTAGAGAAGAATCCAACCAGGCAGTTTTGATATACATCACGGTAACCATATCAAGTTCATTGTGCATAGGTCACTGTGACCTGAACATGCAATTATTTAATTTTTGTCCTACGATACATCTGTGTACCAAGATTGACAAGAATCTTAGCAGGCACAGCGAAGAGACCGCGGTTTTTAAGTCAAATTGGCAGTTTCAAAATACAGGAGATTCGCGATGAAAATGACTTCGAGATCTACGCCAGTGGCTGAACAGCGCATTGATTTGTTATTTCAGGTACAGCCTGTTTTGTTCACAATACATGTACTTGCTATTCCGACTGACAAGTTGGACTATAACACCTTTTTCCCGCCTCATGATGGTATATTGTTACATTTACTTAGTACCATTTGTCATCGTAGGGCACCCGTTTGAATACAATCAAGGCCTGCTGAAGTCTGTGTTTGAACTTGTATTCTGTAACAGTTATGTCTGATTGTGTCTAACTTTTGTTCTGTAATGACGTTTCATTCCTTTTCCATCTCCCAGCGAGACAGTATTTTATCGTGAATGTTTTCTTGCTGAATATTTAACTCCTCGTGCATGTCACTTATTTGTGAACACTACACGTCATGCACGTGCTGGTAATTTGGCTAATTGTATTTTTGGTCAGTGATGTCAGCGTGTTTTTGTTTTGCTTTTGTTTCTTTTTATTCCTTTATTTTTTTAACTTTTTTATTTTATTTGTTTTTATTTTCTTATTTTATTTGTTTTTATTTTCTCATTTTATTTTTATTAATTTTTTTATTTTTGGGGGGTTCTTTTGCTTGTGTTTTTTTTTTTTTTTTGTTGTTGTTTGTTTGTTTGTTTTTTTTTGGGGGGGGTGTTTTGTTTTTGTTTTTGTTTTGTTTTGTTTTTTTTGTCTGTTTTGTTTTTCCGCCTACCACGGTGACCTGGGATTTTATTTGGTTACCAAACTACAAATGCATCGTTTCTCAGACTGTTGGAATACTCTTTGTGGTTTCTGCGAGGTCTTTATTAAATGTGCACTCCATGCAAGTTTTTCTATGCTTTAAATTTCATACCAGAACCCGATGTTTCAGTATTTATATATGCCTTTTCTTATTAATCTTACATTTCATGTGTCATCCTTTATGTTGGGGCTGTTAAAGTGAGTGTTTTTACAACTGCGATTTATTGCTAAATCTATCAGAAAGATGACAGGCTATAACAAGCGTATCGTTTTGTGTTCTGCTCAAATTTATTTGCACACTAATGCAACTTGCACAAGAACCAATTTATTTACTGCTACGTATATCGTCACATGCTTCAGTACATCAGTGTGCACTACAATTATTAGTTACTTTCTACACCACGATGCAAGACCTTCGTGTATTTTCTTTCACGAACTCCGTAAATACATTGTACACTTTGTCCAAAATGAAAGACACGGCCTACCCACTGCTTCTTTTGTTAAAACACTTGTTACAAGTGTGCTGCATATATATATATATATATATATATATATATATCGTAAACTTAAAGTTACATTTTGTAGTTCGTGCTCTACTAACATGATTAACGTGGTCACTAGATACAAACATTTTTCGCCTGATTATTATTTTTTGTTTTTCACATTTACAATGGAGAGGTGTATGTATTTATTGGCGATCCTACCACATTATGTTATACAATACTGGGTTCTGAATTTCATTTCTAGTATACCCACCTTTAATCTGGAAAGAACACATGCCCTGACGTGCAAGCAGCACTTGGTGTATTTTGTAAACTTCATAAGCTCGCGCTGCACACTTGCCGCAGACTCGTGCTACATCAATTTCTTTTTTCCTATTCAATATAGGTGCAGTATTGGCTATTTTTTTTTACACAGATTGACCATTGGTATTGTATACGTCTCTCGGAATTGTGTTCTGCATATTTTGTTGCTGATTATTTTTTTTTACTACATTATACAATTATGTTGATATACTCCATCGTTTATCAATACACATTTTTTCATATCTACGTATACCTTAAGATATTCTGTTTTGGTGGAGTGTCTTGCTTTTGTTGTGTTGTGTCATTCATTATTATAGCTGTGCAAAGCTGCCAATACTTAACGATTTGTTGCCAGAGCTGCCTGAGCACTGGCCCAAGTCCCATGTAGGTTTGTGCCTACGGTAAATTAATAATATACTTTTATTTTATATTAACTTACCATATTTGCTTTAACCCATTGTGGCTCAAGTGCATTTTTATTATGAATGCTTTTTGTACCATACTTTACACCCTGATGAGAGGGATTACGTTACAGATTCGCTATTTTTATTATGAAAACTGGTATTTGTGTGCCGCGGTTCGGGACCACAATAACTGTTATTTCGTCGTTCATCTAAAGATCTACATGCTGTATCCCATTTTGTATGCTCTACTGGCCGGTTGTTTTATAAACCTCCAGTATGATGTCTACCGAAAAAAAAATCTTGTAGTTTACATATATTACTCAATTTCATTCACATAATATTTTGATATTGATATTGATATTTACATGCTCATAATATTTCCACTCGTAATCATCCTAGCTCGTGATATTAATCCCCGACCTGATAACATTTTTTTTGCGATAGTGCTATTTGTCATATTAACGCACGTAGTTTAACCCAGGACAAGATGCGTTACATTCAATCTGATATTGCCCAAAATCGGGATGTCATCGCTGTATCGGATACGTTCTTGCCTCTAAACTCCCCCGATAATTACCTTAAGCTACCTGGCTTCCAGGCTTTAATGCGCAAGGGTCGTCCCGGCGGATGGGGGGGGGGTGGTGGCTTGGGGCTATTTTTCTCAACAATAATATGCCGTTCGACGCCAAGATCAGGGAAGTCCTGAGATCGAATTGTTATAGGCAGAGATAAAGTTACATATCAATTCATTTCTGTTGAGAGTTATGTACAGGCCTCCTGACTCGCCTGTATCATTTTGGGACAACCTACAAGCTATTCTCGATTATGCCAAAACTAAGGACATGAGCAACATCATTGTAACAGGTGACCTTAAAGGCCCTTTTACAAAACCCCGTTCTCCCGCGGGAGAATGACCTTGACCTGGGACAGGGACACACAGGTGCACTGAACCAGCCCTTCATCAAAGTGCTAAATAAACTATGTGGTCAACTGGTGAGGCTGAGGTTGTTCACACCATTTACTGGGTCATAGCCATCCACACACCACATTCAGACTGGGTCAAGAGGCTGGGAATAACAGTAATTGGGACTTTGATACTTCTCCTAGTGAACATTGTAACCAGATCTTGGATTTAGGATGAAGGAAAAGGCAGTATAAACCTTGAAGACATATTTTGAGAGGGAATTTGGAAATAGTCCTTGGAGAACTTTAGGAAGATTGAACTTGGAGAACTTGTTAGAAGTATTGTGACTGGAAACTTTGACAACAGAGGATTCTACATGTAATAAGTACATTGTACATATTGTTGTTGTCACTGACGGTATACAGACTTTGCGCTCTTGATACAAATGTGTGTAAATAAATAATTTCATGAAATGCTTTATTGTCAAAACTTGTTTTTTTGTGTGTATGATGCATGAAAAAGCTGATGACTGAATACAGGCAAGGATGCATGATAGAGAGATTTCATAAATATCATTACCACTAGGTTAAAAAAAGGGGGGGGGGGGGGCTTTAACGCTGATTTTTCTACGACACCTGGCCAAAAAAGTCGACCACTTTTGTGCAACTAATTATCTTGTCCCCCATATTAGAGAGCTTACATTTTCGACCTCATCTGAGTCACATCACTTATCGGTTCAAGATTATATTGAAAAAAAAAACTAAACGCTTTCAATGTGAAACAATAACTTAGTGCACTGTCTATGGTTATCGCATCACGGATCCCTCTATCTGTGCTCTGTTTTGTGGTGTCTCCCTTCTGCTTGTCTCCTTGAGTTCCCGGACGAGACGAAAGGCGTTAATTTTGGGATAAACCTGTCGTCTGTCCTGAGTTCCTGCCTGTTCCTCACAAGAAGGATTTGTATAGGGCTCTGACCTCCTTCGTCATTGCTTTCTTCGGAATGAAATATGTTTAACCCAACCAAATTGGTTATTATTTCACATTAAGCACACAATATAGGCTATAGTAACAGCTCAATAAATTACATTGACTTGAAAATCTAAGCATCTAACCTTTGTCTTATAATGCATTTTTGCATCAAATTTAGATACAATATGTCACTTTCCTCACAAAATATTGTGGAAACAATGTCCGGACTATGTAGGTTACTGTGTTCCACAAATAGGCCACAGTGACCTGCAAACCCAGCCAGCCGATATCAGAACAATGTTAGATTTCTGTAACAAATTTGAGGACAATAACTTCAGGCTTTTTTGTACGATATCGTGGTAACAAAGGTTGGTGCAGACGGGAAAACAACAGGAAAACATAGTGCCGTCCCCTTTACTGCGGGAGAAATAAAAAGCACAAGCGAGACAGATAAATAAAATAGGGTAATTTTTCCCCGTACCGAATACTTTAAGTCATTTTCCCTCTGCAACGAGAATGCCTCTCTATTCTATATTACTATTAGGGACAGCATTTTCAGTACCGAGTGAAAGAGAAAATCTTTGTAATGGACACAACCTATATTGTAACTCTGGAAGTCATTTTCCAGTTTCAGTCATTTGTGTTCAGAGTACTCTCCATAGTGAAAGATGCATGTCAATCCTGAGCCACAGGCCAATGAATTCATTGTGTGGGTTATGACACTTGCAGTGTGAGTATTGTGGCTTGGGACTCCTTCTGGGCGCGCGCGCGTGTGTGTGTGGGTGGGTGGGTGGGTGTGTTGCTCATGGAACGGCTTGGTCTGGAATCGGCAACCTTAGGCACCTATCACCTGCTGAAAACAATAAACGCACATATCCACACATATCCAAATGGCCACATCCCCATGTCAAAACAAAACAAAACAGAACCTCAATGGGGCAGATATGTGTAAATGACATGATCAAGAGTTCAGCAGAGTATATATCTGTAAATGCCATGAACAACATGTCACACGTGTATAAACCCGTCAATGCTCGAGAATGAATACAAATTATAGAGTAGGCCAAATTACTATACTCTGTCAATCAGCAATTTGGGACCCTGGCATTATCTTCAAGCTTAAACAAAGGTAATACGCCGGTCAATTGAACTTGGCTATTCCAAATTAGACAAACTGCGAATCTTTATCATGATAAATATATTTACATATTTATTTTACATCAACGTCCTACAGTTTTGTATTAAAAAAACAAAACAAAACACAAAAAAACAAAACAAACAAAAAAAAACCCACCAAAAAAAAAAAAAAAAAAAAAAAAAAAAACCAGCAGTACTTGCAACACACACACACACAGAGGATGGAAAGGATATCACATATAAACGTCACAAGCAATGTCTGGCTGTACATGCGAAAAGAAATAGAGTCTCCAAATAACGTACCGAAAGGATTCTCTGGGCCTCTGTGTTCTTAATTTAATTTGTCTTGGATTTTCGTCCATTTTTTCAAGTGGCAACCAGTCGTTTATGCGAAGGACGCACTGGGTCGGACAACTAAGGAGGAGTGTGTTTTTTTATACATTTTGTAAAAGAAGCGAGCTTCATATATCTATTAGAGATGGCAAGCGTTTCACTGCTATCGGTAGTATGCAAGCGCCATTTGTGTAACGTAAAGCACCCATGCTAGTGTTTGCCGCATGATACTGCAGGAGCTCTCGCACATCTTTTTACAAGAATTATCAAACAGAACACAGTTGCACTGAATGACACTCGGGTGAATTGTAAATTTATACAATATATGTACATGGCACTGCTGTTTTATATACATTTAAATCTTCTGAGAAGAGCTATCCATCTACTGCCTTCATTACCATTGCACAAACTACTCTCTTTTCGATTTAAGCTTGAGCACAGAGTAATTTCTGACACTTAAATTTTAGTTAGACACAATGGTCGTCCATATAAAGGTATGCTTCTCTTAGCTTAAAAAATTAATGAAACAGACGTTTAGTGCATTAAACATGTTAAATGTAGCTTCTAGCTTTATCCCAAGCCAATATGGCCCAAATTTGTGAATAATCTTGAAGCTTTCGAAATTTGTAATATTTCTATAAAGGAAGTGTCATCTGGAGATAGTCTCTTGTCAAAAGTAATCTTATCAACCAAATCGACGGTAATTACCAAAAACAAAAGGGAACTCGGAATTACTGCTCCGCCTGCGTCAACAGGAAGCCAGCGCCATCATTGGTCTTACCGTTACCCGGTTAACGGTATGCGTTGAATTTAGGTTAAGTGATTGTACATAACTACTCTTTCAAAACAGTTGGCCACATATTTTGAATCCAGAGGTTCCAATTTATTTTCTTCCAATTCAGGAGATGGTCCTGATTTATCAGTGGGAATTCAGGGGGTTGCGCGGACGATGGGCATGCCCCCTCGCAGCGCAAGACATTTTTGTAAATATAGAGTTAAAATGGTGCATTATGTTGGTTTAAAATTCCAAAAATCAGCTGTAATATTACAAATAGGAAAACGAATTTTAAAGGCCATTAACCACAGTTAGATAGCAGTAAATACACAAAACCACTGTCACATCACAAACAATTTATGCATCTTAGCCTACACTGAACATGCCGATGATCCAATGCTATTTGAGCCTTCCTGGGTGTTGACTATCTCGATACGTTTCTTAGACGCAAGGTTTTCAGCATGCTATTCACAAATACAGAGAGTAAGATTAAGTGGGAAACTTTTGCGGTTTACGTACGTGACTCAATGCATTACCCTAGATCTATCGTTTTGGAAATGCAAACACACAATGTGTTTGGACTGGGGTTCAAACTTGCTAAGGGAAAATTCTCACGAGCATTTTTTATCGTCCACCTGCCCAACTGACGAATGACTTAATTCTCTTCCGAGTTCTTTTTATGCTTCAAGTTCTTCGACACAATTTAAAAAATAAAATCCTCTTCCCTCAGTTATAAATGGTAACATTAATGACAGGTGCTGCACTCCATAAGGAGTGGAATTCTTGTCACAGCAACAAATAATGACCTGGAAGTCACAAACTCAGAATTGCATGTAGTCAAGGAAAGGAGGTTATACTATCACGATCTCGAACAAACAAATATTGTCGAAGTATGCTCGGTCCTTTTTTGTATTGACTCCCGGGGTCTTATTCCCGACATAGCACAGCATGGAGCGGTCTTACCTGTACTCTTCCTGACGACCACAACCAAATTAACCAAAACTTTAGGAGCCTTGTAGTTTCCAAAAACAAATCAAGAATTTGATCATAATGTGCTTACGCAACGTACTGGACACCAACATCAACCTGCAAAGAAAGAGTGTGACTAAGTTTGTTCTTGGGTACACAAATAGTAGTATCTATTCTAATGTGTCTTGAAAATGGTCAAGTTGCAACTTCAATCTTCAGGACTTATTTCGCAAACCAAACTGAGCATCCTCGTGTCGTATGTTACTCGCCCATGTTCACTTTCCAAATCAGAACCGACCGAAGGCTCAAGATGTTCAGCGCAGCCGACAACGATGCCCTAAAGATACCTTTGCCTCTAATGAGCAGTTCTGGAGCTGGGTAGAACATGATTGGAAAAAATGTTTTAAAAAAATCAATAATTTACAGTAATTTGCACACCTACAGGCCCGTAGACAGGGGGTGTCGGGGGTGTTTGCCCCAGACACAGAAGACACCCCTATCAGCGCCAAAAAGTCCAGTTATATCGCCCCCCCCAAAAAAAATCACATAAAACAACAGCACCAAATAAAACAAAACAACAGCAACAACAACAACAATAACAAACGGAATGTAAAAAAAGGAATGTATCTCTTTGATACAGGTATACAATAATAACTATTCTCTGCATAAGGTCCGCACTATTTTTTTTCAACTAAGAGTACTATACTTATTCTGATTGATTATTAACACTTATATAAAAACCAGCCGGTACTTTCCGATCTGTTTCCACTATCGGGGCAACCTTGTCCCTTAAACTCCATCTTTCACTCACCAGGGGCGCTTGGCAGGTCCGACTAGTGCTGCCGCCTACAGCATAAGTTAAACAGGAAATCTCTCGAATGTCCCTATTTTCAATTTGTACTTCCTTGCCCGGAGTACGCCGGTGTGGTCTGAGTTGGATGCACAAAACTGGACAATAGCACACTTGAATGTGTTCAGCTGGCCGAAGCCAGGGTTGTGACAGGGGCACTTGCCCCTACGAATCTACAGCAAATCTATGTAGAGACAGGCTGGGAGCAACAGCCGAGCGTAAAAGGAAACAAAAATTGGTACTCCTGTTAAGGTTATACATGGGTTGGCCCCAGTGTATCTCTCAAGACTATTTCCAGTAACAGTTTCAGAACGGACTAAACAGATTAGAACTATTGATGCCAAGAAAGCCACACTTTACAACTTTTTTTTCGCATCAGTCATTCGTGAGTGGAATTTATCATCCCAAACAGCTAGGATCATTCAGCATTTGGACGAATTAAACAGGGAACTTAACAGAACTAAACGAAAACGTAACGAACTGTTTTATTTAGGACAAAGAAAACATGCCATAATTCACGCTAGAATGAGAATAGAATGCAGTCAGCTGAATAATGATCTGTACAAGTTGGAGTTGTTAAATCGTCATCGTGCTCATGTGGAGCAAGTCGGGAAACTGTTCATCACTTCTTATTTGAATGTAACAATATGTTTTACTAAAAATCGAACTACAATGTTGATATCCACAGTCGATACTTTTTACCCTTAAAACTGTTTTGTTTGGAATAGAAGATAGCGAAATGACCAAAAGACAAAACGAGGAGATACTTAATGAGGTTCGCAAGTATCTTAGACTTTCTTGAATACTCAAAATATAACTTGGATTTGAGTCTGTAAATAGTATAAGTAGTATTATTTTTAACAATACACACACATTACCATCGTTCCCCTTCTTTCCTTTCGTATTGTTCGTCCGGTATGTCATCAATCTGTGCACTGGTGTTCACAATTTTTTTCTGTTTATGTTGTCCTGTTGTAAATGTACAAGAGGCCTGAGATACGCTGGTGAACCTGTCGGCCAATTGTGTTTACACATAAAATATATTTAAACCAAAAACAAAAAAGAAACAAAGCACATTAAAAAAAGAAAAAAAAACACAAGGAAAAGAAAGACAGGATAGACCAAGAAAAAAAAACCCAAAGCTTTCAAATTCAAAAGGTGCATTTTTTTACTTATTATTATGTCAAAGTAGGTATGCGTAGAGATGGCTGTCAGCTTTGTAAAACGAGCATGTTCGTACAGTACAGTACAGTTTATTTCGTGACCAGCTCAGATGAGTTCACAATGTATCTCTATATGGTATACCTGGTAAAGTAATAAGAGTGTTACGAATGCTTTAGAGTTCCATCACCATGAAGACTAGCTCCAAGGTAGTCTAGCTATGCTACGGTAAACCACAAAGACTGGTTTAATACAATAGAGCTACGCCCTGGTAAAATAAGTGCACTACCCACTGTCCAACTCCATGAAGCTAAAAATCCACGGATACATAAAAAGTGCTTTTTTTTTTCCCTTTATTGCATCAATTTCTGTCTTTTTTTTAAGTAGGTCTGCGTAGAGATAGGTGTCAGCTTTGTAAAACGTCCACGTTCGTACAGTAAAGTGTTTTAGTGACCAGCTAAGATGAGTTCACAATGAATCTCCGTATGGTATACGTGGTAAAGTAATAAGAGTGTCATTTCTATAAAAAACTGGAGCATAGCCATTAGTACAGACTTGGTAGACACCCACTGAAGATACATGGCCACAAAGTTTGAAGTAAATCTGGCTGACAGTTTCTTCAGAGAAGTCCAAAATGTGAATTAGCATTAGAATGCCCACTGACTTGCATAGAAATCTACAGAAAAAGGTGCATTTACCGATAAGTACCCGAATTAAATGTCGTTAAAAACCAGGAATCCAAAGCAATTCCGCCTAGTGACAACTTTTTGTTTGCCCCTTTCACAAAGAACACATCCACCAAGATTTAGCTTCATCTGAGCGATAATTTTGGAGTAGAAGTCGAAAATGGGTAAAAAATCACACAAAATCGTTACAAAATAAAAAAAAAATGCAGCACCACCTGGGGAAAAACATAGAGCTAGCAGCCTCTAGAACCGTCCCTGTGTTCAATGAAAGCAATCAGGTGAGTGGTTTCAGAGAATATTTTTTAAAACAACAAATTCATGAAAAATGAAAAATCAATGGAGCATGACCATTCGGAAAAAACTGGTAGAAATCCACTTTAGGGACATTCTCACCAAGTTTGAAGTCAATCTGGCTGATGGTGTCGGAAAAGAAATCGAAAATATGAATAAGCTTTAGAATGCCCATTGATTTACATGGTGCATTCACTCATATGTACCAAAATGAGAAAATCGTTCAAAATCAGGAATCCAAAATCTCAGCTTAATCTGAGCAATAGTTTCGCAGAAGAAACCAAAAAAAAAACAAAAAAACAAAAAAAAAAACAAAACAAAAAACAAAAAAAAAAACCAAAAAAACAAAAAACAAAACAAAACAAAACTCACACAAAAAAGTTATAGAAAATTAGAAAAAAATGCAGTGCGAAAAAGTTTACAGTGCCACCTGTTGAACAAATTAAGAACTGCAGTCCCTGGGAGTGTTCCTGTGTAATATCAAATTAATTGGGTGGGCGGTTTCGGAGAAGAAGAGTTTTTAAACATTAAAAAAAATTAATAAATAAAAAAAAATTCCAAAAATCACTGGAGCGTAACCATTTGAACAAACTTGGAAGAGATCCAGCCAAGGTACATCCCCACTAAGTTTGAAATATATCTGGCAGACGGTTTCGGACAGTCGAAAATGTGAATTGTGGACGGACGTCGGAGGAAGGACCACCCTATAGCTCTGCTGACTGACAAGTCAGCTGAGCTAAAAATCGTTAAAAATCAGGAATCCACAGCAGTTCCACCAATTACCAAGTATGTTTGACCCTTCCACAAGAATCATATCCACCAAGTTTCAGCTTAATCTGAGTGATGGGTCTTGACAAGAAGTGGAAAATAGCAAAAAAACACGCGAAACATTTTTTTTTTTTTTAAGAAAAAAATTGCAGGGCCACCTGGTGAACATATTAAAAAATAGTGGTCCTTAAAAGTGTTTGTGTGTGATTTTATGGCAATTGGGTGAACGGTTTCGGAGAAAAGATTGTTTACGGCTTGCCCCCCCCCCCCCCCAAAAAAAAAAATAATGATAAAGAGTCCTTCAATCACTAAAGCGTGACCATTTAAACAAAATTGGTAAAGAATCTCCCAAGATACATTGCCACTGGGTTTGAGGTGAATCGGGCCAGTTGTTAGGGCGAAATCGAAAATGTGAATTTTGGACGCCGATGGACAAAAGGCGACAGACGGACGTCTCTAGTGTCATACACTTATGTAGAAAAACATGACCCATATTCATAAATATCAAACCCAACATTGACAGACCAAAGCATCAAAATTCATCTTCCAATACCAATGCGAAGAAACAAATTTCACTCCTGACTTGAGACAGGCAGTCACCCACAAAAGGCAACTGGTGATTTTAAACCGATCCTCTCAACCCAGAACTCCAGGTCTGAAGAAGCTGAAATAGACAGTGTCTATCTATGACAGGGACTGCTATCATTTTGAAGGGCGAGTTTCCAGGGGTTCCGTGCAGTCCCGTGCATGCTGTTCTGTAAGAAGAGTTTATGGCTTCGTTTGGACTCTGCTGTTGGTGGCCTCAGGCCCACAAACCTCGGAGGTTTTCCCTTGAGACATCACCTCTTCACACAGACCATTGGCCCCCCCCGCCCCAGCTGTCATACCTGGTGGTCATTTGTGGTCAATAAGCCAGCAACATTACACCCTCCACCTTTGCGTCTGTAAATTAGCAATGGTGGTCGAGAGGTAAGATTATGTAACTGATAAGTGAAATTTTAGTAATTTCGGCATTAGTAAGCATACTTACCCATCGACCACCAGAGAAGCCTGTCCGACCACCCAGCTTCCTTTTTCAAGCTGACATCAACTAACCACTCTTCGAAAGAGGAAGGGTGATATGAGGTGCATGTGCACCTGGGGGTCGCCCTTGGATCCATAGGAGCTGAGAAATAGCACCGCGGACCAGTTAGATTTTGGAAGCGAGTGAACTCAATTTGATTTCATGGGCGTTTGCCCCAGACACAAAAGTCTTGGCAATGGTGGTCGAGAGGTTAGTATACTTACAAATGCCGAAAATACTAATAGGTTCGTGTATTTGTTTGACACCATTTGGCGTTAACTGTATGTACGTTTTTAGTTATTGAAATTGCTTGATCATTCTCACTTTTCTTTTTGATTACATTAGATACTTATGTGTACTTGTATCCACAATTTTGCACACAAATGTACCCGTCCATACTGAGTAAATACATTTGGTTTAACCATATTTTTTTTCTAACAAATGAGAAACAGGCAGAGCCTATATAAATCTCTCTTGCATAATAAAAAAATTGTAGAAAAATACAGATATTGAGCATCACAATATAAGAGTTTAAATCAAACTGACACGACACAATACAATACAATATACAAAACTCAAATATAAAAAAAGAGAGAAAATGCACAACACAGGACTATACATGAGCGAAGACAGAAACATGTAGAAGATGAGATATAGCACATTTATGGGACAGATATAAGGAGTAAACATCGAGATAAAAAAAAAGGGAAGATGAAATTTAAGGTCAAAACTTCTTCCATTTGCAGGTATACTTGAACTGAAAGAACACAGGCGGTTCAATCAACTGATTGCATACTATTAATTGATTGTAGTTTTCAAATTGTAAACTAAATTTAGAATAATTTACGGCGGTTTTAATCTCCTGGACTGTATCATAGAATTTTGCGTTGTCTCGAAAATGTAATTTTTGTTGGCTTTAGAACAACTTTTGATCGAAATAGACATCCGTGTTTTCGGCGAAAACATCTCGGTGATTTTAAATGTTTACTCTGTCCTTAACCTATTAAGCACTTCTCCTTTTTTCATGGATGTTCATAATATTGTGTCGTCCTTATATATTCTGATCTGGTACATTTTCGTTGTTTCTGACGTTGTGCTAAGCATTCCATAGATCACTGTCACAAATGTCAGGCTATTTGGAATTGGAGTGAACCAAATTATTCGGTCACTAGTTTTTATCTTGGCTATGAATACCATGAAGACAATAAAGGAAACAAAAAAGTTGATCTAGATGCCGAATGGCCGAATACTCATCGTCCAAATTACATTTACCGAAAAGGTAACAAAAACGTAGATTGATTCCACTAATGCTGTTCTCGTCCTATAGTTTCTATTTATTTTGGTGCGTTTCGCAAATATTATACTGTACCGATTCTAATTTATGTTACTGTGCCACATTTTCGCTTCACATCTGACAGTTTATTAATAATAGTTGATAAAATACAAAGAAAATTTCGTTACCTGCACAGACAACCTTTCAGCGCTCATGTACGTTTGGTATGCACGTTTGGTATCCATTCCAACAGAATTCATTTGGTTTGAAGTTAATATCTTAAAGCCATTATTAATATTTCCATTTGCCTGGGTACCAATGTTATCATGGAACGCTTACAAACATAAGTAAACCTCAGAAGCAAAGCTAAGGTGTTCTTAATGCACATTGCTACCCGGTCATGTAATTATATTGAAATTGAGAAGGTATTAGTGTGAGAAATGTTTACATGGTAACTTGTGATATCGAATATCATTTTGTAAACTCAGTTTCTAAGTTGAGGGACGAAACTTCGCTACCAAATGGTAAGTGCTATACAGAAAGTTTAAAGTTTATTTCTTGCTTTGTGCAAGTGAATTTCTCTGATGACAGAATAAAGCAATCACTTAAATTCAAAATTGGGGCATGTACAGATTTACATGTTATTCAGAATTACTACATGGTAGATAAAAATAGGAAGTAATGGTGGTCAGCGAAGTACCAAGCAAGTGCGAGAATAGGTCAAGTTAAGCTCCCCCCCCCCAAAAAAAAAAAAACATCTAAACTACTTCAATTCTGTCAATGCATGTTGAAATGCGATACGTCCGGAAATCATCATTTTTATGCAATGGTTTTTCGACCTTTGGACACGCCCAAATTAGGACGGGTAGATACCATATTTGGAGTCTTTCAACTGACCAGCTATCACATATCATTTTCGTAGGAGAATATACTGCCACGTGTGTGCTCATCAAGCCATTCTGCAGACTTGCAGACTTGGGCTGTATGGTCAATATCACATGTACGACTTGTACAATTCAATTGTGACTTTAATAAACCACCAACTATCTTTGGAACTCTTTTTGGGACATCCACAGCAACAAAACAACCAGTAAAACTTTTTAAAAGTATTAATCCCATGAAGCTGTGATTTGAACCACTTTCTTAGCACATGTATGTTCTTGATATGCCTCAGTTTGGCTGCACCACCCCCAGCCATCCACCAGCAAAAGTCAGAGCCTTTGTCTGCATATAAATAATATTGAATCCCTTCACCATAATGTATCTGCACCTTGGTCTGTATCAATTTTGTTGAACAGAACCACATGTGAAGGGTGGTAAGGGGGGGGGGGGTTCAGTACGCTGGTACAGGTAATTATTTTTCTAGAGTACGTAGTACGGAAAATAAAAAGCTTTCGAAATTTTGCAAAGTACGAAGTACGTAAAATAAGAAGCTTTCCAGTACG
The DNA here is from genome assembly GCA_964020975.1 of Hermodice carunculata. Lineage (NCBI taxonomy): Eukaryota > Metazoa > Annelida > Polychaeta > Eunicida > Amphinomidae > Hermodice > Hermodice carunculata. Next base: position 57,258,978 of record OZ026618.1, on the reverse strand, counting down.
CCAGTACGGTAAATAAAAAGCCCCAGTATACCAGTACGGGAAACTCCTTACCCCCCATGGGCTGCACTACACATTAGTTTGTGTAAAAGTGAGTGTCACCTGGACTGTTATGTAAGGTGTACTGGATAGCTGAGGGCATGATGAGTGGTCACGCGAACACAAAATAATCTGGAAATGAGCCACAAAGATGCGAAAAGTGTATCTGGTATTGCCTATGTGCCATATAAGGGACCACCGGCAACGCACACACATCAAAGTGAACCCAAATAATGCCATGGCGTACGGGTAACTCACAGCTCTCTGAATTCCACTGAGGCAGGATCATTGGCATGATGGAGGCTGGTCTTTTCCAGTGAGGTTTCCAGGAAAATGGGGTGTTTCAGGTCAGCAGAACAGAGTTGGTCGGACCGTTTTCAAGAAACAAGAGAATGAAAGAGGAAAGCCGGATCGGGAAGACCAAGTCTTTCAGGTGGCAGGGACTACCGTTGCCTGTTGCAGTGCGCGAAGAGACGCAGATTGCTTTCGGTAGAGTGGTTTCGTCAGCAGTGGCACCAGGCGTGCAACATTGCAGCATCGTGGCACGCAATCAACGCGAGAATGGTGTTGGCCAAACTGAGGTCATACCACCCTGCCATGCACATCCTTCTCATCGCAAATGAATAAAGAAAGTGACTTTAGTGGCATGAAAAATGTGCGAACAGAGACCAGGTGACCTCTCACATTTGCGGTCACAACAGACAATACTCTACAGGTATCTGTATCAAAAAGTAAGGCAATGTCATGGTCTTCGAAAATTTTCGAAGATATGTATACATCCTGGTTGAAAACGAAATACGATAAAAACCTAAAGTTGTACTCATGGATTATTGAGGGGTTACCATATATTTTTTAAATATGTTTTTTGTATGAATCCTGCCCTGCTGTGTCTGATATCGCAATCTACCATATTGCAATAGTTACGAGGCTTCCATAAATAGTTCATTATTAAATGCAGTTTTACTCCCTATCATTTCTTGGGATCACCTTTACCAACTGCATCATGCAGATCCACGTGTCCATCATATCAAAGTCGAAGAAAGGGCAGGTCACTGCATCCAATGGATTTGTTCATATCCCTACTTTGCTACTTCTGTTAAAAAATAATCTGGCAGTGAGTATCGATATTTTGCAACGTTGCAGTAACAGAGTAACAACTGTATTGTGCCTCCATACTTTGCACAGCCAGGGCTTTGTATCCGGGCATCTCCCAAAGTTTTGACGTGACGACCTCTAAATAACTTTCGCTGCCTCTGGGTCCTCCATATGTCGCGACGAAGCTTCCAGGCAGAGCACTGATAGCAACAATTGTTATTGCTCGTTTCAGGCATTAGATCAATGTGTGTGTGTGTGTGTGTGTGTGTGTGTGTGTGTGGTTTTTTTTTTTTTTTTTTTTGTTTCTTTTCTTTTGATGATAATGTTGCTAAAGGTGTCCTCTTTGGAAACACCTAAAGGAAAATGATATCTTCATTTCGGATTTAACAAATAGAAATAAGCCTACTGTGATGAATAGGAGGTATGCATATTAACTGAGATCCTGTGTCGCCACCTAGACTGCAGCAAGTAACTTGACAGGAAAAAGGGCACATGCGTATGTCAGGCAGGACCAAACGAGCTTCTGTGATAAAAGGAGCAACTTGATAAAGCAAGAAGCTTAAGAAAGGTTATTCACTA
>OZ026618.1:57207268-57252268 GCA_964020975.1 Hermodice carunculata | reverse complement strand
AAAAGTTGTAAATATGGCTAAATGACGATTTCAAAGTTTCATGTGGCCCTGAACTTCGATTTGTAGCGGTTAGATGTAAATTCAAAATTGTGCAGTGTTGCAATACCTACTAAAACTGGATAAAAAATTACCAAGTTATGGCGGGATGAAAATTCCAAAGGTCCAAATAACCTTAATCTCTGACCTTTAGAGGCCACATGTAAATTGTAAAATGTCCGGTTTTACTATATCTACAATTTAAGCCCAATATAAACCAAACCAGATGATAATTGGTCAAGTTATGACAAAGATGAAAATTCCAAAGGGCCACATAACCTTAATCTCTGACCTTTAGAGACCACATGTAAATTGTAAAATGTCCGGTTTTACTATATCTACAATTTAAGCCCAATATAAACCGAACCAGATGATATATGGTCAAGTTATGACAAAGATGAAAATTCCAAAGGGCCAAATAACCTTCACCTTTGATTTTTAGAGATAACATGTAAATTACGAAAAAAAAAAAAACAAACAAACAAACAAACAAACAAACAAACAAAAAATGTGCGGCATTGTAATTCCTATAAGTAGAGTCCCCACATGATTAAAATTAGATGAAAACTGGCCACGTTATGGCTAGATGAAACTTTCAAGGGTCTGAATTACATTACCCTTTGACCTTTGAAAGTCACATGTAAATTACAAAAATATGCAGTGTTACAATATGTATAATTTAAGCCCAAAATGAATCAAATCAGATGAAAATTACAAAGTTATGGCTCGAAGAAACTTCAAAAGCTCCAAATGACCTTGACCTTTGACCTTAAGAAGTTACATGCTAATTACAAAAATACGCAGTGTTGCAATACCTAAAATTTGGGTACAATATAGTCAAAATTGGATGAAAATTGACAGCGTTATGGTTGGATGACAATTTCATTGGTACAAATGCACTTGACCTTTGACCTTTAGAGGTCACAGGTAAACTACAAAAATGTGCAGTATTACAAACGTATAAATTGAAGTTGGATTGGCTACCTGTGCCTATAATAGTTCTGGACACATTAAAGATTCAAAGTTTCAAATGCCCTTAATCTGCATATCTTTAACATATTTTCTCCTCTTTATCAAAAGACACAAATCTATAGACCTACAATCATGCCAATTTTGAAGTTTCTGAGTGTAAAAGTGTTCGAGAAAAACTGGCGAACAAAATTTCGCAGTTAAGAGGAAAAAGAAACAAAAAAATGGAAAGAAAAAGAAAGAAAGAAAAAGAAAGAAAAAAGGAAGAAAAAGAAAATAAGAAAGAAAGAAAGAAAGAAAGAAAGAAAGAAAAAGAGAAAGAAAGAACGGAATGTCTGTATTGGCACACAGATAAATAGTTGCTTATACCGAATAAGTCACCGTCTCAGTACAGCCTTCCACACGGAGATTTGGGTAAGAAGTCAATCAACACACGAAGTGACCTATCTCCGTTCAGCTTGTTAGGAAAACTTTTCCACATAACCACAGTCAACATTTTTTTCTTTTTAGTAGAATTCCTGGTCAACTAGGATTTTAAATAAATAAATAAATAAATAAATAAATAAATAAATAAATAAATAAATAAATAAATAAATAAATGAATGAATAAATGAACGAACGAACGAACGAATAAACAAACAAACAAACAAATAAATAAATAAATAAATACATAAATACATAAATGAATAAATAAATAATTGCATGCTTTGTTGTCGATCTGAAGAATATCAAGGAGCACTGGGTGCCATATGGTACCCAGTGCGAGTTGATATACTTCGTATCGACAACCATGCGATGATCTGTTTGTCTCATGTTTGTTAAGGCCTACTTCAAAAGGGTTTGCCGCACCAGATGCCAAATGTTCCAGCAAATATGCAACAGTCTCGCTGGCAGCAGACGACGCCATTGTTAGCCCATAATAGTAAATAGTATATCGGTACTTATGGTTATAGCTACTCTTCCGGTTACGGGCACAATTCTGGTTATACATGCAGGTACTTTGCCGAACACAAGGTCTATTTTGAAACTGTCTAATGACTTTATTATACGGCCCATAGTGGTCTGGCCTATATGATATTTATACACATTCTTTTTAGCGCTAAAATCGACCCAAACGTGAGATGAATTTAAATATATATATATATATATATATATATATATACAAAAATTATTTAATGTATAAATAAGTATATAAACGTATTGATGCTAATCAAACGAGGAAAACACCTCGTAAAATCAAAATATCGCCCAGACTACTTTTAAACATAGTTTTAGGCTTCTGAGTTTGACCTCTGTCCATTTCTATTCTGAAGAAAGAGGAAGCTCAATCTGTGACCTAAATAGAAGGCAAACCGCACTGAAGATCCTCAACTAAGGTGTAGAGTTAGCTTTTATACTTACTTAGCATCTGCCACTTTATCTGAAAAAAAACAGTCGGGCCCATTGTGCGACCTTGATAACTTTAATTTCAACAAGTGTGCGTTCATTTACTGCAGCACTAAGGTACACAAGGTCCAACTTGTAAGATCGTAGTCATTATTCCTGCGGTTGTAAATGTGTTATCTGCAAAAGATTAACAGTTATTTATCTTTACTCTGCAACCACTACACCCAAAGATTTTTCTAGAATCATTAGCCCTGGATTGAGATTCGATTCATGCAGCTCCCTCTATAAAAGTACCACTCGGACCAACAACCGTTCATCAAGATTAAATGAGGCTGACAGGGCTCTGAGAGAAAAACACAATGCCTTAACATTTTTGTAATGTATGTATTAGTCTGTCTTTTCCAGAACTGGTATAATTGTGAAGATCAGAGTGATGCCACAGGGGTAGGAATGTGAAGTACGCTAATGGGTGCCTGTATGCTGCGTTCATCTGTCTCTCTCTCTCTCTCTCTCTCTCTCTCTCTCTCTCTCTCTCTCTCTCTCTCTCTCTCTCTCTCTCTCTCTCTCTCTCTCTCATGTGTGTGCATTTGACATAAGAACTGGTCGTACCAGATCATGGAGGAAAATATCGATCAGGGACAAGGGAAAGTTATTGCCCCTTCTTGTGCCACTGGTCACTGAAAATAAGACTAATAGATTCCGTTCCCTCCACCGTTGCCTTTACAAGTTTCAGGTTAATGTACCGCTCGACCTAAAACACACATGATGTACATATGACACGCTGATCATCTTATTAAATCAAACAAGTTCCCATATCGTATCTAACAGACATTCTATTGAGTCCAATGAATACGTAAATACGTTGAATGCCTATCGAAAATACCATAACGGAAGAAAAGCCATATCTTTACCCATCAAATTTAAGAAATCTGAGCTCGGTACTTAGATGTGATTAGTCTAACTTCTTGGGGTCATCGACCTGCTTTCACCTATATTAGGTTCATGCGTATTGCACTTATCCTTTACATTGCCCGATTCGTTTTTGCATGACTGAGACTTTTCCCTTTTGCATTATTGTCTGAAAATATGTTAAATGCACGTGTTCTCCGGAATTTAGCTTAAGCTGCTCCTGGCACTAACTCAATGCAAAAGCCTCTTATTTTTCCGGTATGAAATAATTACAGCGGAATCTCCCTATCAAGACCACCTAAGGATCTAAAATGTGGTCTTAATCGGGATATGATTTAATTAAGATTTAACAAAATCTGGTCTGTACATTGGCAGTCTTAATACAGAAATTGTTTGGTTATGGGGTGGTCTTAATTGGAGATTTTACGGTATCGTGATTGTTTAACTTGGATATTCCACTAGAAGTGGTGCCTTGCAGACACTGCTTATAGGAGTGGCTTGTATTTTCTCATTGCAATTCCACAGTGCATATGTTGTACCTGAACCTAGATGAAGATTTTTACTCTCGCCAGAATGGACCTGTATATGTCTCTTAGCAACCACAAGATCTTTTTTGCGTGTTTTTGTTGTTTGTTTTTGTTTTTTTTTTTTTTTTTTTTTTTTTGTTTTGTTTTGTTTCGTTTTTTTTTTTTTTTCTTTCTTTTTTTTTTTCATGAAGACTAGATACCAGGTTTGCCATATAGGATTTCCTAGGTGCGCGCAACCAGGCAATTTACATGATTCATGAATGGCATTATTAACAAAGGTCAAATTGTTCTCGATAATAGAGAGCGCGCTATTACAGTCTCCTAGTTTGAGTAATATTATACCTGTATGGGTCAGAGAACAAACTTAAAAATACCTGAAACCATACGCTACGCTGTGTGACGTGGAATTGAAAAAAAGTGGCGAAACAAGGACTTCTTCGGGAGTTTTAACAAATGCAACGACGATCATTGGGTAATTTAAGCCCCGGAAACATGTTATAGCAGAACCTTTCTTTCTCACAGTCAATTCAATATCTTGATCCAGCAAAATATCAACATACCTCTACATCCTACGCAGGGCTTGTCGAGAGTTTGTGGCAGTGAAATTCATCCTCGTATTGACAGGTATGTAACCACTCACATTGCCATCATACAAGAGAATAGCTTGGAGATTGTGAAAGAGGCATTCCACGCAGTTTATTTATTTATTTATTTATTTATTTATTTATTTATTTATTTATTTATTTATTTATTTATTTATTTATTTATTTATTTGGTTAATTTATTCATTTTGTAATTATTTATTGACGTAATTGCTTTTAATTTTGGTGTAACAGAAATATTTTTGCGGAATTAGTTGTCCAATTGTCTTTTTTTTCATTTATAACCGAGATGAGTAACCCCCCCCCCAAACACAGATATATATTTTAAATTAAAGTAATTAAAACGTGAGGTTAAGCTTCATTACAGTGTAAAGTATAACATGTTAGCTCTCAGATGCGGAAACTGATCGTTCTCTGGCATGTCTTAGTTTCGACTGGCCATGTCCACGATAACACAGAATGTCCCCAATAAGGTGCCTCATGCGATTGTAAAAAATGTGATAAAACTCAGTGTATCTTTGATACTCGGCCCAAGAATATGTCGACTCCGTAGTTTTAGTAATGCTGTATTTCTAGAATTTTTTTGCGCTCGACTTCATTTTGCACTTTTCTCGCTAGTACCTGATGCGCGAAAATACAATGCGCCAAAATTAATTGACACAATGAAAGGTATTATATAGACAAGCCATGATGCGCGAAATTAAACACGCAAATATTTTCTGATTTACGGAAAAACAACTTTGCGCGAAATTAACCACACGCAAAAATTTCTCGAACTACAGTATGTGGACTGGTCGCAACATTAAAAACGGAACAAGGTTCGATATAACAGAGTCCTCTTCGATGCAATGCAAGTGCTGTTCTGCAAGGAATTCATGATGTGACGGAACTAAGGTTGCCATGGATTCAGAAAGTTCAGCCATTGAGGGAGATCTGGATCTCTCGGCATGGTATGTCGGGATTTTAAACATTGGAAGTGGAAACAGCAACATTCTGAAGAGAGAGAAATATTGGTTAAATGATATAACATGCAAGTGCCTGTGATATGTCTTTGTTTAACGATTAACAGAGACTTAAATTGTCGTTTTCCGAGACGCAAAAGTGTTGTCTGCGTTCGACTGTCCGTTGGTGCAGGTACCCAATATTGAAAAGAACCGGGCACTTGCTGCCATGCCGCCACACACAAGTAACCGCTTCATTCCAATTGTGGGTTCCATTCAAGAAAAAATATAAACAACATTTTGCCAATGCAAACAAGGCCGATAGCTTCTACCGACGGAGAGACGACAATAATATATTTACTCTTTCTTGCATTCCTCGTGTGTATCATTCGAAGCGATTTCAGACCTCTATCATTTTTGAGTCGCTTTAAGTCGGCTGTGAAAAAAATCACCGCATTTTTTTTTTATCCCAGAATAGAGAAGATTTTTTCCCTTTTTTTCCCCGATCACCGCACTATATCATAAAATTTAAAATGGAAAGCCCGGTAAAAAGGAAAATGAGACACATGAATATATTGAGGACCCTGTGTCGGATAGTATATTTTTTGAAGCGTTTTTAAACTCAAACGTATATTATCTTTGTGAAGAGCAGTCCACCAGCTGGGTTTACACACTTCCATCGTGGGGTCCTGTTTACAAACAAGCTACCCAGTCGTTGTGAGGAGAGATTTCGATTTTGTCACCATGTTCATGGCTCGTACCGGATCGTACCCCCCCCCCCCCAAAAAAAATAATAATAAAATAAAATAAAATAAAATAAAAAATAAATTAAAAAAAATAACACCTACAGAGCACACCAAACACAAGAGACCCTGGTAGTGCCACCTCCTGTTGGTTTGAGGCTTCTCAGATAATGCGTATAAGTGCCCACTATGTCGCAAGATAAAAAGTAAAACAATTTTGTTGATAACACTGACTATTGATATTTACCTGCATGCGTTATTTACGGAGTCTTTACTCTGGGGGTGTGGTATTTGCACAAACGCTCGTCATATTTATAGGGGTAAAACGTTCATTTTTCGTGGCGACCTTCTGACATGTCACGCGTGCAGTACTATTATATAGGCGCCACTTTAAACACAGTTTTCGATCTTATCCCATGTTTGATGAAGATTGTCGGCCATTAGAAATTTTATTTTATGCAAGCACGTTGCCATGTGTCCTTGGCGCGGTTTGGGCACATCTCGGCGAACCCACGCCAAGGCAGTTACTGACCTAGTGGGTCCCATCATGAACGGTCTTACCAAAAAATCTCAGCAAAAAAGTTTTATAATAACGAGAAATTTAAGTAAAAACATTAAGACAGACGACAACTTGCATCCGGGCGCTTTTAGGCGATTTGAGCGAGAAAGGGTTAAACATATTCTATTTTGCAATTGGAAAGACAGGACTTCCCCCGAGCTAAATTTCTTTTGCAGAAAAATAGCACAGGACAAAACGTTTCAAGACATTTATTGAGAGGCATGGCATTGTAGACTGCGTGAGAGTAAGGTGACGTGGAGACGCGTTCCATCTTGAATGACATATAGTCTGATGAGTACAACAGTATGTAACAATATACATATATATATATATATATATATATATATATATATATATATATATATATATATATATATATATCAGTTAGCGACAAAAAAATTAACATATAGTTTCGAGATGCGTCAGGATGACCCAGGGTAAGGATCAAATCCGGTATCGCTGGGGCGACGGAAGGTTCTCACTTACAACACCTTATTGTATTACCTTGATTATTTATACTCTAAAAGATAATATATACATGCTATATGTACAACAAAAAGGCAGAAAGTAGTAATTTCATCAGTTGTTACATACAAAACCTTGAGGCACAGTACAAACTTCTTAATACTTGTTTATAAAGAAAATTTGGGCGTAAAATTGAATGATAACTAAAATATTTGATCCAGCGATGATTGTTAAGATGAAAATAACATAATGGCACTTGTTTCAAACCTTTTGGTGGTGGAAATATGATTTTGAAGCGATAAAAATATTGTCTCATTTTCTCAACCGGGACAGTTATTTAAATCATATAGTAGTGTTTGGTAATTAAAGGCAGCTATTGATATTATGAATGAATGCAAACTATTTCGGTCATATATGTACTCAAGACAAGCAGTACAGTATTGCCAAACATCGCCCGTGCCTTGACCAGTCCTATATTATGGGGAGTACTTGATATCAATCTGGTGCTGGACAGTTGGCATGCTGTCCGTTCTTAATTTACATGCTCAATTGCGGCTTTTTACGGCCGATAAAATCAAGACGGGTGTGCTGGATTGAATGAGGAACATTAGGTTCAGTTTTGTGTTACAACTATGACCGACTTGAAGCATTACGAATTTCTAAGGGGAGAACATTCCACAATCTGATAGCAGGTGATGAAACATGATCGATGGAACTGGTCAGTACATGCTTTAATACGACGAATGTCTGATCCATGACCAAAGTTCATCTATTTATCTGGAATGTATGGAAAAGCATTAAGAAACTAAGCTGGGACTATGTGATGAACATTTGTGTGCCATCGGAATTAATTGAGCCTTTTGATGGTGCTTAGCTAACGTTTCCCAACGACTTTCTTCCTACAAAAGTTGCTTCCATTGCTGTTACACGGGTAGCAGCAGCTGAAAATACTCCAAACAGGATCAAAATTCCGCACAGCCATCTCACACAACGCCAGTATATTCTAATTAGGGTCTTAAGACGGTGACATAAATGACGCCCAGTGATTCACGATTCAGACAATTATGCAAATATTGAAAACAGTTTATCTGTCTGGATGCTTTCAGTTCAGGCTGATTTACATGATCAATTCTATTTAGATTGTACCGCTGGAAAAAATGGCACCCCCATTGCTTTCACACAGGCTGCTCCAATTATGCCTTTACATGCAAAATATAGGTATCGCATTGAATGTCGCGTAACATCAACAGGACAGGTTTCGGTATGCATACACGCCATTCATAATTCGTGCCATGTTGCGCGTTGCAGCGCTCCCAACGGATTTTCTACGAATTACAGTCCTTGTTCAATTGAAAAAAAAGGACAATAAGGAGAGTATAAACATGTCCCCTGGTGTCCCGCTCCTCGTTTTGAATAGTGACCGCATAGTTCGCTATACTGCCGGTAGGAACGCTAACTCACCGAGAATGTCTTGAGGTTATGCATATTGTGTATGTTTAAACAGTCACACACTCAAAGTATGTCCTGAAAACAAGACAACAGCCAGAGATGTGCGAGAAGTGTTTCTGGTATTAGGTTGACTTTGATCTTTATAAGGGGACCATGGCACTACTGGGATCAATGTGAATCAACAATGTCATGGCGTCAGGGTTCCTCACAACTGTCTGAATTTCAGAAGGACAGAATCATTAGGATATTTGAGACTGGCCTTACCCAGCAGGAGGCTGCCAGAATAATGGGGTACTCCAGTCCATCGGTAAAGAGGTGATGGGACCATTTTCAGGAAATCAGAGGATGCAAGATGAAAGTTCGATCTGTGTGACCACAACTGTCAGATGGGATGGATGACGGTTGATTGATCCATTATGTGAAGAGGCACAGGTTTCTGTCCACCAAAAGGTTTGGTCAGCGGTGGCACCAGGCCTGCAACAATAGAGCATGACAGTCTACCATAAACAAGAGAAGAGTTTTTGCCAAGTTGAGGGCATACTTCCCCGCCATTTGCAGCCCTCTCAGTCCTGCACACAAGACACGACAAGTACAGTGGTGTGGGTAACATGTGGCCTGGAACAGAAATCAAAGGAGCAGAGAGATGTGGTCAGATGAATCCCGATTCTGCTTGGATTTCCAAGTTGGAAGAATAAGGGTTCTACAAACGCCTTCCGTGAGGTTCATAAAGGGGTGTATGGTTGAAATGATTGCTACAGAGGAGGCAATGTCATGACAGGGCCGGGCAATAGGGGGAAATTAAAGCCACAGGGAAAACAGCCCTGATCAGGGTAAACCGGCCACTAACAGGCCAGTGCTACGTGGTTGAGATCCTGCCCAGAATTGATTAATGGATCCAACAATAGCCAGGGCTACTGCTTGATTAGAATAATACACGACCAAACACTGCCTGAGTCAGCATGTAGTATCTATGGCAACACAGTATCTCATTGTTGCAATGGCCAGCCCATTCTCCGGACAGTGTGGGATGTGCTTGGCCTTAAAATCAAGGATGAGAATGAAGAACCCACATCCACCCTGGAGGAACTGGCACAGAGGCTCACAGTCAAATCCCCCATGCTGAGATCACCAAGCTGACAAGCAGCATGCCAAGATCCAAGCTTTGCCTGCAGAAGCGTGGTGGTCACACCCGATATTGATGCATGCAGCTTACCAATAACAACTGCAATGACAACAACAACAACAACCCACAAGGCCCTTTTAAGAATCACAATTGCCTCCCGAAAGAGCCCAACATAATTAAAATGGGAATAAAATTGAGTTATGGCCAGAAGAATGGCACCATCAAAAGTGGCCTTTGACCTTGTAATGACCTTTGACCTTGAGATGCCTTCTACCTGAAGTGAATCTTGACCTCAAATATAACATTTTGGCCTTAAATTGACATTTGACCTTGACATGACCTTTGACCTTGACATGACTTTGACATTTGAGATGACCTTTACCTTGCAATGATCAAACTTCTTTTCACTCGGAACCACATTTACTATAGTATATAAGATATTGAAGATTTTAAACTTTAATTAGCCCTCATTTGCATAATTTTGAAAATCATGACCTCTCATTATAAAAAGGCCAGACTTCATTTATAGAAGTATAATTGTGCCAAGTTTGGAGTTTCTACGTGAAATACTTTTCAAATGAAATGTCGTACAAATTTGCCTGTACAGAAAGAAAGAGAAAGAAAGAAAGAAAGAGAGCATTCCTAGAAAAACCATATGTCTGTTTTGGCACACAGGCATAATTAAGCACCAAATCCGCACAGTGGATACCACAAAACTCAGAACTTGCCTGCAAATAAACCCAACATTGAGTTTTCACAAGATTTATTCAAATAAAGTTTCCAAATGGGCAATAGCAGCCACCACGTTTTTATTTTTAATTCATGGAAGCTAACACGTAAGCTCCCATACATTAAAATTAGAGACAGTAAGATAGGCCCGTATTGAACGGGACCAAAGACTCTGTGTCTGAGGTCAAGTCCCAAGAGAACAGCATGTTTTGTTATAATGTTGTATTTCTGAAAACTTGAAAAAAAAATATAAGGATACAACATCAACACAGAACATTACACACATATCAATTTCCTTTTTGACGAGTACAACGATGCAGTTAGTCTATCAAAATTTTGTTATGATGCATTGAGCTTAAAGTATTAGAAGCAAGCAGTGGTATAATGGTTATCATTCATTATTCATCGTTAATTTGTGTCTTAATATTTATGGTGGACAGTTTGTGTGTGCAAAGAAAATGTTGCACTGTGTTAGTTTTTCACCTGATGTACGGCGTTGTCAATAAATTGCTACTGCTACTACCACAAGAATTAAGGTACTCTAATGTATATTAACACTTATTCCATTTTCAATGAGGGTTATGAGAAAAAGACGGGAAATGAAAAGCATGTTAGTTACTTGCATAATGTTGAATGGGTGTTATTCAATTACCGTTTATGTTTTTTGATCAATTTTATTCTACGAACAATTAAAGTGGCTATAAATGTTTGAGATACAAAGGGCTAATGCGGGGATGTTCTAATTTTGAAACATCGTAGATAGCTGATCAAAATGTCTAGAATTTACTTTGTGCAAATATCCCTCCTCACATTTGGCTGCTTATTTTCACATGTAATAATCATGCATCAACTTGGATCGATCTTTCCGCATCTCCACTAAATTTATATCAGAAATCATTTAATCTTATGGCTTTTCTCGACATCAGTAAGGCTTTTGACCCCGTGTGGCAAGAGTTTTTTTTTTCAAATTAAGACAGCTGGGTATTGAAGGTGCTTTACTCCAGTTTATTGGTAGTTACTTATCAAATCGCTTTCAGAGAGTTACGATTGGTGGTCAGTCGTCCTCCTTGCTTCCTGTACAGGCAGGGGTACCCCAGGGCTCTATTCTGGGGATTCTTCTCTTCCTAGTTTATATTAATGACATAACCGATAAAATTGTGTGTGATATTAAGCTTTTTGCTGACGACACTAGCATTCTGTAGATAACCCATGATCCCGTTACCTCTGCAGGTCGGATGAACGCAGATCTTGTTCATATCTCCACATGCGGTAAACAGTGGAAAATGTCTTTTAATGCTATTAAGTCCTTAGCTGTTTTGTTTTCCACTAAACATAATAAGCCAGATCACCTGCCTTTACTCCGTGGCAATGCTGTTATACCAGAAGGTACTAGCCATACACATTTTGGCGTTACACTTTCTAGTAATCTAAAGTGGGATGCCCATATCACCAGAGTCGGGTAAAAAGCGAGAAAACGTCTGTCTCTCCTCCACAGACTTAAATTTAGGTTATCTCGCAATACTCTAATTCGGCTTTACAAATCCATGGTACGACCTATCTTAGAGTATGGATGTATAATTTTTGACAATTGCTCACAGACTCTCTCTCTGATTCCCTCGAGTGTGTTCAGTATGAAGCAGCATACATTTGTTTAGGAGCCCTGAAACGCACTCCCCGTCATATTATGCTTAAGGAATTAGGCTGGCCTACACTTGCTAAATTAATCATGTTTTACAAAATTGTTATTGGTCAAACTCCCGCTTATCTTTCGGATCTCGTTCCGAATAACAACGGTCGGCCCACTGTCCAGTTAAGAAACCGACGAAGCCAAAGACAAATCAGGTTTAATTCCTTACGGTTCGGAAATTCGTTCATTCCTTCCTCTATTCAACTGTGGAACGATCTCCCGGACGACATAAAACATTCTGCAACTTGATCCATAAAAAAATATACTTTGAAAAACACTTTATTGTCTGTAGATCCTGTTCCTGTTTATTACTCACACGGCAGTCGATTTTCAGATATCATACACTCTCGTTTGCGCTTGGGCTTATCCGGACTAAATTCCCACCTACACAGATTTAATATAATACCGTCTCCTGCTTGTAAATGTCTAAATCTTGACGAAGGTATTCTTCATTTCTTCCTGGAATGTCCCTATTATTCAGTTCCCAGGAAATCCCTTTTAAAAACGGTTTGTTACATTCTAGCTCCAGATGTGAATCCTAGTCTTGTAGTCTATCTAGCAAGTGATATACTTATCCGGTATCTTACACAAGGTAACATTGACCTTTCTTCAAACCTTAACATTAAATTATTTGATGCCGTCCAAAAATTTATTTCTGACTCCAGACGATTCATATTTTGATTACCATGTTGATCCTGTCGATAGACGGTTTATGGCTAAGACTATCATGACTTCTTTGTTTACCGAGCTAGTGACATAGTGGATCTTTCTGGATCAATAACTTGTACTCATTCTTTAATCGAGATGTCTCTGCTTGTGGGTATTTACTTCATAGCATTCAGGAAAGTGTATTTTTCAATATTTCTGTAACAATGAGTGGTACATACAAAGCATTTCGTGAATTGTATTGTCCTGTGTGTGTTGTATATATTCTGTGTGTCTCTCTATGTCTGGAGAGCCTGTTTTTTAGTATCTCGATGTATACTATTAGGTGATCCAGAATAAATAAATATGTTTAAATTATAAAATTATGGCATACGTCTGGACCATAACACAAAAAACATGTTGTGTCTAGGACACAAAGCAGGGCCATTCGACGCTCCTGTTGGATCAAGTTACCAGAAAGATCTCCCGTTATTGTGATATATTTGTCACAAACAGATATTGTTAGAGCTCGGGGCCGATAGATTACACCAATTAAGAAATAATTAATGTGTAATCCGATCTCCGACCACAACAGTTCAACGTCAGGAACTCCCACGTCGTGTCACCGTGACACGGCACATATCTGAGATACCAAGAAAGCAACACGGCCGGCGAGACTTCCAGACCTGTCCCCGCGGATGATGTGACAATATCTTTGAAGCTTAAAATCACTATGAAGAATTGAATCCGATGGAAATGTCTTAGATAAGGTGATCATATTTATGTCCGGAGAAATATCAGCTTGAAATATTTCAGGGTCACATTTTAGATTGAGTGCACAGCTTTTCCTCCGAGCGATTTGGGTGACATGTATGTACCCAAAGGACGCCGAGGGATGCTGCTGACCTTGACTATTGTATTCTGTGTCACTATAGGCAAGCAGATACTTTAATGAAAGGGTTTTAAAAAAAGTATATGAATCTAGAACACTTCTTTTTTCCCCTTGAGCTGTTCGATTTAAGTAGTTCGACTTTAGTCGCAGCTGGCCTTGAGACAGTTAATTGTCACATTTTCTCTTGGAATAAATATTTCATATTATGAATGACATACAGAAACGTCACAAAGATCGCGGACTGGACTAGGACTCATGTGAATATCAGCTGAATGTTAGAGAAGGGGAGGGCTGTGCGTTAGGGAGTACATTCGACTTCCCAGGTAACACGTTGGCAAATAGATAATTAATGCATGTACAGGCCTATCTGCAAAAACGTGTTCTTACGGGGCTGCCGAGGGTATTCGAAAGAGCCGGTTGATTAGGTATGCAGAACTTTGGGACATCACATATGTAATAAAAGTCTGCGTTCAAATTATGTGTTTACCGAGTGATTTAGGTCTGAGATGGCCAAACATGAGTATAGTTGGACTGGGGGGATAAAAACAAGATGTTATCTTAACGATATATAGATCACAGTTTGAAATAATTCTGTATGTGTGCTAACACGGATATTTTTTTTTTTTTTTATTATTATCAGTGCATTCCTTCTTCTTTCTTTGGAAAATGTCTCCGATATTTTGCTTGAAGACTATTAAACGTAGAAGCTCCAGGTTTGCCATACTAGTACTTCAATGCACGAGGTCTTGTATATTTTGTATAAAAAGGTAGCATTTTTGAAAAGTATGCAAATTAAGGCCATTTGAATTTTTATACTTTGAACACCTTCAAAATTATTTTAGATAAAGGTGCTATTTCAATTCATAGGTTTGTGTTGAAGGAGCATCCAACGAAAAAGAAACAAAACTTGTATAATTCTTATTTCTGCTAATGGGAGGCACTTGAAAAGTTTAAATGGAGAATTTCTCAAAAATTATTCAAGTGAGAGGTGTCATTCAAACTTCGATTCATAGGTTTGTGCTCTAGGTGCATCCAGTGAATTGACCTAACAAAAGTTGTAGAATTAAGGGTGACGAAAAATTTTAATGTAGAATATCTATCTTGAAAATTATTATGCGCAGATATGCCCCTCCAACTTCACATAATAGGTTCGTCCATCATCAATTTTTTTCAGAGCTAAGCTCTTACAGACAACTAAAACTGAATTATCTGAACTGTGTGTATCCCTCTCAGTGAAATAGAAATAAGACAAATTATGAGCAACAATAGCAGAATTGTACATAATATTTGTGCTAGACCAGGCTTAGTTCAGGCCATAATCTGCCGTCAATGACATATGTACATGTACAACACTAGGATCAGTTGTTTAGACTCATGTCAGATCAACACTTTTATGCTATATACTCTTCGGTGGCCATTTTGTCGTGAATTAATGCTGAAGTGACAACAGTGATTCACAAATGAATCAAAGTTGCAATTGAAAGTGTGTCAAAGCTAGCATCGCATATACTTTTTACAGCCGACCTTTTCATGCCAAAAGCCTTAGTTTGCTAATTCTTTTTATTTTATATTTTTGTTATGCAGCTTTTCCAATATCAATTTGAATGTACAGGGCAACAACTTTCCTTTATGAGCACACAGCCCGATTTGTTTTAAAGCTTTTTTTTTGGGTAGTTTCCTTATGAAATTATCAAAAAACCCACCTATTTGGCAGGTTCGGATCTAGGTTTTCATTGAGGCGGGGGGGGGGGGGGCGGCAAAGAGTTCCGTTACTGAGCGCCTACTGCTGCAAGGGTCCGCGGACATGCTCCCCGGGGAAAATCTTAAAATATACGTCAAAACTGGTGCATTCTGGGCGAATTCAGGGCACAATTGTTTGTACCCAAGAGCACATGGCCACTGAGCATGTGTTCGGCCAATCTGCATTATAATGTGTCTTACACAAATAAGTTAAATTTAGGTCTTTCATAGCACATAACACAAGATTATTAGGCAGCCCGAAAGGGGGGGGGGGGTGATGGTGGTTAAGCCCTCTACCCTCCCCCCCCTTGGATCTGCTACTGTTTTCAACCATTGGTGTCGAAGCTTGAAGGGCCTTCAGAACGAACTATTCCAAATTGCATGAAACGGACCGATATGGGTTGTTATTACTTTATGTGCACGTGATTAATTTCAACACCCTTTTCAGTGATAATACCATTTTGTTTAGCTTTGAACAGTTTGAGCCATCTAAACCTATAGCGGCCAAAGTTCGCGCCTTTTTGGGAAAGTACATGAAGCTGTAACGTCGTGGTGGCGGGGGCTTGTCGAATTTCAGGTGAACGTCCATCTATACTAGCGACAACCACTGTGCCACCCATTTCCACAGATCGGCCGGTTCAAAAAGACCAGTACAGTTTATCACTGGTACATTGCTTCTGGTTCGTACAAAATACTATGAGACTAAAATTTCAGGAGCAATTTTTGCTTTTAGAAATTTGAGCGTAAAGTTAAAACGCAGCTTTCTAAAAGTGGATCTACCGCAAAGAGCTGGGGTTGACCGCCACTATAGCTTGGTCAATTGAGAAGACCGTGATGCACAACGACTCACTGTTGCGTGACCCTGCTGCGCTGGGTGTTACAATCGGCTTTCTTTCAGCTGAATGATCTGGAGTCTTTTTACTAGGACTCCCGATTATTGTGGTCACGGTAGACTACAGTCAACAGTTCGGTACAAAATCCTCCGCACCGACTTGTTGGCATGACGATCATGTTCCATTCCTGGGCATCCGAACTTGACGTAAATTGCAATAGCTTTCGACAATAATTTGATATGTCACAAGTTTTTGGGAAAAATTCTCTAGGCCATTCCTAATCTGCTTACTGTGTTGACAGGCATCAGTCCATGTGTGGCGAGCTCCCGCCTTTCCAGCTGACGTCACATCTTGCGGAAAGTAGCGACCGCTTGCGAATTGAAGAATGGCAAACGGTACCAAAACTCGGATATAAACGGCATATCAAGTATATTTCTGATGGTTGTGTTTTCGATTTATTTAATGCCAATTGATAAAGTATGGCCCATAATAATAATAATAATAATAATAATGATGATGATGATGATGATGATGATGATGATGATGATGATGATGATGATGATGATGATGATGATAATAATAATAATAATAATAATAATAATAATAATAATAATAATAATTTATTGGAAAACTACCCCTTTACACCGGGGGCACCACCGGGGCGGGGTAAACCCCTGGTGCGTCCAGATTAAACTTACATTGATGAAATGGAAAAAACTTGCACTCATTCTCACCGTAATATGCCCATAAATACACTTTAGAGGCATTTCGAATGATTCATCCCGAAGGCCGTTTAACATACAAATAAACAATAAAACTTGTGTACAGACAAGCAGTCTCTGATACAAAAAGCATTTCGTTTCATGTGGAGAATAACATAGCGGTGATAAAGGATACATAGCTTGTTACTGTTACAGTTTGAAATAAACAAAATGTCAAGCATACATGAAATCGGTGTATATATCAACACTGTACCATCAAAAAGACACGGAAAATCGGGGTAGGCGTACGAAAAGAAATTATTCTGAAAGAATTCCGCCCGGTTCAACTTGATCGGGAATTCTCCCAAATGTTGACATATCAGAGACGTCTTTCGTGGATTAAATCTGATAATCGACTGAAATCATCGGGGGGGGGGGGGGGGGAATTTAAAAATCCTAGAAACCAAAATTTGAAAAGTATTACACGTAGAAACTCCAAACTTGGTACAATTATACTTCTATGGATGAAGTCAGGCCTTGTTATAATGAGAGGTCATGCTTTTCAAAAGTATGCAAATCAGGGCTAATTGAAGTTTTAAATCTTCAATATCTCATGTACTATAGTAGATGCAGTTCCGAGTGTTTAGGAGTTCGATCACAGCAAGGTAAAGGTCATCTCAAATGTCAAAGTCATTTCAAGGTCAAAGGTCATGTCAAGGTCAATGGTCAATTTTGAGCCAAAATGCCATTTTTGAGGTCAAAGTTCACTTCAAGTAGAGGTCATCTCAAGGTCAAAGGTCATTTCAAGGTCAAAGGCCACTTTCGGTGGTGGCGTTCTTCTAGGCATTACTTGGTCAATTTTCATCCAATTCTAATCATGTTGGGCTCAAACTGTAGTTATTGTAACACTGCACATTTTTGAAAGTTACATGTGACCTCTTAAGGTCAAAGGTCAAGGTCATTTGGACCTTTGAAAGTTTCATCCAGTTATAGCCTGGCCAATTTCCATCCAATTCCAATCATGTTGGACTCAAATTGTAGGTATTACGACACTGTACGTTTTTATAAGTACATGTCACCTCGAAAGGTCAAGGTCATTTGGCCCTTTGAAAGTTTCATCTTGTCATAATTTGGTCAATGTTCATCCGATTTTGTTCATGTTGGGCTTATATTGTTGGTATTGTAACACTGTGCACTTCACATGTGACCTGTAAAGGTCAAAGGTCAAGGTCATTTGCACTTTGAAATTTGCATCCAGCCATAAGCTTAATTTGATGTGAAATACCTAAGGATAAAAGCTGTAGCATTTAATATTTACAAATTTTGAAGGCACACAGACAGATTTGCTTTGAAGCAAATCTTCTTTTCTAGTTCTTTTATATTGAGTTTGTAAGTTAGTGTTTATCATCGCGTTCACTTCTTGATTCAGCAAAATTTAAAGTTAATTTTGAAAGAAATATATTTGATAGAGATCTTACTGCAGTGAAGAAGTTACTATATAAATCAGTCGTTTATTCAACAGAAGAAAACTCAATTGCCCGTATTTTAAGCACGCGATACAGTGTTGAGCTGGTCAAACTTTTCGTTCGCCATTGCGTCGACTTTGTGGCCGTTTTCCCCGATGCACATGCGACCATAGGAAGACCACGCGCTCGTCAGACTGGCCTTTCAAAGAGGACAACAGACCTCATCAGAGCCTATTGTAGCTCACAACATTTTTCTCACAACATTGTTAAATGTAATTTTTGTCACGAGTTATCCCACTAGCTGGACATACGCAAAGTTAATAATGTTATTTAAGAAAGGCGACAAAACAATTTGTGATAAATATAGAGGTATCAGCATTATCAACAGCGTCGCCAAAATTTATAACTATATTTTATGTAACAGACTAATGAATTGGTTTACCCCTGACCGGGAACAGGCTGGCGCCGTGCCCAAAAGAAGATGCATAGAACTTATTGTTAGTTTACGCTTACTGATGAGCTACTGTTTCAAGAGAAAGATTAAACTATTTGTTGTTTTCTTTGATTTTTCCAAGGCATATGACAGAGTACCTAGATATGCTTTAATCAGGGTTCTTAAGCGTTTGGGTTGTGGTATTGCAATGTTGCTGGCTATTGTGTCAATGTACAAGGTGTCAAAGAGTATTTTGGGACTTGCTATAATTTCAGCGGTCGTAGGGGTCAGACAAGGGTCCCCGACATCATGTTTTGTGTTCACAGTTTTTGTGAATGATCTCATACGTAGTTTTAAGGAAAGGCGTACATGGGAAAGTTTCTTGAGGTGGTTACACATTTTGATGTTGATGGACGATCCCGTGATTCTTGCAAGCTCTCGGGAAAAGTGCAAAGAAAAACTTCACGTGTTAAGAGATTTTTGTGTGTCTAGTGGAATGCTAATCAACGAAAGTAAAACGAAGTTCATGGCTTTAAATGGTACGCATGCAGACAGACAGCCTTTTGTAATAGGTACAGAGGCTTTGCGAGTCGAACACTGTGAGAAATATACCTGCTTGGGCAGTATTTTCACCTGCGATGGTAGTACAGTCACGGCGGTAAAAGAACATGCTAAATCAGTAAGAAAGCATTTATTGAAACTGGTATCTTTTTTCAGCAAAAACCCCGATATGCCCTTTTTCGTGAAAAAAAAAGTATTAGATGCTGCTTTCATGGCCGCTATCTTGTATGCATTCGAAAGCTGCCTCAATGTTGGGCTGAAGAAGATGGAGAGTATTTATATGGGTGGGTTAAAGGCATTGTTAAACGTGCGTATTTCAACAGCAAATGACCTGTGTTTAATAGAGCTCGGCTACCCTATGTTAGCTGATCTGGTTAAGTGCAAACAAAAGGTATTTTTTCAGAAGGTGCTAAATGAGAGACAACACTTGCAGGACGATCCTCTAATGTTAACGTCAACTTGACGAGGTCTGAGGTGAAAAGTACAGGTACATATATTGATTCGCTGTTAGGTGTGGATGACGTAATTTTTCAGAGCATAGCCAAAATAAAAAACAGAGTAACAGGTTCCACCCAGTCCAAGTACATCATGTATAAAGACATAAACCCATCATTGACAGTCCACTCGACATATGGTAAGATTTCCGGGCGCTCATATACCTGAGTACTTGAGAGTATCTTTTTCACGGCTTCGTTTATCAGCCCACAGGTTAAAACTTGAAACGACAATATGGTCTCGCCTTCCCCGAGATCAGAGGCTCTGTGAGTGTGGGAGTGTACAAGATGAGGCTCATGTGATCCAGTGCTGTCCGCTTGTACAGGATATTCGTGACAAAAACCACAGACCCTCTTTGGAATACCCTCGTTGTATCATACAAGCACAAGGGATCGAGGATGTCAGGATCATCCATGAAATATTGTCATTTTTTTTATTGAATGAACTCTAATCATGTAAGATACTGTGTTGATGATTGAATATTCTCCTATTTTGTGATTGACTGTTACTTTATGTGTCATTTGCCTTTTGTATTGCTTTGGACCGGTTGAGTAAATAACTACTACTACTACTACTACTACTACTACTACTACTACTACTACTACTACTACTACTACTACTACTACTACTAATACTACAACTACTACTACCACTACTACTACAACTACTACTACTACTACTACTACTACTACTACTATCGAAAGACCACCCCACACGCGTGCTCCACCTTCTACGCAGACCTACATTGTTATTTCACGCAGGTTTATGATCAAAAATCGAAACTTTCTCTCCCCCGAAAGATGATCGGTCAGTCATGCTGAATTTGCAGCCGCCGCACGTGGTTTTATTTCGTTTTTTGTTTGTTTTTGTTTTCTTTTTTTTAATTAATTAATTAATTAATTAATTAATTAATTAATTAATTAATTAATTAATTAATTAATTTATTTATTTATTTATTTATTTATTTATGAAAGTGAATACAAGAAGTGTGTAAAACGTTACTTTAACTGAAACAGTCTCAATGGTACTCCACATTACTTTTCCATACCTCGTTGTGAACTTGTAAATATTTCCTGACAGTTACAAAGCCAGTGATAATTAGCATTAATGCAGGCGAGGCTAAGAGGCCAATGAATGAAAGAATGCATATTTGGAATCCTCACTTAAAGTGGCTATATTGTTTTAATAACCAAAGTTATGGCACGTGAAAGTGGTGCAGCTTTCGCGTAAGACAACTTTTTCTCAATTTTGCAGTGATTTGTCTATCAAAAGGAGCAAGGAAAGTACATGATGCAATGCAACATGTCACAAGGAAGTTGAACTAAATGCTATGCAAATGAAAACTCCTTGTTTTCTTCATAACATACTTATTTTTATTCCATTTTAGGGCCCTTAATTTGGAGGGTAATATACAGGCCCGTAGCCAGGGGGATGTGGGGGTGTCAATCGACACCCCCATCAGCGCTTAAAAGTCTAATAATAGCCTCCTCCCCCCCCAAAAAAATAATAATAAAGCAACAGCACACAAAACAAAACAAAAACAACAAAAACGGAAAGGCTAGAGGAAGGTATCTCTTTCATACATGTTTATAATCATAATTATTCTCTGCATAAGGTCCGCACAATAATTCATTCAACCAGGAGCACACTACATATTCTAATTGATTTTTGCACTTTAAGGAATGAAACAATTATATTTTACAATTTTCCCATTTTTTCAATATTTCAAGACCTGTTTAAGGTCCGTGTTCCTTAAGGAGAACTGCCCAAAAGAAACAATTTTAATTGAAAATCAACAAATATGATGATAAATAAGGTGAAAAATAAAAATAAAAGCAAACAAACAAAGAAAAACCAAGCACATAGAATTCAAATACAGACTGGAAATATCGAAAAGAAAAAGAAAAAAAAAGTGCATTTTTTTTAACTTTAGTAAATTATAGATTTTTATTCAAGTAGGTAAAAATAGCTGTCAGCTTTGTAAAGTGACCACGCCCGCACAGTAGAGTTTATTCAATAACTAGCTAAGATGACTCCACGATATATCTTATTCGGATTTACCTGGTAAATTAAAAAGAGTGTTACGGCAGTATTAGAGCTGTATTACCGTAATGACTAGTTTTAAGGTGGTCGAGCTATGTCCAGGTGAACTAAGTCCACTATCGCCGGTCTAACTCCATGAAGTTGAACTTTTACATATACATAAGCAAAGGATATATTCTTGCAAAGGGCATAATCAACGATAGTAAATAAGATAAAAGTATGACCCTTTCCTTTTTATTGCTGGCAAAAATTTGAAATTAACTAGCTAATGCAGTTCAAGCAAAATCTGTACTGCTTTCGCGGAATTGCTCCTAACACGTGTGCCAAAAAAATCGACCCACAAATTTTCTTAATTTATGTTTGTCCTGGAAATTCAAGGCTGAATCTAACAAAATTTCATAGTATACAGTGGCAACTACTTTGAAGCATTGTAACATTACTGCAAACAAGCTCAGACAACAAATTCTTGAGGACGCATTTTCATCCACATATGTAGCCAGTAATTGTCTGAGAACACTTTGCAGTTTGATAAAACCATTATGATGTTACATCCGCATTTGGATATAAAAGCTATATAACATTGTAATTGCTGAAAGAAGTCGTTTTTTTAATCATTTAAACCAAAGCGGACTATTTAAGCTTGTTTTATAGTCTACTGATCACGGCCATTAAAACAATATATACTTTGCTTATACTGATGTCAATACTTTTCAGTTCATGCAGCCTGACGGGTGATTGTATACTTAGTTTACCGGGGCATAGCTCGACTACCTTCAGAAATAAAGGCTAATCAAGTGGCGCCCTTTTTGATAGATTTTTCACTGATAAATAAAAACAAAACTACACTTAATATTCTCTTAACATGAAAATTTGCATTTTAAGCAGTTTTCTTGATTTGGCTGCAAAGGACACCTTTCATATATATATATATATATATATATATATATATATATATATATATATATATATATATATATATATATATATATATATATATATATATATATATATATATATATATATTAAGAAAGAACATAACATTCAGTTTCAAGCCAAAATCTATATATTAATCATGTCTTAATATTGTGAAATCCTTTTCAGCATCAGCATGTGATGGAATTTTTAATGCTTTGCATTCCTTGTTGGCTCATTCTAAATATTTGCCCGGCAGCTGCCTAAACATATGATAAGAGCATATACTATATGTGGAAGTATGCGATAATCAGTAACAACTTTGAAAAAAAAAATAATGAGGAAAGCTAAGGTGTAATGGGCCAATATTTCATCCAATTTGTCAGAGTGTACTTGTAAAATTTATATCCACGACATTACATGTACATTAACTATATATATATATATATATATATATATATATATATATATATATATATATATATATATATATATACATTGAATACACGACCAGTGTGTATATATGTATGTGTATTCAGAGACTCTGCTTTTTGTCTAGTATTGCAAACACATATAAATGTTTATACGCTATGTTTATATCCATGACGTGATGTAGCACATATGTAGGGACATGCTTCAGTGCATTTGTAACTTTAGAGTATGGTAAGCTAGTAGAGATAAAAGGTTCATTTTATTTTCGAACGGAGACACCCCTATAATCAAAGACTGGCCACGGGCCTGATAAAGGAGTGCGTTACGACCATCACATCTGCTGTTCCGTGACACACAGTAACGCATTACATTCCCGTAAAAAATGGCCGATTCAGCCGCACATGGAAGTGTTGGGTGGTCATGCTTTACGTATTCCTGGCCTCTTTTTTGCTTACAAGCTATCGTTTGTTGTCTACCTAAACAGAATATTCCATAGAAACATTATAGAATCAATACAAACCGTCACTCGCGTGTGTTTCTGGCTTGGACTCAATAATTCTGCACAAAGAACCACTCGCCACTATGCAGATAGTGGTTTCCTACCCAGAATTATTTCATCCCAAATAGAAAAACCGCTCTAGCTCTGGTTCTGGTTAAATTGTCTGCAGACCTCCAATTGGAGTATTATTGCGGATGGATAGTCTGCTTAATGAAAGGATTAGTCTCTATGACTGGCCAGTCTCGATTTGAAGCTGATCAATGTCTTAAAGTTCAAGATTGCATGGCTGAGGCTATTCCATTGTGGAATAGACTTTCGGATGAATGGGTTCTTGTATTGTTTGGTTTTACATCTTATGGTCTGGAATTTGAACTCATGAGATGCGCTGGTTTTATGTGGGTAGGTAGGCTCTGAATCCACTGAGTCTGTAGAAATGGCAACCTAATGAGACAAAATTTTAAAAAGTAATGCAAATCTCAAATCTTTCCTACGGTTAGCCAGATTCCAAATAGGTGCACTATATTCTAACACTGAATGCACAAGTGACAAATAGGCCATCATTTTGGTTTTATATGAACAGCCTTTAAATTCCTCTGTAGAAATGCCAAGGTGTAGTTGCTTTTCTGTGAGGTTTTGGCAACGTGGGTGGACCACGTAAGCTCGGCACTGATGGTCACTGCCCGAGTATGTGGCCTGCAAGAATGTAGTTCTTTGTGAATGTTTTTTATGGACCTGTTAATTCTCATGGTGTCACACTTGTTGGTACTGAATGACATGTCCCAAAGTGTAGCCCCATCTTCCGAGTGCATATAAGTCTTCTTGTAGTGATAAATGATCCTCCTCTGATCCTCCGGTTCTGTACAGTAGTGCATCATCTGCAAATAGTCTAACTGTATATGTAACAATGTTGGGTGGGTCATTGATGTGTAATAGAAAGAGTACTGGGCCTAACACAATACCCTGAAGCACCCCCGAGTCCACACTATAAGGTTTAGACTTTGCACCATCAACTACGATACACTGGTTGCTGGTCGTATGGCAGGATTAGATCCACTTGAGGGAGGGTCAATTTACTCCATAGTGCTCCAGTTTGCCTAATACACGGTCGTGCGGCACAGTATCGAAGGCTTTGCTAAAATCTAATACACTCACGTCTATTTGGATGTTATTGTCTATCAGACGCAATAGGTCATGAGTGGTCACCAAGGGTTGTGTTTCACATGAGTGAGCGGACAGAAATCCATGCTGGTATTCGGAAAGTATGCCTAAATAGTTAATGTGATTCCTGATGTGTTTACACATGAAGTCTTCAAGGATCTTGCAGCATACACATGTTAGCGATACTTGCCTGTAATTCACAGCTTGGCTCCTATTGCCTTTTTTAAAGATGTGGGTGATGTGGGCCTGGCACTGATCGCCTGGTAATTCAACCCACTCTAGTGAATGTTCAAATAGAGCACTTGAGCAGGGAACTAGTTCGTAGAACGGTTCTTTTAAAAGCCTACATGGTATGTTGTCTGGACCCTAGGCCTGATTAGTTTTAAGTTCATTTAGTAGTTTTCTCACCCCTTGCTCGTGTATGATAGAGGAATCAATAGGTGGATGGCTTGGTCCACATAGCTGGGAGACTTCATCTGTGTTTGATTGCGTGAACACTGATCTAAATTGTTGACCTAAGGTCTCTGCCTTTTGAGTGTTATTGGTAAGTGGTGCTCATTTTAGTGGTGCAATACCATTGTTGTCCTGCCTCTCTGATTTTAAGTGCTTCCATGTTGGTTTGGTGTCATTATTGTCGAAAGCACTTTGCAGTATATATTTTATTTTTCGGAACAAGTGGGACTCGAACCTGCAACCTTGGCACCAGTCGCCCAGCTGAAATGTATATCATTGATATAATTATTCCTAGCTTCCCTGATTGCTTTCAGGATATTCCGTCTATAAGCCTTGTTAGTGTCCCATTGTTTAGCTCTGTTGTAGAGTCTTTGTTTTTCCCACACAGTTTTATCACCCTAGATATAAATCCATGGTGTCTTGAATTTAGAGTTGGACATTTTGGCTTATACATATCTGTCCATTATCTCATTTGTATTTTTGAGCTCATTATAGTCCTCTTTAGGACTCCTGTCTTAGTGTGTTTATGCAAGAATGACTCTTTGAACTGAAGTACTAAGTAACTCTTTTCGCAGTTTTTGTCCAGTCTGCTTTTGAGAATAGACGGATTTTCCTTGGTGTTTTGGAGATATTTGCGTTTTTATTTCACAGTCAGCCAGTATGATTTCGTCTTCCGATATTCCTGAGATGGAGGTGAACTCTTTTCCTATGCAAGGTTTGTTTTTACAGAAAGGTCTAGTGTCTTGCTTTTGCGGGTGGGCTCACGTTGAAGTTGAGTCAGGTTGTGAGACTCTAATATGGCGATTACTTTGTCACAGACAGTATATTTATCTGATTGGGCAATACCTGCTGGTTTTCTCATTTAATGTCACCAGCGTTGAAGTCCCCGCCAAGAATCGTTGTATGGCTAACATTGTTCTTATTTACGTCAGCAGTATGCCCAAGTGCCTTATTTAGTTCATAGAGTATATGTAACTCTGATGGTACTGGGCCCTTAGGTTGCCTGTAGAAGGATCCTGTGTACACTCTCTGCTTGTGCAAGTCAGAGCTGCCCACGCTGATTCGGAGTCACTTTCAAAGTCTATTTTTTTTCCATCATGCGATGTGATTTATCTGCTATCATTACACCTCCACCACCAAGATCTCTATCCTTTTCGATGTTACCTTTGTAGTTCGGCCAATAAACTCAGATGGATTAATACTGCTATTAATTTTGGTTTCACACAATAGCATAATATCTGTATCTGTGTAGTCAAGGAGATGATCTATCTCAGATGGCTTACCTGGTACGCTATTACAGTTCACCAACAAGAACCTTAAGTTCTGCTGTTTGTTAGGCATTGCAACCCGCTACTTGATTTTGTTGTACTGGCGTTAGTATGGAAAGTTGTGCTGTGACTGTGAGTCTTAGAACTGGTGCCAAATTAGGTAGAAGCCCTTGATGATTTGAGGATACTGTATTTTTAATGGCTTCATGGAGTCCGTGTTAGTGCTCAGTCAAAAACTGAGCCATTTATTAGTTTCTGAGGAGAATCTCTCTGCGCATGCTCACTCTCTCGCTCATGTAGTTTGTATAACTAACCGTGTAGCACCGAAAGTGGAAATTTTGGTACAAATTATAGTCCTGATATTTAATTTCATTGATTCATTTAAATTCGTTTCATTCCGCAGAGCAGAATAAATGCGTCCGGTATTTTATATTTCTTCTTGGAAACTTTGACGCCCATCTCATTATAAAAATTTCATTAAATGTTGTAGCAGTAGCAGTATTGCAAAGCATCGTCCATCAAAATATGTAAACACTGGTCCGGGGTACAATATATACCAACATGTCCAGATGCATATGAAACTGAATATGCATTGCGGTATGCAAAACGTGCGGGAAGACTACTCTACATAAACATGTACATATAAAGGGCACATGGATACGGACACTTGAAGTGAACCACGACGCACAGTTTGAATCCGCACGGTAAGGTTGGGGGTGTCGGGGTTGGGGTTGGTAAAGAGAGTCTCATGGTGTCTACCTGCCTGGGCCATGGGTCTCGCTGGCGAACTATTGAAGGACAGATTGTCGTTTGCAAAAGTGATTTCTCAAAAAGTGAAACTTTTGGTTCCCTCGGCTATCTTTTGTCAGTTTATTTTCCACTGAGTTCGTTGATTTTATGGCAGGTCCAAAAGTTGTTTTCCCTGTACTTGCCCCGTTTTTACAAGATCACAATCTTGAAAGTTTTGCCCCCAAATAAGATTATTAATCCTCCGTAAAAGAGGCCGGCGACTTTTCCAATTAAGTTTGGGCGTGCATTTACCTTAAACGCAAGATATAATATTTTATCATGCATCAAAATTCAGAAGAAATGGGAAGGAAACACATGGATGTTATGATATAATACGAAAATAAATGCAAAACAGAGATTTATAAATTCTGCTACCGGTATCTCAGTACAGAGACTCATAATTTTGAAGCCTTTTCCCTCATCATAAGATAAAAAATAATTCTGCGATATGTTTTCTTTCTTTCTTTCTTTCTTTCTTTCTTTCTTTCTTTCTTTCTTTCTTTCTTTCTTTCTTTCTTTATTTATTTATTTCTTGCTTTCTTTCTTTCTTTCTTTTTCTTTTGCTTTCTTTCTTTCTTTCTTTTTCTTTTTTTACTCTTTTTCTTTCTTTCTTTCTTTCTTTCTTTCTTTTTCTTTCTTTGTTTGTTTGTTTGTTTCTTTCTTTCTTTCTTTTTCTTTTTTGCTCTTTTCCTTTCTCTCTCTCTCTCTCTCTCTCTCTCTCTCTCTCTCTCTCTCTCTCTCTCTATATATATATATATATACATCTTTCCCTGGTTGCACAGCACTCTCTGAATGATACGCATACCTCACTTGTAACAAAACTAAATTAACGGGAAAAAGAGACAATAATTTTGGACCATGGGTGCAGACAAATTGGCCTGCAACAAGAGCAGTTTTTGGTCATAAAGTTGTGATTAAAAGAATTCAAAATATGCCGAAACTAAAGCCTCAAGTTTCATAATTTTACTCGCTCGCTCGTTATACTGACGCACATAAAGCAACCAATTATTATGTACATTCACTGAACTTACAAAGGTGATTTTACTATTTTGCCTCAGCACATAAAAACGTGTCTTGTGATCGTGTCCACGTGCAGATATTCGTTGATTTTTACCACGTTCGGGATCCAAAGTTCAAACGGGTTATGCTGACTTTGGGGTTTACAAATGGCACCAAATCACTTGCCCGTATTCGGAGCGGTCCATATTTCTGGAACTATACAGATGTGAGCATTAGAAATAACTCTTTACCATGAAAACTGAACTTTTCTCCGATTAATTTTTCTCTTCATTACCCGTCTGGATCGCTAATTTCTCGTTCAGTATGGCGAGTGGCCAGCGGGGGGGGGGGGGGGGTAACATAATGGTGACAGCTAATTGGTCATAAATGTGTGAGCAATTAAGGCAGATTGACATTGACATTTTTGGTAAACCTAATAGCTTCCGCTCCTTTCGCCACAGATCCACGTACATTAGGTACCTTTACTCCTTGAGTTCGGACTTTGCATTCGCAACTAGGTTACGGTCATATCGGAATTTAAATATTCCCAGAAGAGCTTGCTTGCCCTGCGTGGCAGACAAATTCGATAATACTCTTTTTCAATAAGATCAGTGTAAACTTTGTTATCGCAATTTCTCACATTTGGTACAGAGATGCATTAAAAAATATCTGAATAAATTTTCAGCCCACTATGCCCATAATTTGGTCATTCTGACCTGTTTAAACCTAATTTGACTTTTTACAGCAATTCTTTCCAAGGTGCATGGATGGATTCTTTTGAAATTCAGTAAAGAGCTGTGGGGAAATTAAGTTAGTAATATTTCCTTGTCACTGTGACTTATTTTGGTTACTATGACCAATATTTTCAATTTTACTGTATCGATACGGTGTCTTTGAAGCCCTTGGATGTCTTCTTCTCAAATTTTGTTTCACAGATGCATTATTAGATAAAGTTTGCCTAATTAGAGAGGAAACCCTTTTTGTAGGTAGTGTAATCTTATACAGTCAGATAGACTTGTTGTGACACTATTTTTAAAATGCCGTGACGGATTTTGGCCAAATGAGGTACAAAGATGCATTGCAGGGCAAAAATCATCTGATGAGATTTTCAGGACGTGGCAAGCTATTTCATTCTTACTGTGATCTATCACTGTCTTCTGAGATTTTTAGGATATTGTGAGCTATTTCATTCTTGCTGTGATCTATTTATTGCCAATTTGTCTTTGCTACCACAGCATTTTTAAAGCACTTGGGAAGATTCTTTCCTAATACGGTACAGAGATGTATTATGAGACAAAATGTGGCCGATTCGATTTGGTAAGCAGTGTATCGTTACCGCGACCCATTTTCAGATCGACTTATTTTACTGCAATAAATATTCAGAACCAGGGCAGATTCTACTTGAATGTGATACAGAGATTCAGTTCAAGGACAAAAAAAATGATCAAATTTTGAGGTCTCCTTGACATCATTCTTTGTTACTGTGACTAATGTAGATCCAATTTAACTTTCTTTACTGAAACAGCCAACTACTGTCTTTGGGCTCTCGCCTCAATATCACAAAGCAATAAATCACCACTTAATTTCCTCATAATAAAACATCGTTAGAGCCTACTTAAGCCACTGGAAGGCAAAATTTGTCCAAACAAAAAACCATAAACATATAAGCTTTCCACTTTCCTTCCATCAGTCCAGTCAGTGTGCCATTAAATTGATTCAGAATCATCACGTACTGCTTTTCTCAATAGGCATGGAGCCATATATGAGTGTAAATGCACAAATATGTTCTGCTGAAATATGTTTATTGCATATAACATGTGGAGTTTGCAAGTGAAATAAAGATATGTGCGGCCAGGCGTTTGTCCAAGCTAGGAATGTTCCTTCAGAGCATGGATTATTTTCCCAGACGAGGCAAAAAATAGAACCTTAGATATTTGGCCCCAAGCTGATCTTTCCGGTCATTCTTAAAAAAAAAAAAAAAAAAAAAAAAAAAAAAGAAAAGAAAGAAAGAAAGAAAGAAAGAAAAACCAGAAAGGGTTAGCTTCAAAACAAACCTGTGTATGTGCCTACAAGGGAAAGTTGTTGCTTTTCGCACTCAAATTCAAGGTTGGAAATGCTACATGACAGAAAACAGGAACTTACAATGAAAAAAAAAAAAAAAAGGTGCGAAATAAAAGTTCTTGACAGTTTCCCATTTCAGCTAGGCGACTGGTGCCAAAGGTTGTATGTTCGAATCCCGCTCGTTCCGAACATAAAATATACAGACAAAAATTTGCTGGTAAAAAGTAAATGCAATACAGAAAGAATTCTGAATAAACAGAATGTCAAGTGTCAGCAAACGACATGATTGAGACTGTTCTAATGCCCCTAATTAGCATCATTCAAAATTATTCCACTTTTGTTTGTGGTTCATTGCATACGTTGAGGAGATAGTCATATTTTATATTTGTAAATTGCTACAATTTCAAAGCTGTCACCTGTTTTCATGGTAACACCAGATTTTATATACGGATGTATAATAATGTGAAGTTCTTAGTTAGTTACTACATATTACAGTCTGCAAATATAATGTCGAACAAATCTGCTGGTAAACAAATAAATAAACATGGAAAGAAAGAAACAGAAAAAGAAAGTTTGTGTTCAAACAAAGACAAAAAAAAAGAGATTATGGGTTATTTCGTCTGTATACAAACACAAACATATTGTTTTTCTGGGAATATTTTTTTCTGTCTTTCTGTCTTTCTTTTTTCTTCTTTCTTTCTTTCTTGCTTTCTTTCTTTCTTTCTTTCTTTCTTTCTTTCTTCCTTTCTTTGTTTCTTTCTTTCTTTCTTGCTTTCTTCCCTTTCTTCCTTCCCTTCTTTCTTTTTTCCTTTCTTTCTTTCTTTGTTTCTTTCTTTCTTCACAGGCATTTTTGTTCGACATTTCATTTGAAAAGTATTACACGTAAAAACTCCAAACTTGACACAATTATACCTCTATAAATGAAATCTGGCCTTTTCATAATGAAAGGTCATGCATTTCACAATTATGCAAATGAGGGGTAATTAGTGTTTTAAATCTTCAACATCTTATATTCTATAGTTGATGTGGTTCCCATTGTATGGGAGATCGATCATAACAAGGCAAAGGTCATCTCAAATGTCAAGGTCAGATGTCATGTCAAGGTCAAAGGTCAATTTTAGGCCCAAATGTCATTTTTGGGGTCAAAGCTCATTTCAGACAGAGGTCATATTAAGGTCAAAGATCATTTCAAGGTCAAATGCCACTTTCGATGGTGACTTTCTTCTAGCCATAACTTGGTGAATTTTTATCCAATTTTGAGCATGTTGGGCTTAAATTGTAGCTAACGTAACACTGCACATTTTTGAAACTACATGTGACCTCCAAAGGCCAAATGTCAAGGTCATTTAGACCTTTGAAAGTTTCATCCAGTCATAACTTGGCCAATTTCCATCCAATTCTAATCATGTTGGACTCGAATTGTAGGCATTGCAACACTGCATATTTTTATAAAAACATGTAACCTCAAAAGGGCAAAGATCAGGGTCATTTGGCCCTGTGAAAGTTTCATTTTGCCATACATTGAACTATTGGTCAATTTTCATCCGATTTGTTTCATGCTGGGCTTTAATTGTGGGTATTGCAACACTATGCATTTTTAAAATTTGCATGTGACCTGTAAAGGTCAAAGTTGAAGGTCCTTTGGACTTTGAAATTTTCATCCAGCCATAAGCTTAATGTAATGTGAAGTACCAAAGGATAAAAGTTGTAGCATTTAATATTTACAACTTTTGAAAGCACATAGACAGATTTGCTTTGGAACAAATCTTCTTTTCTAGTTCTGACTAGTTTTGTATCTAACGGAGTTCTCCGCATTTTCAGGATTTCAAAAGTGTACATTGTTTGAATATGCCCAGGTATGTTTCCTGAGTGGATATCTCACCACGTTTCCTATGTGGCCGCTATGACCATACGCTCTGTAACAAGTGCACTTCTATATTTTTTGATCCCGAGAACATTTAGTTTTCAGACCTGTTCAACATGCTTCGTGAAATATGAACATGTACTACAGTCTTAACGTAATACAATATGGCCGAACTATGGATAGAAACTAATTTGTATATTTTGCTTCTCACGCCCGAACAAAGAGCGTTGGCTTGGATTGCAGTCATTACATACCGGTTCAAGGATACATACTTTTTGTACTGAATGTGGGCCAACATGTGCACTTTTTTCACAGGTTTGAGCTTCGGATTTTTTTGTGAACATTTTTTATTTCTGAAAATCTGATTCTGAAAAATTGGACCAAAAAAACCTTCTCAGAGGCGTTTTGTTGCTTCGAAATTTATAGTTCCAGCTACAACAAGACCTAAAATTGCTCAAACAAGTGGCGCTGCGATTTTTCACGTCAGGCACTTATCGGTTTATGCATACATTTCTATCGGTCACTATGTAAATCAATGGATATTACAATGGCAATGCACAATCTTAAGACCATCAGCGGGATTCGCTTCAGCCTTTGTGTGGCTTAAATAGGTTTTCAAATTTTGAGTTCTAACGATTTTTATTTTAATTTTCTTTTAGAGTCTTCCTGCTCTTAGGGCACACTGCCAATTGCTGTGACGTAGAATGAAAGATCCTAGACCTAAACTTATTCAGTAGATTGTGCTATACTTTTTACTTCCATTTTTACTGTTGTTTTTGTCTTTCTTTCTTTGATGTCGTGATCCACATTTTTAATCCACCGTTGATATTCTGAACCTCGCGGTACGCCAAATGAGACTCTAGAATTAGGCAAATATTAAGTGATTTAAATAAAGATATTGTTTTCTATACCTTAGCTATTTGGCAAGCCAGTCAAGCTACTTTTTGTCCATTGCTTTTGTG
The DNA here is from genome assembly GCA_964020975.1 of Hermodice carunculata. Taxonomy (NCBI): domain Eukaryota; kingdom Metazoa; phylum Annelida; class Polychaeta; order Eunicida; family Amphinomidae; genus Hermodice; species Hermodice carunculata. The sequence goes on along the minus strand of OZ026618.1, from coordinate 57,218,937 downwards.
TCGCACATTTTTCCAAGAGTATCTTGTGGCTGACAGCATTGAACCCTTTTGCCAGATCAATGTGTATGCTGTGTACATTAAGACCCTAAACGTTCGACTATAGTCGAACAGCAGTAGCGTGCCAGAAGCGATTTTAGTCGAATACTGTAGTTCTAAAAATTTTTGCGCGTGTTTAATTTAGCGCAAATTCAATTTTTCCTAAATTACAGAATTTTCGCGCATTCTAATTTCGCGCAATCCAGTGCCATATAATGTAGTGAAATACAATGCAACTTATTTTCGCGCATTTTAATTTCGTGCTTTGATTGGTAGTGCGAAAAGCGCGATATTAAATCGAGCGTGAAAAATTGTAGAACTACAGTATACCTAACAATTGATGGCGCCGTAGTGATTTAGTTTAAAAGTAATTTAGAAAGAAGATCCATATATGTACAATTTGATGGCATCTGTTCTACCACTTCACTTATACAGATTGGGATATCCCAAGGATCCATCCTTGGTCCACTCCTATTTACTCTTTGTATCAATGACTTAGTGACAGCTTCCACCAAATTTGAATCCATACTGTATGCAGATGATACTATTCCAATAAATTCTTTATGTGTCTTTAAAACTGAAGATACTACCAACGGTGGAAATGTTTCTAGTATAAACCTGGAACTCAAGAAGGTACAACATTGGCTCTCTGCAAATAAATTAGCATTAAATATTTCTAAGGCTAAGTTTATGATTTTCCATTTCCTGCAACGGAAGTTAAATTTTCATTTGTATTCACAGATCGGGAATATATCTATCGGAAAAAACAAAACAAAAACAAAACAAAAACAAAAAACTAATGTCTTTGAATTTTTAGTCCTGACTATCAATGAGAAACTTAATTGAAGTGACCATTTTTGCTAAAAATTATACTATTAAATATTCTACTTTGCATTGTGCTATTCTGGGTGATACGCGTAATATTTTCCTAAAATAAGAACTTTTCCCGATATGTGGTCTTAGGCTGTTATCAGCTACTGAGAGTTCGAAGTATGGCTCATTGTCGTATCAATATGAAGCCCAAGACAATTGAGTTCATCTACACACCCCAAAACAATGTGATGTCCAATCATCAGAGTCTATCAAGATATTAGGGACAGTTACATGTTTCAACGGTTTATAAAACAACCGAACCTAGTTTTCTCAGTATTCAAAGATACTTTGTTCAATTCTAACCAAGTATTAACTTTATGAGTTCAATATTGATATTGTGGGAAAAGCCATCCCCAAAATTTTTATGATAATCTTTTTTTGCATCATTTTTACAATATGCGGTTGTATTTATTCATTTACCCATATGTCCTATGCACCAATACATAAATATCAAATTTAGTTATTCTCCAGGTCGTTTGCGATAGTTAATCAGTTCCGATCATAGATATGCTTTTGCCTTTGTCTAACATGATATGTCTAATGACTTGTATCTTCCTTCTTCTTAATACCTGTACAAAAGCTTGAAGGTTTCGGTTTTACTGTTCCTTGTGCAGCTGAACATGTGTAAGAAGTTTTGCTATAAAAATGCATTAGTCGAAATTGTATGGTCTACCTGTATATCCGAATACAGTATCTTTTTCTTTTAACTGAATATTAATATAATAAAGACTTGACCACCAGTTCTGAAAAGAGTCCCAAAATTGTTGGGAACCTTAACATTCATAAAACCGATATTCTATTGTATCAATATTCTGTACGCACCTGTTACATTTGTCAGAGCCTTTAGTGCCCATGTAACACAGCTTCTTAACAGTAACTAGGATCGAAGTACGTATCACAGTTTTTTTTCAATTGTCATGTCCTGAATATTATGTGAATGTCATATCCTATTAACATGATGATGGTGTCTATATCTCTTCTTCATATTAGTATTATATGAATGTCATATCCCATTAAAATGATGCCGATGCCTACATTTGTGGCACCATGTGTCATACTTTTCCTTCTTTTTTTAGGTGGCAACACGATAGCGATCAACCTGTGATTTTAGTGTTGGTCTCTTTGACATTAGACACATATTTATTCTGCATATTAGTACCTGTGTATGACAAAATACTCAAATATCCTTATAAATTTCCTTTAGTGTGTTGCTTTGCTGGCCAAAATTAAATATTTTTGATTCCTACTAAGCATATAGATTGTGAACGGGTAGAGTCCAAACTAACTTTCCGTTACCTTATTGACTGTCGAAAAATAACACATACAAGATAGTACTCGAGCACCTAAACCCTATTATGCAAATTATTTTACTTAGATGCTCGGACCGAATCTCTGATTCTGTATAAAGAGGGGAATTCGCGTCTGCAGAAGCAGTTATCACTATTTTCCGTGAATTGTGATGTGATTTTTGGTATCTGTGTGTATTCTCTGGAATGTTGTAATTGAAACATTACTTGTTGACTGATTCGCATGATTTTTGTGAAGCGTGGTATTTTGTCTTTCCAAGTCACTTTGGTAGTGGGTTGATGCACAGGCAATCTGATCATTGCGTGCATCGCAGGTCCCCGGGTCATTGTAATAGGCGATTTTGCATTGTATGAAGGGCTCGTGCAAGATCGTACCACAAAGCGCAAAATTGATCTCACCAGCACATTGTGCACGTCCCCTACCCGTCTCCCAAAAACAAAACTTGGATCCGTCCCCTGACATTATATTTAACATTCAGTGACGTACTGTCAAATTCAGTACTCCAATTAGTTTCTGTTAAATGTATTTGAAATTAGCTTCACTTTCTTTCAGTAAACGGTACCTTTTGTCACTTTTCTTTTATTTATTGTGAATTGTTTTATTATACCATACATAGTGGTGTTTTATTACCAAAAAAAAAAAAAATGACGCAACCAGTTGCGAAAGACATGAGGGAAAACAAAAACACCATATCTACATGATTCAGTCACATATTTTTTTTAAATAGGAAGTGCCACTTTCCGAGTCAGCGCACACGGACTTTCTCACTGGAACACAAGGGCTGGAAAGCAGGGAACTATTCAGTCAAGTTTCTGTCACAGAGCTACCACTTCATTCATTCTGGATGCACCAGTTGTCAGGTAATGGCTGGTAACTGAATGCTCCCTCCAATTTTCTGCCAGAGAAGGACATCTCAGAATGGATCAACAAAGTGGTGAGTGGCTGTCTGTCATGCACTTGTCCGTTAATCATCTGCTTTAGTTCTGTTACGGGAATAAGAAGATACCTTTTTTGAGATGCGGCGTATAATTCCGGAGACCATTAAGAGATGTAGTCCCTCACATACAAAAAAGAAGCACACTAATCTGTGATATCAGCATTAGGCAATATGAGACGGATTTAAACAGCACTCATTTCCGCTGTGAACATCTGAAACTTTTTTTTTCCTTTTTTTTTTGGCAAAGCAGTTACGAAACCAGAAAAGAAGACTTGCTTTAAAGCAAATCTGTCTATAAAAAGGTTGTTGCTTTGAACATTTAAATTGAAATTGCACAAGTAGCATCACAGAGAACATGAAATGGAAAAAAAAAACTGTGGCAAAATGAGGCTCTGGGCATAAAAAAAAATCTGCAGGTAAAAAGGGGGATGCCAGACAGATAGGAAGAATTCTTGTTGAAATATAATGACAAGTGTAAGCTGAAACACAAGATTTGGTCATATAGTGAGAAACTCTGATTAATTCCAGAGCACTTTCCATTGTAACTTTGATTCGTTCATGGATCACTGTTGACATAACATGGACGGATGAAAGCATGGTCACCTTATGGGAGCGAACAAGTGTATTTTCTGACATGAGTGTAAACAACAGACCCTAGTGTTGTACACATAAACGTAATTGGCTGTTGATGACAGAACATAGCCCGTTGTGTCTCTAGTTTATAAAACATGTGTACAAACCTGCTATTGTTGCTACTGACTTACATCATTTCAACGTCACTGATAGTGCTACACACTGCTCAGAGAGTGTAGCTTTAATGGTGTCTGGGTGTTCTGGGCTAAATTGATGACGGAAAAACCTAGGATGTAAAATCGGAATCGCATATCTATATGGCGTATTACATTTGAAGGTGGAATTTCAACATTTCACTTTTAAGTCCCCCTGACAGGTACACATTCAATTCTACAACTTTTGTTCTTGGTTCATAGGATGCAACTGCAGCACAAGCCAGTGAATTGAAGTTGAAATGACACCTCATCCTATAACAATCTTGAAGGTATCCAACATTCACATTTTTCAAGTGGTCCTAACTAGCATTAACTAAAATGTCAACTTTTGTTTGTGGTTTATTGGACCGGCTTACAACACAAACCTATGGATTAATATTCGATTGGTACCTCTGCGTATAATAGTTTTGAACACATTCAACTTTTTATTTTTTTTATATGGCCTAAACCACGTAATTTTTAAAACTGGCGCCCCTCTTCATAACAAGGCAAGACTTTATATATGGAAGTATAATTATGCCACGTTTGGAGCTTCAGGGTATAATATTCTTCCCAATAAAATATCGGACAAATTTGCGGGTGTTGAAAGAGAAAAAAACAAAGAAGGAAAGAAAGAAAGAAAGAAAGAAAGAAAGAAAGAAAGAAAGAAAGAAAGAAACAAAGTAAACTTAAAAGATTTCGGTCAAAACAAATCTGTATATGTGCCTTCAAAAGTTGTAAAATGACTAGATGAAAATTTGAAAGGGTCAAATAACTTTGACTTTTGACTTCTACACTTCTTTTGACTGATGCCTGCCAAAGCCCTCATCAGTATTGGAAAGAGTAGCATCTATATGCCCCCCTCCCACGTGGGAGCATAAAAATGTGCAGTGTTGCATTATCTATAAGTTGAGTCCAACATGATTAAAATTGGGTGAAAATTAACCAAGGTATGGCTAGATGAAAATTTCAAAGAGCCAAATAACTTGACCTTTGACTCCTCAAGGTCACATCTAAATTACAAAAATGTGCAATGCTGCAAAACCTACAAGTTGAGTCCAACATGATTAAAATTGTATGAAAAATGACCAAGTTATGGCTGGGTGAAACTTACGAAGATCCAAAAAGACTTTGACCTTTGTCCTTTAGAGGTCACATGTATATTACAAAAACATACAGTGTTAAGATAGGTACAATTTAAGCCCAACGTGTACCAGATGAATCAGATGAATATTGATCAAGTTATGGCACGACGGAAATTTCAAAGTTCTACATCACCTTTACGTTTTAATTATACAATTATGCAGTGTTGCTATATCTTCAATCTAAGACATTAAGAGGTCACTTGTAAATTGCAAAATATGCAGTGTTGCAATGTTTACAATTTAGGTCCAACATGGTCAAAATTGGATAAAAATTTCAAAGGTCCAAATGACGTTGACATTTGACCTTTGGAGGTCACAGATACACTACAGAAATGTGCGATGTTACAATCCTATAAATTGAAGTGAATTGGTTTTGGAATTTAGAATTTCTACGCAGAACAGTTTTAAAATAAAATGTTGGACTAATTTGCCTGTAAAGAAAAATACAAAGAAAGAATTCTTGGAAAAAACAATATGTCTGTGTTGGCACACAGACATCCTCGTACATGCTGTGTGTAATTAGGTGCTACTGGTCACTGGGTGAAGAAAAAATGCCACTACATTTGGGTCAGTGTAACAATCACCTCGTGAGGATATATGCGATGCAAAGAAAAGCAGGCGAAGGGCACACATACCGAGATCGTGCCATTTAAGGACGGATACTCATAATTATAGTATTAATACATTTACCTTGACCCCATAACAAATTGTTAAGATTTTAACTCTTTAGAGGCTACAATAAGAAAGAGATCTTGCATACCAGCTACAGAGAAGAAAAAGAAGACACTTGCTGCGTAGAAGTCCGAAGTATTGCAATACCCTAAGATGGGCATCACTTGTCAGACTTTATTGCTTATTGTTTGAAAGTCGAAAATTTATCCTTGTCCTGTTACTACAGAGGGACCAAAGATCGCTAAGAAATTTCTGTGCTGTCACTGGGCGGAGTAATGGCTTTGCTCCGAGACCTTTCCATGTTTTCCGTGACTAGATCTGGGCTCAAGCAGCAAAGTATGTCCCTAGCACTGATACCAGCGACCTTCCTGTCGAATTTTGTGTCAAAAGTGTTGATGCTGCAGAATATTGTGAATAAAAAAAAAATAAATATAAAATAAATTAATAAATAAAGTTAAATAATAAATTACAGAAGAAGCAAGAAGTAGTCGACATTTGATATATCCGCTCTTTGACGACCTAGAAAACATGCACCAGATGAAGATTCCGATCGATGTAGGCCAGTTTAAGGTCAAATGAACCAGTTTTTCGTTTCTTTCAGTTCGAAGCTGACGTCAGTCTGACAGTGAGACCAGATTTAATTGGCATCCAGAGTGCAATTCATAGTTCATGTGGTGTTAATTTCTTTACATACAGCGTAGTGCTTTAACTCTTCCCGGTATATCGGTTGGCAAGGACAGGCAATTTTGAATGGCGCCAAAGTTCACCTTTAACAGAAAATCTGTAATGGGCTACACCCTACAACTAACAAGATTATTTGGTTAATAAGCATATTGCTTGTGTTTTGATCTATAACAATCGGTGCTGCTATTTTTCCCTTGAGTATTTTATGTATACATGTCATGTTTCTTTATACAAAGTCATATTACATCAATAGTCTCAACCGAAGTTCCCTGATCGTTCATCGGCGAGACCTGCTTACTCAGCAATACAACACTATGAACATGTCGTCTCGCCGAAAAAGCAGACAGGGTCAGGTGATGAAGCATTGTTATCTGTTCTGGTCCATATACAGGCGTTTTCATACCAAACGACCGTTCCTCTGTGTCCCATTTAGTATTTAATTAGTCGCAAATTTGCCATGGTGTGACGCATATATATATATATATATATATATATATATATATATATATATATATATATATATATATATATATATATATATATCAGTAATTTCCAAAAGTAAGTAATTATCAAAACTCAGTACCTAATAAAACTATATCCGAAGTATTCCCATAGGCATTTGCAGTGCAGAAAAAGGGGAATTCCCCATGGAAAAAAAGTCTGAGAAGAAACACAAATTCTGACCTGCTTTGCTTTTTATTTCTTAGAAAGACCACAAACACAAGTGAGCTTCCTTAATTTCGAACAAGGCATTGCACATCTTTTTTACTCGATAACCTGTTCAGTGCAAGACTTTTCTTTCGTGGGGTCCAGTGGGCAAATCTTAGCTGAATTATTCAGAACTTCTTTGTGACAGGAAACAGAGGTGTAATGTTTGATGTTCTTTTGTTTTAATACTAGGTGCCAGCTAGTGCTGCTTTCTCATGGATTTACCCGGAACTACATTGTACTGTATGGAGTGGAGATAATCACATATGTCTGTGTGCCTTCAAAAGTTGTAAATAATAAATGCTACAACTTTTATCCTTTGGTACTTCACATTACATTAAGCTTATGGCTGGATGCAAATTTCAAATTCCAAATGACCTCGACCTTTGACCTTTACAGGTCACATGTGAATTGCACAGTGTTACAATACCCACAATTTAAGCCCAATATGAACCAAATCGGATTAAAAATTGACCAAGTTATGGCAAGATGAAACTTTCAAAGGGCCAAATGACCTTGACCTTTGCCCTTTTGAGGTTACATGTTCTTATGAAAATGTGCAGTGTTGCAATACCGACAATTTGAGTCCAACATGATAAGTATTGGATGGAAATTGGCCAAGTTATGACTGGAAGAAACTTTCAAAGGTCAAAATGACCTTAACTTTTGACCTTTAGTGATCACATATTTCTACCAAGTGCAGTGGTACAATAGCTACAATTTGAGCCCAACATGATCAAAATTGGATAAAAATTGACAAAGTTATGGCTAGAAGAAAGTCACCACCGAAAGTGGCCTTAGACCTTCAAATAACGTTTGATTTTGAGATGACCTCTACCTGAAGTGAACTTTGACCTCAAAAATGACATTTTGGCCTAAAATTGACCTTTGACCTTGACATGACCTTTATCTAGCTATGATCGAACTCCTATGCACTCAGAACCACATCTACTATAGTATATAAGATATTGAAGATTTAAAACTTGAAGAAGCCCTCATTTGCATAATTTTGAAAAGCATGCCCTATCATTATGAAAAGTCAAGAGTTCATCTATAGAAGTATAATTGTGCCAAGTTTGGAATTTCTACGTGTAATACTTTTCGAATGAAATGTAGGACAAAATTGCCTAGAAAGAAAGAAAGAAGAAAGAAAGAAAGAAAGAAAGAAAGAAAGAAAGAAAGAAAGAAAGAATTCCTAGAAAAACAGTATGTCTGTGTTGGCAGACAGACATAATAAACGTGGTCTTCATCCGACAAACGCCATGTTCTTGTCTATGTTTGGTGCGTGTCACCAACAGTGGAGCTATTATAAATGGGCTAGTGAAAGATCGATCGATTCATGGGGAACAGAAGGCCATGGGAGAGCAGATAGACAATCGGTCCCACATACGCGAGGATCGAAGGCTGAACATATCGATAGTTCGGTCGGTCGTTTGATAGATAGATGGATAGATAAATAGACAGACAGACTGAGAGACAGGTAGGTAGACAGAGAGGCGAACAGACAAGCTTGCAGGCAGGCAGGCGGAGAGAGAGAGAAAGAGAGAGAGAGAGAGAGAGAGAGAGAGAGAGAGAGAGAGACAGAGACAGACAGACAGACAGACAGACAGACAGGCAGACATTTCGACAGATATGCAGGCAGACAGACAGAGCATGGAGGCAGGCAGGTATAGAAAGATTTGATCAGCTGTTAAATTGTCCTACTAGGATAATTAAGTAACTTGATCTTCTTTGCAGAGAAATGATCACACATTCCAAGGGGGCGAAGAGCTTATATCGAACCAGAAAAAGTTCAGAATACACACGTGCGACGTTTTAGCTCCGCTGACTTGTTAGTCAGCTGAGCTTATGTGATGGATCTTCGTCCGTCATATAAACACACACACACACACACACACACACACACACACACACACACACACACATATATATATATATATATATATATATATATATATATATATATATATATATATATATATATATATATGTGTGTGTGTGTTTATATGACGGACGAAGATCCATCACACACACACACACACACACACATATATATATATATATATATATATATATATATATATATATATATATATATATATATATATATGTGTGTGTGTGTGTGTGTTTATATGACGGACGAAGATCCATCACACACACACACACACATATATATATATATATATATATATATATATATATATATATATATATATATATATATATATATAAATTGCTGATCCCTGAGGTTTTTAAAATTCGTGTGCTTGCCTGCTAACACATGCGTTCCACTTGATGTAAGTCAGTTGGGAGTGCGAAGGCTAGTACACATTTTCGACTTCTCCAAAACCGTCCGCCATGTTCATTCCAAATTTGTTGTACACACACACACACACACACACACACAAAAGTATATATATATATATATATATATATATATATATATATATATATATATATATATATATATATATATACATACATATATATACATAAGGTGTTGGTTTTCCTGCTCGCAACCCATGACAATACAGGCCAAATAATTTCCACCTCAAGAGTGTCACGTTCCGGTCCACCTGAGGAAACCATCCTTGACAGATATAGTGAGCTTGTACCTACGGGATATTTCGGTATGAAAGGTGCAAGACGTATGGCATTTTTGTATCAGAACTCACAGTGAATTGCGTACAAACTGTACATGTGATCTCACCCGGAGTCTGGATAGTGAGCGCCAGCAGGATCTCTGCTGGATGGAAACACTGGAGTATAAAAAGAGTGGACTTGCCAGCTCATGTAAAATTGTTCCATGAAATACAAGGTCAAAAGAAAAGAGCCGGTCCAAAGGAGGCAGCGCTTGATAGAGGTGTTCAGGTGGGACTATGCCATATGGTAATATCAAACAAAGCCTTCAGATCTATTCTCTTTGCCATGACAATTCCACATCCAGCAGTACAGTGCATGCAGTCACAGGCTAACAAAGTTTGTGGACAGTTGATTGAAATGAACACCAATGATATGAAAGCAAAACGAACTCAGCTGCTTGATCAGAAGATAAGAGGGCTATGACATGATACACCAGTGTCTGCGAGGTGGACACGTGTTTTAACAATCCTCTCCCATCAGGCAGTGGAAAGATCCCACTTCAACCTGGCTCACAAACGTTTTTTTTAATGTGGTGGAAAATGTTACTCCTAAGAAAGTCAAAAGTATAAATTGTAAAAATAACAGTTGAGAGATAAGGTACAAAATGTTACCTGCCCCAACCACAGTGGTTACTGTTCTGCCAATCTTGAAAATACAGTTTAATTGGTGGTGAGTGGAAATGGACAGATGAATGCTTTGAACACTTTATTGGACTTGAGGCAAATCAGTCTATAACAGTTTATTTTACATTTGATTTGGACTCTTACTCCTGTGAAGGTCTCGAACAAGTTCAAGGGCAGAGAACTACTGAGGTAACAACAGATTAACTGCGGGGCACAGTCCACCTGGCAAAAAGTAGAAACAAAATGGTCGAAAAAGCTACGTTTAGTGCCACAATGTTTCGTGGTTCAGACAATGACATCAAAAAAAACCCCCATCAGAATAGATTTGCACTGGGAATTAAATGCAAGTTTGAAGCTGAATTCACTGCATGTCATCAGAAATGTAGAGGATCTGTTGGCCAAACGATTGAACGTTTAACAAAGAAATGGATGCTAACATTTCATGTTGTTGGTGTGATTGTTCAAAATGTGGCCGGTATTCATTTGTTTGCAGTTCTGTAAAATCATGGGAGAAGTCATTTTTGCCATGGTGAAATGCAAATTTACCCCAACGATCCAGATATTCTAATTTTGAAAAGGTGTCTCGAGTGTTTACTTGAGCACTTCATTAACTGAATTTAGAACCAGTATGCAAAAAACAGAAACTTATAATAGAAGCTACTCAATCACGGACGCAAAACATCTGTGTAGACCACATACCTTTCCAGGTAGAATTCACAGAGTAGCTCACAGGGTTACTGCTGATTTGACCAGTTCTTTGATTCTGAAGTGTAAGTATGTAGTGGTACATTTGCCAAAAGGATGCAGTGTCTTGAAGAAATTATAAAGTGAAGATAAAATGCTCAACAAAAGATCAGAATATTCTAAATGAGACCAACATAAAGCCAGACGCAAGCACAAGAGAGCACATAACGTTGCTGTTTATGATGACAAAAGGAGAGATGATTATTCATTAAGTATGCTAGACGGACAGTATACTAAAGCTGGCTGTTATGTGTTAGAGTATAGAGCTATTCAAGCCAAAAGCAGGTTTCACACCTATTCAAAGAGCGTAAATTCAGAAGAAGGGTGAAATACAAGACTTTTAAAGATGCCCACTTGGTGGGGGAGGGGATGCTTTTGTTTTGAGCGTTAATATTTATTATTGGTTCAAAATTTATTATATAACCTACCTGTTGCAACATTTGAGATGGATCTAAGAGGGGGTAAATGTTGGGGCATGGATGCAGGTACCACTCTTCCATTCCTGAGCCAGAGATATGTATGTTGTAAT
>OZ026618.1:57084768-57204768 GCA_964020975.1 Hermodice carunculata | reverse complement strand
TTTACCGGACTCCGTTACACGAGGCCCTGTACTCCCTAAAGTAGACGCCGGATTCCATAGATGTTAAGAGCAGACGACAGATTCTGGATCCTGAATTATACAGGATGCCAGATTCCCACATTTCTTAACTTGGACGCGGATTCCAAATTTTATGCTAAAGTGGATGCTGGATGCTGAAATAAGACAAAAAATACACCTTACGCTGAAAACTTAAGTTGATGCCATATGAGATTTAGAGTGGATGCTGGATTCGGGGGGCGAGGGGGGGGGGGGCAGGGTACAGGGCCTCTTTCATCCTGAGTCATTGGAAGATAAGACTGATCACACCAATTTACTATTTTGAATGGACATAAACACCATTTTCAGTTGGAATGGGAAGTGAAATGAATTCAATCTTCTGCTTGAAAAAACAAAACAAAACCAAACCAAAAAAAAAAAAAAAAAGAAGAAAAAATTGTAACCCGCAAAGGAGACAGGCGAGTAGCAAAAGCACAAATGAATATTTCCACCTGCACGCGGAGCCATACAAAAATGATGATGAAGATGATGATGCTGATGATGATGATGATGATGATGATGTGATGATAATGTGATGATAATGTGATGATAATGATGATGATGATGGTGATGACTTTAAAGAATGTGACAGCAATGATGATGAAATGCTAATTATTAGTTACAGGGGATCGGCTCACTTGCAAGTACACCAAGCCAGGAACGGAATACGACGGAACATTGTTAACCACCAAGTCTGGGAAGACCTGCCAAAGATGGGACAAGCATATGCCCCTTAATGGAACTTCTCGAGTGCCCTACTTTCCAGACGGCAGCGCTAAAAATGCAGCCAACTACTGCAGAAACCCGACCATGAATCAAGATGGACCTTGGTGTTATACCGCTGATTCTCCAGCTCGCTGGGAGCACTGTAATGTTTCATTCTGTGGTATGTACGATGATACTTAGAAAAGAATATACACTTTGTTGGTTTAATTTTACGTGTGCTCCCTGGCATCTACCAAAGCAGACGAAGGGGCTGAAATCGAGCACCACGCTGATTCCGTTTGAAAATTTGGTGGCGGCCGATGAAACACTGTGCAAATCAGGTGTGAACTTAAATGCTGTATTCATAAACATATTATAACAGTGAGTATCTGAACGTTCATTAGCTGTGTAGAAGTGTAAAATTCAATTTGATATCAAAATAAATATGCTTGAGAACCAGGGCGCCTGGGACTGTAGTAAACGTATCCTTGTGTTCTTTGGCCATGTTCTTTCCCGAGTCAAGAGGTTTGCCCGGTGCGTTTCCTTCAGATTGAAGCCCTACATTAAACAAAAAAGAGCAAAAATGCATTTCACATTGCCAAGGAAAGTATCAAATAAGTACATTGAACCCATTGGGATATAGAGTACTTAAGCTGCAGCTGTTTATTTTTATGTGCTGCTTAGTTTTATGAGCTTATTTGGCACAGCGCAACTATGAAATCAGTCACGTGCGCAATGGTCACGCTGAGGTGCCAGCGTCGACAACTGGATCCAGGAAGCAGAGTATGGGTGAAGCAAAGTCAGAGAAGAAGCAATTTTAGCTCAAATGATTGACGACTTATCCTTCATCTTTTGTTTATCCACATTTGCATTTTAATTCCCTGTTCCAAACCGTCAGCCAGATTCTCTTCAAAGTTGGTGTTTATTCATAATGAATTATTTATTTATTTATGTATGTATGTATGTATGTATGTATGTATGTATGTATGTATGTATGTATCTATCTATCTATCTATCTATCTATCTATCTATCTATCTATCTATCTATCTATCTATCTATATATCTATCTATCTATCTATCTATCTATCTATTTATTTATTTATTTATTTATTTATTTTGCCTGAGTTGAATAGTTAGTAAGACGTGCTTATTTTATGGTCTTCTGTTTCATTAACCGTTCACAATTATAATTTTGATTTTATGTCTGATATATTCTTCCAGATGTTCTGCCAACTTGGTAGGAACTAACTTCGGGAAGATGTGAAATCAACTAGTGCCACTTGGCCGCAATACACTAGGCTTACTCTTCTTATTTTCAGCACAGCTGACTTGTGAGACAGCTGAGTTTATGCGATGGTCATTTGTCCGCCGTCCGTCTGCCTTCCGTTCGTCCACAATTTTTTTTAATTTTCGACTTCTCCTCCACAACTGTTAGCCAGATCCACTTCAAACTAGGTAGGGATTTATGTTGATTGGGCCTCTACCAGCTCTCTTCGAACGGTTGCTAATCACTAATATTATATTTTCGTGATTATTGTAATAATTTTCGGGGGCAGAATTTTGAAAAAAAATCATTATGTCAAACCAATTGGCCTGTCCTTTTGATCTTGCATAGGGACATGTCTGTTGATCCCGTCACCGTAATCTGTTCGCCAGATGTCGCTCTGATTCTCTTTCAAATTTTTCCCAAATATGTGATTTTTTCATTTTTTTTGGCTTCTTCCGAATTGCTTGTTGGTTTTTTTTTCATTCTTATCGGCACTGTTCCTGGACTCAATCGCTACCTAATGTAGTGCACTGCCTGGGATTGCTCTCATTTCCTGACTTTTTTGCATCATCCAAATTAAGAACAAGTTTGGAAGGTATATGTGCATGTTCACAATGTCACAATAGAAATGGCAGCAAATCTTATCTAGTTGCTTAAGCATTTCGGTAATTGTGGATCATGGGCCCATAATTACAATATTTGCTTCGATCTCGGTAATGATGGTTCCGAGGTCCATGGTAAGTGTTACACACTGATGGGAAAATATCAATTTTTTGTGTGTCTTGTTTATTACAGCTTGAAATTTAGAACGGACATATTGGTTTATGTCTTGGTAATAGTGGCTTCTGTCATATTTGGTTCAAAATGATGACTCATGGTCTGCATGAGTGAAGATCGATACCGCCTACTGTTATGGTGATCTTAAACAAAGGTGACGATGATATTGTTCCGCAGGTCACAAGACCCCTTTAGCCTGTGCAAAGTCAGAGCCCCAGACGGTCACAGGCCTATTGCTTCAATATTTCATTCTCTTTACCTTTTTGTTGAATTTTAACACCCTTAGAGATGTCCCAAATGTTTCCTTTTGTGAATTGAATTTTCATTGCTTTTATAATTTTCGACCACATTTTCCAAACTGAATGTTGTACTATTTTCCCTTTTTTAGCATGTAGCAGGTTTTGATTCTTCAGCAAAGTTATTTTCGAAGTACTATAAATTCTTGGTGTTTACTTTTTCAAAATTTTCATCTTTCTATAAACTACTTCATGATTGTGTAATGATCGGCAAGATTGCATTTCGGTATGGATACACTAGGGATCCATGTAAACTGTTCTCATTTTTTCAGCATGGGGGCATCTGATTATTTTCATTTTTTTATGAATTTGTGCTATTTTGTAATTTTGCCCTCTCCAATCTGCATGCCGGATATTATCTAACTAGATACAAGCAAAGTTTGATTTGATTTCGAAAGAAAGAGTCAATAATAATTGACGGTATCATTTCCTCATTTTTGGCCATTTTTCTTTCAATTGTGTAATGACCAATCATGTGGACTTTCGCATGGTTGCTAAGGGAATAGTTGTGCATTTGCTGTTATATGGAATCTTCTGAGTAACCGTAGACCAGGTTCATTTTAAACATAGCAATGTATCGTGAAGGATCAATAATTGTTTCGGCAGATGCTTTGTTCGTTCGTTTTTTTTTTTTTTTACCTCGGCTGACTTGTCAGTCAGCTGAGGTTTTTTGAGGGTCCGTCGACCGTCGTCCGTCCGTCGTCCGCCCGTCCGTCCGTCCGTCGTCCACAATTCACATTTTCGACTTCTCAAAAACCGTCAGTCAGATTCACTTCAAACTTGGTGGAAATGTGCCTTGGGTTGGTCCCTACCAAGTTTGTTCAAATGGTCACGGTCCATTGATTTTTGGATTTTTAATGATTTTTTTTTTGTTCTTTTTGGGGTTAATCTGAAAAAATCTTCTTCTCCGAAACCGCTCATCCAATTGGATTAATATCACACAGGAACACTTCCTGGGACTCCTAGTTATTAATTTGTTCACCAAGTGGCGCTGCAGTTTTTTTAAATTTTTTATGAATTTTTGTGTGTTATAGCTTTTTTCGACTTCTTCTCCAGAACCGTCACTCATATTAAGCTGAAACATGGTGGATATGTTCCTTGTAGAAGGGTCAAACAAAGTTATTCACTATGTGGGAATGCTGTGGATTCCTGATTTTTAGCGATTTTTTGAATTCTGGTACTTGTCGGTCAATGCAGCTTTCCTATTGATTACTATGGAAGTCAATTCTAATGCTAATGCACATTTTCGACTTCTTCTCCAAAACCGTCATCCAGATTAACTTCAAACGTGGTGGCAATGTACCTTGGGTGGGTTTCAACCAATTTTGTTCAAATGTTCATGCTCCAGTGATTTTTGGATTTTTAATAAATTTTTTTGTTCTTTTTTTTGGACAAATCTTAAAAAATCTTCTTCTCCGAAACTGCTTACCCGATTGCTTTGATATCACACAGGAAGACATCTAGGGACTCCTTGTTGTTAATTTGTTCACCAGGTGGCGCTGCAGTTTTCTTTTTCTAATTTTTTATGAATTTTTGTGTGTTATAGCTGTTTTCGACTTCTCCAGAACCGTCACTAAGATTAAGCTTACACGTGGTGGATATGTTCCTTATGGAAGGGCCAAACAAAGTTGTTCACTATGTGAGAAAGCTGCGGATTCCTGATTTTTAATGATTTTTTCAATTCGGCTCCTTTGGGGTAAATGAACCTTTCGTATTGATTACCATGTAAGTCAATAGGCATTCTAATGCTAATTTACATTTTGGACTTCTTCTCCAAAACCATCAACCATTCAAACTTGGTGGCAATGTACCTTGGGTAGGTTTCTACCAGGTTTGTTCCAATGGTCATGTTCCAATGAATTTGGATTTTTTTATGATTTTTTTTTTAAATCTCTACAAAAGTTTTCATAGGAAAGTTTAACATGGGAATTTCTTGTAATGGTCATAACTTTAATAATATTGACCAGATTTACTTCAAACTTGGTGGGGATGTGCCTTGGGTGGATCTCTGCCAAGTATGTTCAAATGAACACGCTTTATTGATTTTTGGATATTTTATGAATTTTTTTGTTCTTTTTGGAGCAAACCTCCTCTGAAACTGCTCACCCAATTGCTTTGATATCGTACATAGACACTCCCGGGGACACGTAGTTCCCAATTTGTTCACCAGGTGGCGCTGCAATTTTTTGTGAATTTTTTGTATGGTTTTGCTATTTTTATACTTGTTCTCAGAACCGTCCCTCAGATTAAGCTGAAATGTGATGGATATGTTGTTGTGGAAGGGTCAAACAGTTGTTTACTAGGTGGCACTGCTTTGGATTCCTGATTTTTAAGGATTTTCAATTTGGGTACTTATCGTTCAATGCAGCTTTCCTATTGATTACTATGTAAGTTAATGGGCATTCTAATGCTAATTCACAGGACAACTGACACGAAATTTACTGTTTACTTGATAACTAGAGATCTGTTTTGAGTTAGCTACACATGTTAATTATTCTGTATGAAGGTCATGCTGAGACAGTACATGAATGACCTTAACCTCGTTTGTGGGGTCACAGTGCAACATACATGAATTTTATCCTGCATTATAACTTGAGAACTACTTGAACTTTGATGTTGCATATGTAACTGTTCTTCTATAAAGGTCAGACTTACTCCGAACATGGTGTCCTTGATCCTTTCCCAAGTTCATAGAGCTGCAAGTGTGATGAATGTCAAGATCAGCTGAGGCACGGGCTGTTCACACAGCCCTCTTGGGTTTTTTTTTTTTTTTTGTTTTTTTTTTGTTTTTTAGTTTTTTAGTTTTTTTTGGGGGGGTTTTTTTTTTTTTTTTTTTTTTTTTTTTTTTTTTTTTTTTGTTTTGTTTTGTTTTGTTTTTTTTTGTTTTTCTTTTTTGGGGTGGTGGTGGTTTTTTCTTTTTTTTTGGGGGGGGGTGTTTTTTTTTTGGGGGGGGGAGGGTGTTTTTCCTTTAAGTTTTTTTTTGCAACTTTTTCTGTGTTTATAATGCATGATCACTCTTCAAAAACTATAGGTAGGATTTTCTTCAAACTCTGACAGAATGCGCCTTATGCAAGCATAAACAGTTGCATTTGCCAAAGAGTCGATTTCAAATTCCTGATTTCTCATTCTCCTTATTTTCAATTCGTGTACGCTTTACCATTCATAGCTGCCAATTACAAGTTAGTTCGGTAGATGAAACAATGCATATAAACATGTGTATATATATACATGTATATATATATATATATATATACATGTATATATATATACATGTATATATATATATATATATATATATATATGCATGTTAAATCAGCGTGGAATTTCTTTTCTTTTGCAATATTTATAATGTGTTTCGATTGCTGCATCAAAACTATCATTCCAATTTGCTACTGTCCCATTGTTGGTTTTCACTTTTCCGTTTGTACAAAACCGTTTAGTTCAGCTAAGCTTATCTCACAGGTCATCTGTATTAGTGCTGCTCAGCTCTGATAACTCAACCTGAAGCTATGCTCCTTTCAGGTGCCAAAATAATCTGCAAAGATGCCCAAGTGAACTGATGAGGAATCAGTCCCGATCTTCTGTTTCTCGGTTATTCTGTTCAGCTTTTGCTTTGCTGACCGTACCTCAGTTCAGGTGGCACCTTATGAGATTGACCGTCAGCATATCAGATGAGTAGATCGTCACTCCTGAACCTTTATTAAACATTGTCCGCAGAAACATGCACAAAAAACAAACGAGCAAGAAGTAAAGCAATTTATGAAATATCTAATGATTTCCGACTGAATGAACGAATGAGACCAAGAAAGAAAGAACGGTAGACGTCATGTGCAGATTAAAATACAAGAAGGTAACCTGTCGACTCAGCTTGGTACAAATACATGGAAATAAGCAAATTTCGGGACAATGAAAAGTGTTTTCACAGAGGAACGTCATGAACTATGTGAGCATGTGTTACGGTAGCTTCAAATTTATGAGGTCCACAATATCTAATTTAGTGTGAATTCTCGCTAAAAATTACAAATTTGAATGGTATGTTTTTTGGAAACGAATTTGTTTATATTGCGATTACACTCATACACCAAAAGTGATGATCTTTATATTGATCCGTACGGGCATGTGTGGATCAGTTAAACTCTAAGCTATGAATCAGACCAAAAGCAATTGGAGCAAATTCATGAAAAGGGATAGGAGTTACACACAAAGCAAAATTCTACCATCTTTACAATGGTTTTGATGTGACATGTTAGGCATGAAATGATTTAGTGTTTAGATTTCATTTCCAAGCAAAAAATAAAAACCAAACGAAAACAAAAATATAAAAAAAAAATAAAAACGAAAAAAAAAAAAAAAAGCAAAAAAGCCAAACAAAAACAAAAACAAACAAACAAAAAACAAAGCTAACTAAAGTAAAGTACAGCAAAGCAAAACAAGCTAAGTAACTTGATAAAGTCAAGAGTTGCACTTAATAGAATTATAACTGTGCACAAGGTCACCGCAAATCACAGATCAAGTTGGCCAAATAACACATAGAAGCCACACGGGAATGAGGAAGTTTCGAAGACCTGCCCCCCTCCTCCCCGCCCTCAAACCAGAAAGCAATTCTAAGACAAAAAGAAAAGGAAACATACAATTTCATGGATGAGAAAGTGATAGGGTAAGCGTTATTGTTAAATAAATCATGGCAGAATCTCATGAGTAGAATCGTCGTAATTTGAGAACCAAACCTTAAATATTTTTGAATTACAGAAGCAAGCTGACTTCCATCTAAAAAAAAAATGTGTGGGGAATGCATTATTGTCTAATTATATTTTAGTTGTTTTTGTAACCGCAATTTAAATGCAATCAGAAGTTGCTGGATCCATGGCTCCCTTACGTTTTAGATTACCCTGGTAATCACAGGTCTCCTTTGGAATAACTATAGTCACGAACAGTTCAAATACTTCAAAGGGTACGGATGTAATGCTTTGTAACATCCTGTGGATAACCATATAATGTTTTGTATCGTTACACCCTGTGAAGTTGAAAAAGAGGTCAAGGTTACTGAGCTTTGAGCTTAACATGGGCCTTGCAGCAGTGTGTAAGCAAGTGCACGTTTGAAGTCCTAATTCAGAAAAGCTTTCTAGTTATCACTCGGAATGCGGCTGGGTGGGTGGAAGGACGGAATGACGGATGGACAGACAGACGGAATCTGTGCACTTAGAAACTTAGCCAGCCCTTAAAGGTTACAATAATCATGTACAATATGAAAGCCAAGCCCAAAACTTCTCAAGCTATGTGGGAACCCAATTCACTAACGTGGCTCTTTGACCTTCGGAATTGGGTCAGGTGGCCCAACTTCGAACTTGACTTAGCACTTGTACGGGACTATAACCCTGTGCAATATGAAAGCTATAGGTAAAAACGTGCGGCTCCACCTTTTGGTGAGAAAAATCGCATAGCTGGACCCCTGGTGAGAAAACATGGACCAGACTTGTAGGGCAGTTTTGCGGGGCAGATTGGCTTGGCCATTGGCTAAATAAGCAGCTGCCACAGCAGCTGAGGGGATTTACTTCTTAAACACTTGCTGAGCACTTCGCAGTGCCAATGGGCAGCACAGGTCTTTGCAGCCAAGCAGGGCAGATTGAGTCCAGCATGTGACTCAGAGACTGCCAATATGTATCTTAATGCTGAATACAATATCAACACAACACATACATTGGCAGGGCACCAAACAATGCTTCTGGTCAAGTCAAACTATATCCGCCTATCTCAAGAATATCACATCTCGGATCCTTTGGTCAGTGTGGGGGGCTTACCCCCCCCCCCCCCCGTCGAAATATTGAGACATGAACGAAATGGCTTGGCTACCAGCAATACTTAGTTGCATGTTAAGCCTTAGCCTGTGACGTCACCAAGATAGACAAAATTCATTATGGCGGCCATGCTATTAACTGGTATCACATAAAAATGTGAAAAAGAAAAAAAAAAGCGGTACAAAACATGTATTATGTGCTCTTACCTTTATATATTATCTTTCTCCAGATATGAATCCACATAATGATAGTATTCCGGTCTAATAATTGGGCCATGTTCATCCAATATGTCCACTTAATTAATGACCTGTCAGCCATTGCTGACCCAAATATCCGAAAGTCGTGCACATATATTTTGATGAAATATTATACAAGCGAGGTGATGAAAAAACATTTGGCTGTCTGCTGTATGAATACTTGCCTGATGCAAGCAAT
Source organism: Hermodice carunculata (assembly GCA_964020975.1). Lineage (NCBI taxonomy): Eukaryota > Metazoa > Annelida > Polychaeta > Eunicida > Amphinomidae > Hermodice > Hermodice carunculata. The sequence continues at coordinate 57,195,435 of OZ026618.1, read as the reverse complement.
AAGATGAAAGTCCAAATTAGAAAGAAGTAATCTTGTGGCCCGACTTTGAATTTCAACCTTTAAAATCCGCCATCTTGCAAAAAAAAAAAAAAAAAACAAAAAAAAAAACAAAAAAAACACATGTTTTTTACAAAAACTCCACTTTTGCAACGTGGGATCTATTCCCGTAATTTGCACCTCGAATGTACAACCAACGCATACAGATCCATAATACAATGGGGGTGGTAGGATAGTAGCAACCCTGTGTCCACCTTCCAGCTAAAAGGAAAGGAACCCCACAATTCCATATTTAGGGAGTAGAGCCCTTTTAATTTAAGAAAAAAAGTGTAAATTTGCCCTTGAATGCTCAAATATATATTTTTCCCCAGCTTAAAATGTCAATAAGTATGGAACTTGGCATAATCTACATTATTAAAGAAAAAAAATAGTTTTATCAGTTGTCTTACCCCCTGCCCCATTACTTCTGATAAAATGGACCGTTGCGTTATTTAAATTGGACCACTTGTATCTTGGGAATTAACTCACCCCAGTCCCAATCTATACCCTCTCGAAAGCATGGACACTTGTTGATAAAGTTGCTGTATGAATGAGTCCTGGGGCTGTTTTAAATTAAAATGCGAGAGCAGTAGCTGGCTAGTGGGTGTCCCAAACATGCATTTCATCCATCACCAGTGGAGTATCGGGTGACAGGAAGCTTGCAAACTGACCATTCTTCTGGACCCAATAAATGCACTAACTGTTACATAAGTGATAAATCACTTACCACACCCCTTTAATGTTATCGGAAGCTGAGAGATGAATAAACATAGGGCTGGTCATTTTGCATGGTGCCATGGGCAAAAAGGGATCTGTGATTGGCTGTTCACTCAAGATGGCTGCCATTCCAATGGTAACAAGAACCAAGCATTCACCTTTGCTTGATGCTGAGCCAGTATTTTTGCCAGTTTTGCAGCCTTATACACAGTATGATGGAACAGCATACAATACAATTTGAATTAATACAAAACTCACCAAGCCAATATTTGGCAGGGTCATAGCAAATAAAGTTATGCCCTACTTTGTCATTGTTTGTCTCTTATTTCAGTTGCAAACACATCAGAAACTGTTATTCAATGTTGTAACTATAGATAAATACCTAAACATGATATGTTTGGGGAAATATACACGCATTTTGAGACGGATCCACGTCAACACTCCCAAACAGCAGGGACAACGATGTACCCATACTTCTTTGATCACATAAGAACTGTCCAGCTTGCAACTGAGAATGAGGCTGCTGATTTGAACCCTACTCTCGCATCTCATTAAACACAGGTCAGCATCTTGACTGTCCACAGAAAAAAAGACAAATTTACGGTTACTGGGCCCTGGGCTAGGTGCTTGGGGTTAAATATCTGCAAGTTCGCTCTGCGAGGAATATGACTTTCCTGTTCATTTTGTTGAAGAGTATGATTTTAAGACTGGTAAACATAGACTATCTTCAGTGTCTTCGAACCATCTCTTCCTGCGGTTACTGTATATCTTTGCATATATGCAAGATCTCTTTATAACCAGATTATATTGCTCCATATAAAAGTCAAGATAGTTTCGTCAGACCTATGAGCTCAAGAAAAGTACGCAAACAACATCATCTTGGTGAATCTATTTTGAGACATTCAAAAGAAGAAATATCAATCTCAAACTGTGTCTACATGATATTGTGATGTTGAGTAATTTTAAATTTTACTTACAAACGCAGTAGGCAGATTGTTTCAACTTCAGTTTAATCAGTATGTTTTTATACTCCCTTCCTACGAAAGCAAGTTTCTTGTTAAGAAATGATTGGCAAACAGGAGAAACAATCCCCACCTGTGGACATTTCCAATATGCAATTTCTCTGAAGATGAAAATCACATTCTTCACTTTGAGTTATATTGTCCAAAGTGTCCAAATATTTTACAAATTTTGTGTCGACTCTCTCAGTGCCACGTTTAGACTGAATCAACAGGTTTTCTGGGACGCTCTTGGGGGGCGTAGTGCGCAATGGTGTTGACCTGGATAATAATATTCTGTGAAACTGTAGGCATGCTGGCACTTGATGGTACTTGAATCTAAGTCCCTTTTACAATGAGTATCAATGTGGTACCCATTTCACAATTCAGAGCTTTATCTCAAGTACTTCGACTTAAGTCGCAGTTGGCAATGAGAGAATTAAGTATTGTGTTGAATAATGGCCTCTATCATTTACTTTTCTCGGCAAAATTAAACTGAATTCAACATACAAAACGCAATAGTTTTAACAAATAAGTGACAAACTGTATTCTTCGACAAAAGCAAATGTCTTAAAACACGTACAGTGCTTAAGTCAAATAAGACATTCATAAGCATTTTTCTGTGTAATCTGATATCTGTTTGCATGCAACGAAAAAGTCACAATATACCAAAGTTACATCATAACATTTTCTCTGTTTTTTTTTTTTTTTCAGAATGTAAGCGGCTGCAACTAGGCAAAAATTATCAGGGACTTGTATCAGTTTCAAGCAGTGGGAGGACGTGTCAGAGATGGGACAGTCAAACTCCCCACCGTCACACCAGAAACAGAATCAGCAAATTCCCGGATGAGTCGCTGTTTGAAGCAGCTAATTATTGTCGGAACCCGGATGACGAAGCGGGAGGCCCATGGTGCTATACGACTGACCGAGCAAGAAGATGGGAATATTGCAACATTTCATTCTGTGGTCAGAATTATTTGAAATCGCTCGCTCCTTCTTGCACGCTAAACAAATGAATGAATGAATGAACAATAATAAATAAGTAAATAAATAAATAAATAAATAAATGAATAAATAAATAAATAAATAAATAAATAAATAAACAAATAAATAAATAAATAAATAAATAAATAAATAAATAAATAAATAAATAAATAAATAAACAAACAAACAAACAAACAAATAAACAAATAAATAAATAAAGAAAGAAAGAAAGAAATCATTGATGGATGGACGGACGGGTGGATGGATGGGTGGATGGATGGAAGGACGGACGGACGGACGGAAAATAAATAAACAAACAAATTACAGAAAAAAAGAAATAAATAGTTGAATAAATAAATAAATAAATAAATAAATAAATAAATAAATAAATAAATAAATAAATAAATAAATAAATAAATAAATAAATAAATAAATAAATAATAAGTAACCAACAATAAGAATCTGGATATTGAAAAATACTCACCGCTTCTTTATTCCGTAAGTATTTAAATAAGATAATGCCGCACAACGCCGTTCAAAGGACGCCTTGTGTCAAATTACGTCGGCAAAATAAATTGAAAGCAGTTTGATGATTAATTTGCGGACATTAATTATATGTTCCCCGCCTCCCTGTCCCAAAAGCGCGCTTTCTAATTCCAGCTCAAACTTGACATTCCATAAATTTAGCATAATTGAACAGACTTTTAGTGGAAAATGCTGCCCCTCAGAGTGTGCACTGAATGTTCAAAAGAAAAAGGTTTACAACACCAAAAGCATTTCATTTCATATTAAGCGTCGTGCAGTTTTACTCGTTCATCGTCCCGCCGTCACTGGAGGATATTCCCGTAAGGTTAATAAACTTAGACAGATATGCACACAAATTAAGTTATATAACATGAACTGAGTTTAAACCATTTGCACTATAACCACATTAAGAGTATTGACATTTAAACGTTCACATTCATAAGATGCGGGGTTTTTTTTTTGCATTTTGTCTCCAAAATGTGCCTTACCTCAAAGTGGAGTGGCACATTTAAAATTTGGTGTTACAAGTCCATATACTTGACGGTTCGTGTTTTCGCAAATATTTTAGTATTAAGGGTAAATAAAAACAAAGACCTGGATTGTAAAAACATTCGTAAATCATGGCTTCTTTCTGTGTATCTGGTGGGTTAAGTATTTAGTCAACACAGTATTACAGATATATTTGCAAATATCTGATAATTACATGCATACATACGTATGTAAACATATTTGCTTGGTTACGCAATATTCCAGCAAAAGGGAACAGCCCAGATACAACCTAGCGCCCCCCAAAAATAGCCACATAGTCGTTATTGTAACCCCTGTGTTCTCACCTGCTTACTTATACATATCAGTGATATTATCAGTCCTTTGGTAGTTGAAAACTACATATCAGCATTACGTATATCTTGACTTATGAGCCCGTTGATACATATGTACGGCCCCGGCATTATTTCAGCCTTTTGTAATTACACAAACAGGAACAACAGTGCCACATCTTCCGTGCGGTCAATTCTCAACACACACACACATACACACACACACACACACACCGCAATCTAATCCTTCTGTACTCCATAGCCGTTCCACTTACTGTTCAAATTTGAACCTATAAACTAGGAAAGAAAATTGGCTGCAAAGCAAATCTGTTTGTGTGCCTTCAAAAGTTGTCAATATTACGGGCTACAACTTTTGTCCTTTGGCACTTCACATTCCCTTAAGCTTATGGCTGGATGAAAATTTCAAAGTCGAAATGACCTTGACCTTCAACCTTTACAGGTCTCATGTAAATTGCAAAAATGTACAGTGTTACAATACCCACAATGTAAGCCCTACATGAACCAAATCAGATGAAAATTGGCCAAGTTTTGGCAAGATGAAACTTTCAAAGGGCCAGGTGACCTTGACCTTTGACCTTTAGAGATCATTTGTAAATTACAAAAACGTGCAGTGTTGCAATTGCTACAATTTGAGTCCAACATGATCAAAATTTGATAAAAATTGGCCGATTTATGGCAAGATAAAAATTTCAAAGGTCCAAATCACCTAGACCTTTGACCTTTAGATGTCACATGTAAATTACAAAAATGTGAAGTGTTAGAATAGGTACAATTTTATGCTCAAAATTGGATAAAAATTGACCGAGTTACGGCTAGATTAAAATTCCAAAGGTCCAAATGACCTTGATCTTTTATCTTTATAGGTCACATCTAAATTACAAAAATGTGCAGTGTTAAAAAAAGCTACCATTTGAGCCCAACATGTTCAAAATTGGATAAAAAATTGACTGAGTTATGGCTAGATGAAAATTTCAAACGTCCAAATGACATTGACCTTTGCCCTTTGGAGGTTGAACCTCTTTACAACAACTCAAGACTTCATGTTTGGGAGTATATAATCATGCCAAGTTTGGAGTTTTTACGTGATTTACTTTTCAAATGAAATGTCGGACAAATTTGCCTGTAAGGAAGAAATAAAGAAAGAAAGAAAGAATGAAGGAAAGAATGGAAGAAAGAAAGAAAGAAAGAAAGAAAGAAAGAAAGAAAGAAAGAAAGAAAGAAAGAAAGAAAGAAAGAAAGAAAGAAAGAAAGAAAGAAAGAAAGAAAGAAAGAATTCCTAGAAAAACAATATGTCTGTGTTGGCACACAGACGTGATTAACATACATATCACGTTCGAGTCAAATTTTGTAAACTGATGGGCCTCAACAGCGAAATGACTATATAAACAGGTCGTCAGCGGGAAACCATCAACAATGTTTCGCACCCTTAAATTCCCCGACATACATATTATATGATGGTAGTTGCTTGTCTTTACCTTGTATATGGTAAAGAAACCCAACTGAAAGTAAAAAATCCTCACGAACGTGAAATATCAGCAAATGCATTACTATACATATCACGCATGTAATAAATGCATGTTGTGCCTCACAGGCATTATATATTCTACGCCCTTTCATATGAGATAACAACATGCGAGCCTCCCATGTATTATTGCTATCCCTTCATTTAAGAAAAAAAATATGAATAGTCATTTTTGTGAAATCTAAGGTTTTCGGTAACAACATTTGAGCCCCAAAGCAATGATAGTGAGGCATTTGTGCTAACTACATACAAGCCTCGTGGCGTTATTTTGAGCCTTTTGCTTCAAGATAACAACAAAAGAGGCGAGTATTCGATATTGTGTTGTTTCGCAAATGTTACTGGAGTGGATGCCTGTACTGCAATAGACCTGTCCATACCGAGTTGTAACGAACTTTTCCGGACCGAAATCAATAATGCATTCCATTGTTGGCCTGATTGTCCAATCAGCAACTGGCCGAATCTGGCCCACGCCTTCACGTTTACAACGAATGCTACGGCTAACGCTTGTGATTGCAGCATGGATTCTGCTGAACAGTGCAAATATTTTACCTAAAATGTCACATCAGTGGTGAAACGTGAATTTTTAGTTGCTGGCAGTTTGATTTTTCAATAAATGCACACACCCTCTGTGTTTCACTTTCCCCTCCTACTACGTCTGATCCGGTCAGCGTTGTCGAGCACAAAATGTAAACAAAGCAGGGTGTGCTTCCCGAAGTGAACCGAATAAGCCCGAGTTCTATGAACTGGTCTGTTCTAGTACTTTTTGATGCATATTTTTCATTTGAATTTAGGTAAACATTTGTTTTGGAACATATTAGTTTCTGTGCATGCCACAGACATTCCTGTCTGAAAAGACTCTCAACGCTGACAAAATTCATGAAGTATGACTGGAAGGAATCCAGTTTCCCTTCTGTTACAGATGATGCAGCAAGACCAAAAACCTGCAAGATCACGCAACCAGGCAGAGAGTACGAGGGAACTCTCTCAGTGACGTCATCAGGCCTAACATGCCAGAGATGGGACTCCCAACATCCCCATCGCCACAGGAATTATTTTGCCAACAAATTTGCGGAGAGAGACGCGTCTGCGGCAGTTAATTATTGCAGGAACCCGGACCGAATGTCAAAGGGCCCTTGGTGTTACACGACAAACCGAAGAGTTCGGTGGGAATACTGTGACATCAAATTTTGCGGTAAGCTGGTGCAAACACTGTAAAAAAAAAGGGTCAAAATTAAAGCGCTGGAAGGCTGTTGCCAGTTAGTTTAATTTCGCACATGCTTTCTTGTAATTCTGCAATAGGATATTATGATTTGATGTGACGTGCGATGTAGCTATTTGATTTTACGTATGGGAAAAGAATATTTTTCTGTGTTTCATCCAGATTCAGGTCACGCACATACTTGCAAAATTAAATACTGTTACGGATCTCAATGGACATGTCTCACTGTAATAGACCTGTTCATACCTGTTTGAACCAATGATTCTGCTTTTTCACATTGGACTTGAATGAATGCATGGCAGATAACCGTTTTGTTACGGATCCATTTTACTTGCCATAAAAATCTACAATAAAACAATTTACTCTGAGATAAATATTATAAGCATTTTTTTCATTTCGGTTTAACAAGGAAAGATTAAAAGCAATACCCGTTGCGCATCAATCCGATCTTTGCCACAATACATCGAAAGCCATTTCAAAAAAATGAGAATTGTATCAATTTGGGCTTTTTAATCATAGAAAAAGAATTATTGCAAATCAGAAATTAAGCTGTGTGTTTTCCGTGCAGATCAGTCTGTTGCATAAATCTCAGCAAAAGTCTTGAAACTATCCTGGTTTAACATGGAAGTTAACATTCCCCACATATCCGAAGGTGGTTTGCATTTCAGAAAGAAATAAAAGCAACACGAACAATGAAATTGACATATTTTTGCCAAAGTGACGGACTAAGAATATAAAACGTAGGCGTGTGTCTGTGTCTGTTTTCCTCAGAGGTGTCATTTATGTAGGTAGAACTTACATACAATGATAACACTATTAAATCAAAAACGTTTATCAATAGCACTAGTCAAATTGCTAGGTCAGACTCTATCAGAGGGTGTCCAATATATTCCACTACCTGCAGCTATTACCGCAGAGCAGACCGGAGTGTGACATATTGCTTCCTAGTCATCTTAAGCTGTTGGTAATGAATGAACAATTGTGATCCTTCAAAGTCACAGCCCAATTCCCCAGCAAAAATAGGTCTTTTACACTTAAGACAGTTGATATTGTTGTTGTTGATGGTTTATCTGATTGCGTTTATATCATAGCTGTGATCGGGAAATCTAAAAACATTGGGGGCTAAAATCAACTATCAACATATATTATCTCCAGATGGTGAAAACGAAGCAAATCGCTTCCATTTGCACATCTTTTTTCCCACACTTGTAATATATCCTTGTCAAAAGCCATCTGGGTGAACGTAAAACAAGGCTAAGGGAACACATGCAAGGGCCGGGTAACCAATAAAATTCCTTTATTTTTCATCATCCGGAGATAAAGATTTTCAACCACTCATATTTCGAACCTCAGTATATAATGATTTTAGCCCCAATGCCTTTATATTTCCTGGTCACAGCTATGATTTAAACGCAATCAGATAAACCATCGCTCTATGTCAAATATTTTGAAGAATGTTTTCACACAAAAAATTGCAGTAAGACGAACATTGTCAGCTTTCGGAGGTACATATCGACATGTGTCCGTGACTTTTCTGAGGTGGTGCTCTTCAGAGTATATTTTGGAGCTCTTACGACACAGGCACATTCTGCTGTGAATTTACACAAGTGTGGTCCAGACAAGTGGCCCAAGTTATTTTTTGTTGAGTTAACGGACCCAAAGCAGCATATATAAATATACAAAATATATATATATACATATATATTATCCAAGTCCAGATTTGGCACAAGACTATATTCTTTCGGGTGGGTTGAAATGCTATGAATGTCCGATTTACAATTCAAAGTGAGTGTTACTTTATTTCAAAGGGATCAGAGCTTTTCAATGCTTTAGATGAAGTAGGGACCTTCAGTTTCGCTTGACATTAGATACTCCATTTATCAATATATGACTTTGGATTCTGAGAACATAACCCCATATTCAATGTATGCACAAGTGGCGAGAGATTTGCAGAATGCTAAATATACACTGGCCACAGACATCAAATTTTGTGCAAGAAGGTATGCTTTTGACGGTTTCTATCTTTTTACATGTATTAGAATGTAAAATGCACGAGCTTGGGAAAGCGTATCGCGGGAAATTATCAGTTACGAGAAATGGAAAGACCTGTCAACGCTGGGACTCTATGAGTCCCCACAGACACTCTCTGTGGTACAACACATTGTTCCCTGGAAAATCAGTGACTTCAGCAGCCAACTTCTGTAGAAACCCAGACAATGAAGTGTTTGGACCCTGGTGCTACACCACAGATCCCAGGACGCGGTGGGAGTACTGCAACGTGTCTTTCTGCGGTATGTACTATTACTGTCATCCGTTTTCCTCTACCGTCATGGCTACTTCAGTTAATCAGACACATTTTTTTCGGAACTACAACTACTCATAAAGGCCACCCTACTTAAACGAATGTAAAGACAAACTAGAAAAGAAGATTTGCTTCAAAGCAAATCTGTCTGTTTGCCTTCAAAAGTTGTAAATATTAAATGCTACAACTATTTCCTTTGGTATTTACATCACATTAAGCTCAGGCTAGATGCAAATTTCAAAGTCCAAATGACCTTGACGTTTGACCTTTACAGGTCACATGGAAAGTGCACAGTGTTACAATACCAACAATATAAGCATAACATGAAACAAATCGGATGAAAATTGGCCAGGTTATGACTGGATCAAACTTTCAAAGGTCCAAATGACCTTGACCTTTGACCTTTAGAGATCACACGTAAATTTCAAATATGCGCAGGGTTACAATAGCTACAGAAAGAAAGAATTCCTAGAAAAACAGTATGTCTGTGTTGGCACACAGACATAATGAAGACAAAACAGAATCACGTGCCCCTGGGACTTCGGAAGGATGGTTATATTATGCCAATGGTATTGTATTACTACAATAAATTTCAAGCGTTGGGCAGTACGTGCTTCTGCTACTCCACCAATGGCAATATACTGAGCGCTGAGGGGGAAGGGACTTTTTCTGAAACAGCCACATGCAGCGTCCCCAGAAGTGACTCTTTTAACACGTTGTCCACATTTAAAATTTTTCGTATCGTCAGGGTTCTTTTTCATTTATTAAATTTATTTCTGTAGCTCCGAAGGCTTACACTGTCCACAAAGTTAACCGGTTACATGCGCACAGATAGCAATACGAGTAGCCTATGCCATTATGTGCAGAATATGCTTTTTTTTTTTTTTTTGGTTTGTTTTTTTTTTCTTCTTTTTTTGTTTTTCTTTGTTTTTTTTTTTGTTGTTGTTGTTGTTGTTGTTGTTGTTGTTTTTCGTCTTTGTTTTTGTTTGTTTGTTTGTTTTTTTTGGGGGGGGGGGGTAATCTGTCATCGAAATGCAGTAAAACTAAGATTTGACTGTCAAAAATAGCCACTAAATTAAGCTACTTGTATAAAAGAGCGTGTTGGGAAAATTTTTAAAATATAGGTTTAGATTGGTGCATTCTGGGTGAATTTAAGCACACATAAATCAATTTGAATTGACAAGTTCTCATGATTTTTGACATAGCACATGATTATTAGGCAGCGGGGGGGGGGGGTAAACCCCCTAATTACCCCCCCCCTTAATCCGCTACTGGATAAACTCCCTCAGAAAATTAGTTTTGCTGTAGAAAGCCTTATTTTGAAAAAAAAAAAAAAAAGATAACAGCATAATATTACTACCTTATGACATACGCCACGTCCTAATTATCACAATTTTTGCAGATTTCGCAAGGAATACCACATGGAGCAGTGCAGTCAGACCCTCCGAGCTACCTAAACCTGAAACTTCAAATCCTCCGCCGCCCACAGCTGGTGAGAACAATAGAACTTGTGACGAGCGTCTTGTATTCCTCATTTTGCATAACTCGTTTAGAAAGAAACACGGGTTTCTGAATGTGCATTGAGCTTAAAGTAAAAAGTAAGACCAATTGAAATATCAAAATATTGAAGGACTTGCATGATCAGCGTCCAAATTTTTCGAGGTAAAAATGCTTGGAACGGTTTGGATTTTTTAAAATTATGTTTTAACGCATTGACTCTATAGGTTGTCATCGTTAGATTTATTCGACTTACAAGTGTCGTCACTCTATGTCCATATTTTTAATGTATGATAAACAATTTGCAGGGAGGTTTCGGTTCTATGATTTGTCTCTACTGTGAGAGCCAAGCTACTGAGAGCGAAGAACATTTCCTTCTGCCTCGTGACGCTTATAATGATTTGAGAAAGAATCGTGTCTGCTAGTTGGCACGACCAATTCTAGATTTGAAACTTGTCTTTACCCTTGAGACTACTGTGACAGTGCCAGTTGGTAAATCTGTAGTCTCTTTAAAAAGCGGCCAGGTATACAAATAAATTTGTGATAATAAGCTGGTTTCTACTGTATACCGATACTTTGTATATATGCTGAGTGTCCGTATGGGCAACAAATACAATGGAGTTTACAGAAATCGACCAGAATATCTACAAACACAATCGAAATGTAGCTTGGGTGGGTCTGTGACAAGATTATTAATTGGACAAAAACATTTCTAAAGGGAAGTGGGGATGCCCTGAAAAGGATTCCTTTTTTGGTGGTTTCATGTAGGTGGGTGTGGCACCGTGTCGCGTTGCTGCGTCATGCCTTTTGAGCTTGACTTATTTACGAGGCTCATTTCGTTAATGATCAACGTGAAAGAAAGAATAGGTATTAGAATTCCACAGCATGTGATAAACTAAATTTGATAGGATATCAGCTGCAATATATAGTCTGTAACTTCTTAATGGACAACAGGGGCACTTGACATGTGAAATCGGATCTGTCTCTTGGTTACTTTGTTTAATTTCAAATTTTACTTCCTACTACACACACACACACACACACATACACACACACAGTGTCACACACACACACATATATATATATATACATATATATATACATACACACACACACACACACACATATATATATATATATATATATATATATATATATATATATATATATATATATATATATATATATATATATATATATATATAAACGTGTGTGTGTCTCTCTGGCCGATGAAGTAAAGATAAACATGAATTCAAGAATTTCAGCCATAGTGTTTTTCAGAAAAGGCAATGAATTGATGTCATTGATGGTTTGCCTTCTTGGACTATAGTATTACGAAATATCACATTATTTTTTTGTGATGTAAGAGGTAGCCACAGTATCTGAGCTGCATTGTAACTGCCCAAAGAGGAATATCTGCCACACAAAACATTTTGGACGAAAGATAAAATTTCAGAAGTACTGTGCAACGGATCAACCCAGGCTGATGGGAATGGAACACAAATTCGGAATACTGAATCAGTCATCATTTGGATATATTTAATTTTCCTGCCTATCACACTAGCAGCATGTTTGTCAGAATTCTCAAATCCCTGCATATTATTATAATCATCATCATCATCATCATCATCATCATCATCATCATCATCATCATCATCATCATCATTAATATGACTGAAATAATTCGTTTTTTCTTGGCTTCACCAGGGTGCAGACACACGGTGCTTGGCAAAGAGTATACTGGAAACTTGTCAAGGACGGAGTCTGGGTTGACCTGCCAACGTTGGGACCGACAGTTTCCGCATGCACACATGAATTTTCATTGGCATAAATTCCCGGATAAAAGTTTAAACGAGGCTTCGAACTTTTGTAGAAATCCTGACAATGAACCATTGGGGCCCTGGTGTTACACGACTTCACAGTCGACACGTTGGGAGTACTGCTATGTGCCTATGTGTGGTTGGTATTTGAGTTTTGTACATGTGTACAAATAGGATTGGTTTAAATATTCACATAAAACATTAAAGTAGGATACATTATGTGCATGATAAGATTGTCTTTTTTTTCAGACCATGATCCTTTTCCTCAATATCCAACGCCCGGACAGTAAACGTAATGCAACACTCCGTGGGCAATAAAGATGATTCGTTATGAACGTACATTAAAAAAAGTTATTATGCACAATTTCAAGCAATGTTTCTCCACGCTATTCCCCCTGACAACCGTGCTAGTGAAAAATCGTGCATTTAGCAAGTCACATTTTTCACAAAGCGGAGCGACATGTGTGCAGATTATGTGTAATTGTATAGTTCTACCATGCTACGAGAACAGCTTGTACTTATCATTAAGGTACTGTTATGCCAAAATTGTATCTAATTGCGTGGAATGAGCCCTCCTCACAAAGAACAATCCGTTTAAAGCAGGCGTTAACGGACTTAAAGCCAAAGGAAGGGTAGGCCACTGTTTGCATCCAATACACTTGTTCATGGCCTTAATTTAATATTCCTGTTGGTAAGAAATAAATCTGAGAGCGCGTATCAACATTTTGCACATTTTCAGTGACAGAGTATCAGCTGCAGGCGCCTCCGTATTTGGCACAGCCCAGGCTCTACATCCGGGCATCTCCCAAAATCGTGACGTAACGACTTCCCAATAGCTGGATGTTGCCGTGTTTGACTATGTAGATGTGTGGCCCATTGAGTGGTCTTGCCAAACATGAGCCAAAATATTTTTGTAATGTATTCCCGTGTGGCAGTTACTCACACCCTCGCCCACTCAACTGGGCCCCAGTGGCGATTTGGTCTCGGGAATCAGGGATTTCTATTTGACTTAATCTAGTAAGCTTAGCTAATTACCCGGCTCACTCTTGCCGACCGATAACTAACAGTAACTGTTACCATCTCCCACGCACCTTGGGATACACACTCCTTTTCGCGCAATGTACACGGCCGCGTCTTTGCCAGCGAATCGTCTTCACATAGATACGCTTCAGAATTTTTATTCACGAGGATTCCACGTACCTTAATACAAAGGTTGTCCGTTTCAGCGGTGAGCTGTGGGGACAGTTTAATTTTCATCGGCAAAGATCGGGTGTTTCGGTCCCTGCTCTCTGTGTGTTTCTTTAGCAGAAGCCTAAGGTTAACTTGGTATTACTTTATTCCCCAGAGATTGTGGTAAAGCTAGCAATTTTTTCAACCTGAAAAGTTCAGACTGGGAGGTCAGAGTCCAAAGCACTTCCTAACTAGAACTGCATTCGTCTATTGAAAATTCAGGCTGAATTGCATATCCCTCCAAATGTCATTAATGATGATGTGTCGGAAATAAAACGTGTACGGGGATAATTCAACAACTTAAGAAGTCAAACAAGATTCACCCGAATTAGATGGTCCAGGCATGCGCCCAGCGGGCCGTGTTCTTGAGCTTCGACGGTCACTACTTCAGATCCTGTTTCTCAAGGCCCTCACTATGTCGGCGACGAAGTTTCGAGGCAGGATAGTGATATCAGCATCTTTTATGACTGGTTTCAGGCATTTAATGAAGAGGATCTTGGTTTTTTTTTTCTTTTGACGATAATGTTGCTAAAGGTGTCCTCTTTTGAAACACGAAGAGAAAAAGGCTACCTTTCCTTCGGCTACAAACAATCAGGGCAAGGTCTGGGTGAAATAGAACGTTTTCCTCATCACTAATGCATATGCATTTTAGATCATGCCAGGGAGTGTGAAGGGAAGGGGTATGGACTTCGATAAAGGAAATTTTGGGGGCTGTCTGTCAGGCGCGATTTCATTTTTTACAACATGATTTTGTAACAAGTTACAATAAAAAACACCCGTCGACAAAGTCACACACAAAGTATGGTGATCTGCTGGTATCGAACTTAAAGATAAAGTTGATCACCTTGAGGTTGACTTTGCTGAACGTACTTGAAACATTGATAGTTTGTAGATTTACATTAATTTAATGAGAATAGTCCTCCCCACCCCGCTACACGCACACACACACACGCACACACATACGCACACACACACACCTCCAACATGTCGCCCGAGAGGCCCGTTGCTTTCTCAAATCGTGTCGCGTAGTGCTAGTTTCAAAGCACGTGCACGTCGTCAGGAGGATGTGTCAATTCTGCGGCCACTTCCGCTAAAACGGCCTCTAACTGTTTACAAATGTGCCATGCGGAAGTTAGATTTCTGTGGACACAAACTCAAGTGCCAGCTCCTTCGGAATGTAGACTCATTGATCGTGTTCAGAGGATTTGGTGAGCATCGTTTTCGACCCACTGACGATGACGAGTCTAAAAGCCCATGTACTTTGCAGGCTCAAGTTTTGCCGAAAGAAAGAAAAATATCACTCTAAAATTATCGATCCATGTCCGCCATACTTGCCTTTAAAAGACTGAGAGAAATTCTGTATAACCACTTAGTTCAATACCATGATCATTGGCATATCATTTCTATAAGCTCAGTAGACAGTTAATCAGCTTCTCTGGTATCAGAGTCAACGTACATTATACGTCATGGTCTATCAACACTTTCACATTTCCTATTTCTCTAAAACCTTTTCCCAGATCCACGTCAAAATATGCTGAAATGCATATTTCAGTTGAAAGGCAATTTTTAGGGGCTGATGAGGCCCATATAACCCCCTCTCGCAAATTTGCTATGGGTTGACCATGTGTGGGTATTAAACATTTTTTTTTTAATTGGTATGCTGGAGTGATTTTATTTTTTAATGGAGGTGGGGGCTTCTACTAACCACTTTGCAAAATAAGTCGAAATTGAATAGGGACAAATCAGTCGATTCGTAGACGCTAATCTGTATAAGAGGTGGTGCTGTGATTTTTCTTTTTCTTTTTCAATTTGGTAATGAATTTTGTATTTTTTCGCAGTTTTTTACCTCTTCTTCCAAACTGAATGCTGAATTCTTGTTAAAACTGAATTGGCAGATTTTACTTTGACTCCATCTCACTTATTTCTGCTCACATGGTGCTACTGGCATGACTTGACTGTTCATAAATATTCATATTAACGTGTTATCAATTGGTAATCGTGTGTTACCGTTCTTTCTGTTACCCGGATACCGGCAAATCTGATATATTGCTTCCGTTTCGGTAATGGTGGACCCTAGGCATATACCCTAAAGCACTAATAAGAATGTACGCATTAGATATTTTTCCGGTATTGTTGATTTTGACGTGAGTGACCTCGTTATGTTAAACTGACATATTGCCCTTAATATCTTGGTAATGGTCCTGTCGCTGTTCATTAAATATTATGACTTACGAACTGTGTGAGTGAGGACTATAACACAAACACTGGCGATTCAAAGATTTCTGCTTGACAGTGCACATGGGTGACATCGATTCATATAATGAAGTTCACATGATACTGTGGCTCGTTGCCCCCTTGTCTTGATGTCTATAGATTTTTTTTTTATCAGCTACAACTTATTGTTGTTTCTTGTGATGATGTGAGTGGTCAGTTGGGAACTATCAAGTCAGAAGTTTGATATTTGCAAATTATGGTCTTCATGACACGCGAATTGAATCTTATTCGGAATTTCGCGAAGTCACTTTAGTAGGTACTCGCAAGAACAGCGGGGGGGGGGGGCAGGTTTGTTACAGTCCTATTTTTTTCTTGGGGGGGGATCTTCTGACAACTGGGCACTAGTTTCCTAAGATTTTATTTTCTCAAGGACGGGGGGGGGGTTCTGTGACATTTCATGCTGCTTCGTAGCACCTCATGACCAGATTTATTCAACACATGGTATAGCCAGGTTTCTATTTGTTAATGATTTTCTGCTGTTGACGTTTACTCTTAAAGCCAAGTCTGGATCAGCTTCAATCTTGCATGTAATGTAGCTTGACTTGGTCTACAGCCATAGTGTTCATCGGATAATGCTAATTTCGTGCGCATATGTCCAACCGATTTTCGAAATTGCATCCAGGTCGATATCGATACATGGTATAGCGGCTACATGCAATTATAGGCATTTTTCTCCGAAATTATTGGCCACTGCCTCTTCAGACTTGCGTCGCATACTCTTTGCGTGGGTTTCCATCATAGCTGTTTACTCGGTCACGCTCCAGTAATTTTGCATGGAGAATGTGGCGAGATTCTCCAAACACCTTCATTCCTGAGACTACTTGTTTCAAATTTAGACAGGGACACTCGTACAGAATCTTAATTGAGTCAATTGTATTTGCTGCTCTCTCTCTCTCTCTCTCTCTCTCTCTCTCTCTCTCTCTCTCTCTCTCTCTCTCACTCTCTCTCTCTCTCTCTCTCTCTCCATACATACATACATACATACATACATACATGGCCAGTCGTCCGTATTCCGTCCGTCTACAATCCACATTTTGAAAAGTGGTCCAAAACCGTTCACCGGATCCACGTCTTACTTGGTGGGGATTTACATTGGGTGGGTCTTTCCCACGTTTAAAGGAACGGTTATGTTTTATTCACCTTTGGGTTTTAATTGTTGTGTTTTTTTAATTTTTGAAAAAGTCTTACAAAATCTGCGAAGCTGCACGGCCAACTGCTTAGATATTGCTTTAAAACACTTCTGGGTACGCCCACACCTCAAGCTCGTCAACAGGTTGCGCGGATTATTTTCCATTTGTTATGAACAATGTATGCTTTCATTATTTTCTGTTTGTGTGTCAGATTATGCCTAAAGATGGTGGAAATGTACTTTGCAGAAAGGTCAACGATAGGTGCCCCACTTAGTAGTGCTGATTGGGATCCATGTTTAATAATATTTTTTTATTAATATTATGTGTAAATGACCTATTTGTTCATTTATTTACTTATTAACTGTGACGTGGCAAAAACATAACAAAAACCTTCGAAAACCCCAACTTAGCCAATTTCCTTAAAATTACACCGCGACTTCCGGATACGCCAGACCCTATCAGTTCAACAGGTGGACTTTATATTTTGTAAGAATTATTGTGGGTTTTTATATTTTCCTACTTCTCCAAGCAGCAAGCTGTATTTAGCTTAAACTTGATTGAAAAGCATTTGACTAATTTCTAAGGAAAGTTGGTCATGACGTGCGAGTTCCATCATTTGCTGTTTTTTAAGGATCACTGAAATTAGACAATGGGCGGTAAACAAGTATGTTAACCTAATTTTCATAGGAATACCGGTACACATGCATACCTGTGGGGTTTTTTTTTGCAAGAACTGTGTACTAGATTCATTTCAAACTTTGTGGAGGTGTGGTCTGGGGAGTGTCTAACAAACGGCTTCACATGGTTATGCTCCTGTGATGTTTATATTTTCATCTTTTCCTTGTTGCGTGTGTGTGTGGGGGGGGGGGGGGGGGTGGCGAAAACCTTCCACAAGACTGCCTTGTTAATGGCTTTGAAAATGCGCCTCCGGGTACCCCTTGACCAGGGTGGAATATATTTTGGGTGAATTTCAAGGTCAGCTGAGGATTGGCTGTTTGCACTGTCGTCCTGTTTTTCAACTTGCTTTGAATGAAAAAACAAACAAACAAACAAAAAAACAAACAAACAAATAAAAAAAAACCTACCCGCAAAATTTTGATACATACAGCCGCTACGCAGTGTATGGGATGTTTAGTCCCGAGTCCCTGGGCGCAACGTGAAATTCACAATGTGGCTGTCACTACTTTTTAACCACCGTAACGCACAGCCAATTAAAGTGCACAAATGTCTTAAGTTCCAGTGAATCCGACGGACAAATTTCGGATAAGGAAAGTAGCAACCATCATTCTTAGCCCTTTTAGCTGTGTTTAACTACTTGCCTTCTTTGATCTGCTATTTGTCAGCGTCTTAATGAAAATTTTGCTGCATACTCCGGTGCTATGGGCAGCCTCGAGCATGCCAAATCAGCCTAGACATATGTCCCAATTTTACTGTAGCACTGTTTTTCCTGGGGTTAGGTTGCTACATCTAAAAGAAAAGGTGCATCATGGTAGTGTAGTTGACAATGCAAATTACACTAGATAGCCACGTTCGATTGCCATATCATGCAGGATATCAATTAATATTGCTTCTTGATCACATGAGACTATACACCCGTGCAGCTATGTAAATACACAAAGGTGTACACAAGCATATGTAAATATATACCTGATGATATTATTTACAGTGCACAATGCATCTTTTCAAATTTAGTTATAATACTCTTCCATAACTTGCAGAATGCAAAAAGACCCCGTTGGGGGCGAGTTATGCCGGAAAGACATCAACAAGCAAGTCGGGTCTCGCATGTAAATGGTGGGCTGATCAAGTGAAACTTCCTCGTGTATTCAAAAATCTAACGGTAGACATGTTCCCGGACGGTTCTGCAGAAAAGGCTCAGACATTTTGCAGAAACCCAGATGACAAGCCAGGAGGGCCGTGGTGTTTTGTTGCAGGGACGGACAAAAGCGCATGGGAGCATTGTAATATACCATTATGTGGTAAGTTTTGCTAGTTTTACTGTAAACTTGCGGATGTGAAATCACCAGTTTCAAGTTTAGTCAAAAGTGGGCTTCATCACAGTACTCGCACGGCCCTCGCTAAACATACTTGGTACCCAAACGTCTCACCGCGCCAAATCTGATAACACTTCATGCTACTAGCGCCCACTGGTTTCCGTTCCTCCGGAATCCTTCTGTATAAAGGAATGCTGTTGAACTGGTAACAATACAGCCATTATATGCAGCACAACGTAACAATATTTTGTTTTTATATTTGATCATTCAAATATACACTTACTTTGTTTTAATCCACGACAGCCTGGTAAAACGCATGATTAGCCAAGTGCTATTTGTAAGATACTGTGTGTGAATTATCATGTTTTCCATTGTAGGGAAAAAGAACACAACAAAGGAAGTGAAAAGTAAGGCTTTCATATTTTACTCTTGTGTTACACGGGCAATGCCCCTCATGTAAGGCTTCTTTATATTGCATACATTTTTTGTTATTTACAGAAGCCTGTTTACTCATCAGATCGATACAATAAGATACGTTATTTTGCGCTAGATAACGAACCAAATAAGTTGTTTTTACCGTAAATACGTTGTAATTATCTGACTCACATGCACTGAACTTACGAGTACATCCACAAGGGTGTCTTAACTCACCTGGGACATATACTTTAGAGCATGACAGAATCCCATGTCTTTGTTCCAAATGGTGTTCAGATTCAGTAGGCTGAATTCCTTTGCAGACGTGGTTGGGTCGCTACAACACACACACACACACACACACACACACACACACACACACGGGTCAATAAAGCATATATCCATTTTTGTTTCGATTTTAGTGGATAGTCACTTACCCTTACTAAAGTAGTTGCTCTACTAAGGATCATGGTCGGGTCATGCTCAGATCATGATCCTAACTGATCCTTACATGGCTTGAGGATCATGATCGGAGGACAAAATTTTTGCCATGCAAATAGGCTTTTAAAGATCTCTAATTATAATATTAAGGGTCAAGGCTGCATACATGCACGTCAGAAGAGGCATTTATTTATTGCCACAAGGAGGGCAAAAACTTAGCTCACAGGACATGTTACAGATTGATTTGCATCATCGTGATTTCAGGCATGTGACGTGCGGTCCCGATCAAGGAAACAAACATCTATGCCTTCAAAAGGTCCAAACTCCTTGAAACATGTCATTGTCAATCAACCAATTGCAACTTTAAAGCTAAGAATGGTTTGGTTTTTTTTTTTACGGTGCATACCTTCGTTTAAATTTGCTGGTCTCACAACGAAAGCAAATGAACTAAGTGGGAAGCGACACACAGTTGGAGTTCTAACTCTACTCGCTAGGCGTCACCACTTCTCTGTTAATCGTGTATTAGGGAAGCCAGCGAACTTTTTAGCTACTATTAATACTATGACTTTGCTGTGGCTTGGCGCAGGTTCTGGTGCGGGTATGGACATTATGCATATGGCAATTGTCACGGGTCATTTCGACCCTACAGCAGGAGGGTGAGGGGGTCTAAAAGTCTAACGTCGTATAATGGATGTTTACTGTGACGCTGACATGATGCCTTAAAATGTGCAGTGCCAACGAAAAAGTTGTGATAGTAGACCATATGAAATATCTAGGTTATTGCATCAGGTGAGGAAACAACGAAGCTTCCGCCAATATTGTCACAATTGGAGTTTAACTTTACTGTTAGTATGGGAGATATGATATGTTCAAAAGACGTATATCCATTTATCCAAATTCGTATGGCAGAAGGCCGTTTTGGACCTCACGTGCGGCTTTTTACCGTGCTTTTGCCTGCCATGTTTTACCAATGTTGTGGCGCTTTGTTCTTTCTACCATGGCGTATTTGGCACCCGTGGCTATACATTTCTATGGCAACAGTCCTGCAACTGTCAATTAATATGTATAGTCACTACACATTAGCCAGCACCGCTATTATTGTGTTAGCCCACGTACCGGTACTCAGCATATACGTAGAGTAACAGATCTTATAACATAGCCGTAACGCTATAAATGAATCTGTTTTTGTCACTGACCAGTGCCAACGATTCCCAAAACTGTTTGAATTATTATGCCTAACAATCAACTGTACATGGACTTTTATCGCTGCCTGCGTTAAAGATGTAACGATGACGTCAGGCCTACTCGCTATAGAATTCCAAGGGTAGAAAAAGGCTTGCATCTTAAAAACATGAAGGCTTGACACCGATTGACAGTTAACGACTGTGTCAATCCACAAATAGGCATACATTGATTAAATTGAAATTTCCTCTAGTTTTGCACAATTCGTAGAGGAGGGAATTTTGTAGGATTCTAAGGAATCAGTCGCCAATTACCCTCATGGATAACATGCCGGTACTGTTACTACACATGGGACCATTTCCAGTTTAAATGCCTTTATTGATTTAACTCCTCCAGTGCTGGTGCTGCCTCTTAGACTAAGTCAACTGCTTCCTTCAACACCCTTTTGGCACAGTCACCAAACTATGCCGATGAGACCTGTTAGCATGCTTATAGGCCTATAGGTGGTACTTATTTTTCCGGCTTAAAATTATCTTCTGTGTAGACTACATTCACTGATTCAGATTCAGAAGCAAGCACAATCACGTTTGTGTATACTGTGACCTATGGTGTTTTTTCTTGAAATAGCATGTTTGTTAAAAGTGTTGAAAATCTAGGGGACACATTGTGCAGTACTCAGCGCAGTTGTCCGTCTGGCCGTCTTCCCCCCTGTCGGTTGATACAATCTTTTAGATAAGATATAAACCCACCGCCACAAGTAAATCAACTTTACGTTGCTATAAATTAAGATCATTTCCTGGTCTAATTCGTGGTCTGTGAGCTTGACCTTGGTTTCGAGGTCACAATATCACATTTTAAACTTATGATTGTAAACAACGCATCACCTGGAGCAGTGGCAACACAGAATGTTTTAGACTAAATTATACCTTTTTCACCACATTTTGTGTGTAGAATTTAGTGATCTTGACTTTACTCCCAAGGTCACAGTTACACATATTTGCGGGTGTAGGCAAGCGAGGATAGCTGATCTGCCTTTGCAAATATGCTGCAGTTACTAACTGACAGATTAGCCGTTGCAGACAGTGGAAGAATGTACATATATATGGGTCCTTTCACACAGATCCACACGAGAGACGGAAATGCGGCTTTTTGTCATACAGACGTACTTTCTCTACTTCCGAAGCCATATGCTGTCTTTTAATTTCAAATAAACCATAAAGCTTGGCACTAAATGTTAAAAGGCTATTTTATACGGTATCATAGTGACCATATATAGGCTTCGCCTCAGTTTCAGTCAGATAAACCTAGCCTAAAGGAAAGCTTCAAAACAGTATCAAGCAATTTATACAATCTTTGCATCATGGAAATATGGCCTTTAACTTTAGACAACGGCAGCTCGGTTAGATGTCATCAATTTTTTTTTTTAAGTTTCATATGGATTCAATATGTGTTGTTGTTGAATGAACAGAGCGTATATAACCACGTCAATTGGAGAAAGGCTGTAAGGAGAATTTGAAGACTACCTAACAATGCTGACTGCAGACTTTGAAACCGCACCTCAGTCTTCGTAACTCCAGACATTTTGCTGGAATCGTTCTTTTTTTTCTGTAAATTCCAAATTTCAGGGGTTTTTTTTATTTTCTTTTTTCTTTTTTTTTAAATGCAAGAATAGAATTGTAAACCATGTATTTATTGTCGCTGCATATATAAAAATATAACTCTAGGCAGGAATTTAAGAAGTATTAGATACAATGCTGGCATCAGTATCAAAAGGTAGTGCCAAATGGAGTGGACATTGAAAACATGATGTATTACCACTGAAGTGATACAGTCAGTGAGGAAGATGCTCAAATTGACCATCAAAGTAAGGAACCAGCTAACACGAGGGATGAGCTTGATCTCAGGGTAACTAACAACAGGTAATACCAAGACACCAAAGACATTCTATGCACATCGTACTGCCATTTTATTCTCACTCTCACTTATCATGTAACATTTTTATATTTCCATCAAAATTTTATATTATTTTCCTGAAATACTGTTTAGGGGTCCACCAAAAGTCATCCAAAATAGCAGTGGTTATACAGCTAGGACAGTCGCCTATATCGCCTAAATCATTTGTAAAAACTGTTACTGGTTCACAGTTGTGAATTTCAAACCGGGGAGTTTTTTTGAGATGGATGATTAATACTTATGTAATGTTACTCTGTATATTGGAAGGGAATGGTATTTGGCTACAGACTGTTAAGGATGCACTTTATTTTATCAATTTGCAACACCTTTGGGATAACTGAGGTACTAAAATTAAATGTTCCGGAACATATTGTTAAAAGAACAAAAAAAAAAAAAAAACAAACAAACAAACAAACAAACAAACAAAAAAACAAACAAACAAAAAAACAAACAAAAAACAAAACAAACAAACAAACAAACAAACAAGAAACGCTGAAGCAATAGATTTTGAATGAATAATAACGACGCACATGATATAAAAACTACGGACCTGTGTTCTAATAAAACAAGAATTCAAATTTGAATACCATTTACAACTAATCAAAGGCTTTAATGTGGGAAAACATATAACTAGGCTACGTATGAGCACTCATAATTGGCTTTATAATTGAAAAAGTAAGACATAAACAACCTGAAAAATTACATTTAGATTGTGTAATGTTTGTAATATACTTGAGGACGAATTTCATTTTGTCTAATCTAAATTGTTTCGAGAACCAGACAAATTATATTTCAAATTCTTTGAGAAATAATTGTGAACTTTGACAACTATTCAGACCTACAGAAATTCAAATTCATCATGGAATTGAAAGGTTATGATTTACTTTGGCACTTTAGGTGATATGGGAAAATATTGAAATTTGAGGAAACTCTATGAAATGGAACCCCCGACAATGCAGATTCCGTATGTTGTACTGCTCAATGATAAAACTTCTGGCTTCTATCGATTTCCATGCATAGACGGTAAAAATATGGGAACCAGTTGATTTAAACACATTTTATTGCAAAAAAACAATTGGCCAACAGGCTCACTAGCCTTTATGAAGGCATCTTTTACAACCAGAGCCAGTTCTTATCCTGGCAATGCATATATATATATATATATATATGCGCGTGTGTGCTTATTTGTTTTTGTTCTTGGACCTACATGTATAATTGACACTGCACGGATCATTTTGTGTTGGTGTATGTTCAGTGTTGTTTGTGTTTTGTATGTGTATTTGACAGATTGCCCAATGATTGTAAATAGGTCGGTGTATTCATGTTATTTATTTGTTTGTTTGTTTTGTTTTTTTTGTTCTTTTACTTTCCTTTTCGTGTATGCTTTGACCATGATGATGATGATAATAATAATAATAATAATAATAATAATAATAATAATAATAATAATAATAATAATAATAATAATAATAATAATAATAATAATGATAATAATAATAACGAGATTGAAGAAAGCCTTTGCCAAAAATTACCTACAACAAGATGTACCTGATAAATATCAGTACAATCACAGGGCCACACACAATGATGACATCGCAAATTATTCTAATAATGAAACCTTTAAAACTGCATGTGTACATGTACGTGGTTGGTTGTAGAATGCAGGACTTCGGTCATGGGTCTGGATTACCTTGGCACTTTATCTGTCACCGTGAGCGGTAAGAGGTGTGCAGCATGGCACAAGCAAACACAACAAAAATATTTCTCTCACCAATTCCCCGATGATGGCATTCTCAGTGCGTCCAACTATTGTCGCAACCCAACAAGACGAAGATGTGGACCGTGGTGCCACACAGATGACCCGGTCGCTCCATGGGAGTACTGTAACGTGCCAATGTGTGGTAAGATGCCACGTGCCTAAAAACAAAAAATAACATTGTCAACCAGTATGTACACGAATCAGTCACGAGTTTTTCAATCAAAATATATTTTCTAATAAATGTCGAGACTGACCTGACTCAGGGCTGTAACTCACTTTGGTCTGTTTTACAGGACAACAGCATGAAAGTCTAATAGACAAAACATCGAGTGCCAGTAAGAAGCGCTTGTAATTCCCAAATCAACACTTTTCGGGGAGCTGCACTGTATATGTAAAGAAGATTTGTATAATTTGAATTATAGTAAAAATAGTTCAGCTTGTACCTTCAAATGGCCTTGTGTAGATCAATTCTTGACCATTTTTTTGAGCTTAGCTAACCCGCCAGTCACCTGATTTTATATTTTGGGGAGATGCCATGGTGTCTGCCGGTACGTCCGTCGCCCGGACATCCATGCGTCCCTTCCGCCTTAAATGTTTTAACTTTATATCAGCAGGCGATAGCAAGGGTCGGCAGTGCGTTTGAATCCAAAACTTTTCCTGTAAAGTGCTTTTGTGGGCCAAGGATGTAAGGATACCTTCTACACTTGAGTGTTTGCGTGCTTAGTGCGTATAATGCCGCTATCAATGAAAGGGATTTGCTTTAGAAGCAGAACAGATTTTTTAATAATGCAGCCTAAAAATTTTAGAGACATGTTGCTGCCGGATATAAGCAACGGATTTTGTGTGTTGAAACATACTTCACGTAAACGTTGAAAGCCTAATGCAATTGAATGTCATGCCTCATGTGGCAGGTGTCGAGGTGTGGAGATGTCGCTTTTGAGACATTAGGTAGTCCAAGTTTTGACCAAAGCATGAATAAACGAGAAAATCGCTTGCTCGACTTTTGAGGACATGATGCTAATAATATACAATACATTTGTCATTGTATATTTTCAGGAAAAACTAATGGAGGTGCAGCTTCGGCAGGAAAAGGTAATAATATGTTTTTATACAGTGATGTTGCGTTATATATTTTTCATCTTGCAGAATGTTTTTCTTACCTATATGAAGTCTAGCATAAAAGATAGAATTAGAGAAAGGTATCAAACGCTCTTGATGAACCGCATAAAAAATATAGAGTACATACAGATATACAGAAATAGTTGAATCTGCAAGCCAATAATAATTATGCTGATCACTAAAATGAAATTAATGCCACTAGCCTGAGTCGTGTCCCATGCAAAATCGGTGAAAAGGTGAACAAGAAAGCTTTCATACTGGCGGTGAAGTTACAATGTATCTAGAAAACTGATTAAACCAGCTGACTTAACATGTGATCATTTATTGAACGTATATAAACCAGAGGTACATGAAAAGTGGTTCCCTTTTAAACACACTCACTATCCAATTTTTCATTCTGATAGGAAACTGCAAAAAGACGATGCTAGGAAAAGGTTTCATGGGACATACAGCAACCACAATCAGTGGTAGGACGTGCCAGGAATGGCAAAAACAGTATCCGCACAGACACAAATTTACGCAGGTGGATCATTTCCCAGACAGATCCATGGTTAAAGTAGAAAATTTCTGCAGAAACCCAGACGGTGAGCCCTGTGGCCCTTGGTGTTATACCACGGACCCTAGGTACCGATGGGATTACTGTGACACCCCACTCTGCCAGACAACAGGACACAAGGATCGTGGTAGCGGTAACACTTCTGCCAGTGAGTGACATGGAGTTGTAATTGTTCCTCCAGAAAATTTGGCACAGGGAAAATTTTGACGTTCATTACCGCGGTTGCCAAGTCCAATTGAAAAGGGGCATGCACATTCGTTAATATTATTTTATATCTTAATTGTACCACTAGCTATGGAAGTTACTGCAAAGGGAGCATTCAATTTCGCTAATGATATTTTATGTTTCAATTTTACCACTAACTATCAAACCTATTAAATTAAATTTGCAAATGTTTACCAAATATACCCTTCCCAGTTACACTAAATTAAATGACACCACTGCTAGTTCAAAGTACCTATTGACCAGTTTTTAAATTTCCGCTATAAATAACTAGTATCGTCTCATGTCTTTACCATACCAGCATTATTTAGCAGATTCTGCTCTTAAAAAATATCATAGAAACAGTGCACACGTTGTCTTGTAAATGAAGCACTGGGTCTTAGCAAATTTTCTCACCATACGTCCCTTTCTGAAAGTTCCAAACGTTGACCTTGTTGGTAATAATCTCCTGTGATACAGTTTCTCTAGTTAGACGCATTAGCCGCATAGGCTCTCCAGGGCCTTGCTTAGTTGTCAAATTTCTAATCTTATCTTCCATGGCTCTTATGATAAAGGTTGTATGGTTGACCGACTGCTGCAAATGAATAATGTTTTTTAAGTCCTGATACTAGTACTTATGAACATTTTCTCAGCGGTGGAGGACGGTCTGGCTGACTTCGTTCGGTCTCTGTTGACGTCCCCACAGTATAATAATCCAGGCTCCAAGGAGACGACACAAGTGAAACTGTTTACGCGTTTATAACCTTAATATGGTTTTGTTCTCTTTTTTAATTCTGTGTTGCATCATTCATTTTACATACTTGAGTAGAAGTAGTAGAAGAAGAAGAAGAAGAAGAAGAAGAAGAAGAAGAAGAAGAAGAAGAGGAAGAAGAAGAAGAAGAAGAAGAAGAAGAAGAAGAAGAAGAAGCTTACCATGTTTCGATTGACTGAAGTTATCCACAGTCAGTGAACCGAGTAGGCTGTGTAGAATGTGCAAATAAACATTTGGGGCTGGCTCCACGATCGAAAGGGATTGATTCTTCAATTGAGTGGGGTTATCACAGTCAATCAAAGAAAAGAAAGTCAATTGATAATTCATAATCCAAAAAAAAAGCTCAGCACAGTTTGCTCACTTTCAGAAATGTCAATGATTAGAGTGCATTTCGGCTCCCGAACAGCAAACTGGCAACTTAATATGCCCTACCACAAAGATTTTAACAGTTTTCGAGCAGTTAGACCAAACTAAGGACATTTTGTTTTGTTGAAGAGAAGTAATTTTGGCTGAAAGTTGCCAAATGGCAATCAATTATCATCTCTGCATTTTTCCCCTATGACGTCTTACATTATGTACAACCACGCCCATATACATATCCCCATGATACAACAAAGGGACTTGAGAGTAAAGTCCACCAAAAGAAACATGGCGTGCACTTTGCAGGCCTACATGTTTCTGCTTTTTGATCCTGATATGAACAACTTAGCATAAGCGTGTGGTCTACTAGAAAAACAATTTACCATGCACATGTATATGTACATGTACATAGGAACAGATATACATGCGCATGTACACCTTCATTTACTTCGATGTCGTACAAGTTTAGCCACTGCCTATTGTCGACACCTGTCTATTGTCGATACTTTTGCTCAGTCCCAATGGTGCCCGCAATTGACAGGTTTCACTGTGTTAGTATATGCTTTATAGCAGATATTCAGAGACCAGAATCTATTTGACAATGTTAATTAGGATTTGACATTATGATTTGATTTGTCGTGCAGTTACGAAAAAGTAAAATATAACTTTTCAACAAATAAAAAAGGTTGCTCCTTTTCGCATTGGGACGTGGGAGCTGACAGCTGATATAAGAGAACCGAGATTATGGAGTAACTGTTGTGAAACGAAAACGGTATTCACGAATGTATGTATGTATGTATGTATGTATGTATGTATGTATATATATGTATGTATGTATGTATGTATGCATGCATGCATGTATGTATGTATGTATGTATGTATGTATCCAGGTATGTATGCATGTTTATGTATGTATGTATGCATCTGCCTTTCAGTCTATCTATCTATCTGTCTCTTTATCTATCTATCTATCTATCTATCTATCTATCTATCTATCTATCTATCTATCTATCTATTTATTTATCTCTATGTATTGATCTATTATTGATCTATTATTGATCTATTATTGATCTATTATTGATCTATTATTGATCCCTCTATCCATCTATCTCTCTGTCTCTCTGTCTACTGCCTGTCGGCCTCACTCTCAATATGTTATATCAGTCCTAGAAATCTTATATGTTAAAGAGACCGCAAGGAATTGGTTAGATAGCCCATTGCCAAAGTCTGGCAAATTCAATAAAATGTATTTCAATTGTCCTCCAAAATATACTCTATTGCCCTGTTGTCGAAAACTTTCTATGACAAATTTCACCCCCTGCAATTAAAAAAAGTGGAAAGAAATACACAGATTGAACGCCAAATAGAATCTTAAATATTAATAATAAAAGATATGAATTTTTGCGGTTTTGTTGTAGGTTGTAAGACTGGGACTGATGGCAAAAACTATCTTGGCACACAATCTGTCACTTTTAGCGGGAAAACCTGCTCAAAATGGTACAAACACGCACAACCCTCGTATACGTCTCGTCAGTTCCCTGATAATGGAATTCGTAGTGCGTCCAATTACTGTCGAAACCCTACCGGACTTGCATGCGGACCATGGTGCCATACCAATGATCCTGCCGTTCCGTGGGAGTACTGTGACATTCCAAAATGTGGTAAGGTGCTGTTTACTGCAAATTTGGCAAATAGTAAAAATTGGTATTGATATATATATATATATATATATATATATATATATATATATATATATATATATATATATATATATATATATATATATATATATATATATATATATATATATATATATATATATATAAATTGCCATCTGTCAACCTTGGCACGTTGTTAAATGAGTATTGGTACCCTGTAGCAATATACAGTCCATTAAAATATTGGTAAATGATAGAGGTATATTAAAAAAAATATCAAACAGACAAAATGTTGTATAACAATACTATTCATAAGGCAGATGCATAAACATATTTTTTAAAGTTATAGAAACTAAAACATTTGCTATGTTATTCATTTGAAATTTGACCTTCAGAAGACGTAGTGAAACTCTCGTGTGCAGATAGGCTGACTTTTTAATCACATGAGCTTATCTGTGGATGCTTGGTCTGTCATTGTTTCTACATCAAAAATTCAACATTCTATATTATTTCCTTACAAAAAAGTTGATGGGTCATTTTCAAAGGTGCCAGGAATCTCCTGGGGGGGGGGGGGGTCTACTGCGTTTGTGAAACTGGACACGTTTCTGTGATTTTCTGATTTTTGCGGTAATTTTGGTGTTAATTTTGAGCTCCACTCACAAGTCAGCTGAGATCATCAATCGACCTATCACCTATCGTTTGCAGTAGGTCATGTATCATTGTTCAACGCTAATTGCTTATATGCTGATCTACCACAACGCTGATCTACCACAACGCTCTACCACAACGCTGATATACCACAACGCATGTCAGATCTTGCTCAGACTAGGTCAGGATGCAACTGGACAGAATCTTCTACAAGTCTCTTCAAATGGCAAAGCTTCAGTAATTTTTAAACGTCATATGAATTGTGCTTTTAGGTTTTCTTTCCTGTAAAAATCGTGTTGGAGAATTTTGCAGATTTTTCCTTCTGTAAACCATTCATCTAATTTCTTCAAAAAAAATGTATAAATATATTGCTGAATTCTACAGACGTTAATTTGTTGAATTATGCCATGTATATTTTGTAAATGAATATTTGCGTGATTTTGTATGGCATACTCATAATTCATTCGACGGTTTGGTCCATCTTCCACAAACGTAGGAGGAGTAGGCCTGTGGCCTCTACTTCCACCAAATTTGTTTGTCAGGTGGTGCGACTATTTTCTGATTGCTTGAATTTATTTCGAAAGAACGTTATGATTAGTAAGAGTACATCGAACCGGAGTTCACACTTGACACATAAAGGACCTCTTCTGGTATTAGCATGTGGTTTTTGTCGTTTGTAATGATGCATCGGGGCTTATAAGTAATTAGTGGCATGATATGTGAAACGTACTATGCCATGAATTATATATCAAACTTCAGTGACCATGCAGAATTGATCATGGTTATGAGTTATTCTTCTAAAACTACATGGGTGTGGGAACAGCCCGTGCTCAGCTGAACTAGGCGACACCATTTGAACAATCCCAATAAAGAGCAAACCAAGGTACATCCACACCTATTTTGCAATCAATGTTGCAGACGGTTTTGGTGAAGAAGTTCAAAATTTAAAGTACCATTGCAATGCCCACAGAGTTGCACAGTATTTAGTTGGAAAACTGGCACAACCCGAGAAGTGTCCAATCTTTAAAATCCTTGAAAAGAGGTCTTTCAACCCTCCCATAAGATACATTTACACCGCGATTCGGTATAATCTGAGAGACAGATGTTTGTTCGATACTGCGCAATGATCGATCATTTCATTTGTTTTAGCATGATAAGTATAGATATACCACCAACTTTCTGTAAACACGAACCTGTTTGTTACGCATCTCAGATATGGAATCCAATCAACTTTGCTCAATATATGGCTGTTTGCTCTGGTTAGAAATTTCCAATGAAACGGGATGAAATTTTACACGTGGCAAAAATGTGCACCTAAATTTAATTATTTGAACGGCCAGAAAAATGCTCTGATGGTGGTGACTGTAACATAATACCGCCAACAATTTTTTCTGTGGGTTCTGATTCTTCTCCTGAGAGCACATAAGATTTGTATTTCTGAACCAATCCCTTAGCTCTCAGCAAAATTGCGTCAATCAGGTGTTCTTAACGTCTACCCCACTGTAGTAAGACCCTGGTAGCAGGGTGACATCTTGCAGCACGTGGCAGTGCACTGTCCATGGTAACACGCCCGTCAAGAGGACCCATTACTTTTGGTTACAATCATCTAATCGTACCTTCAAAGCAAGCCACGCGCACAGGCTGAGCAGTATCGTAACCACGATATACATGTACCAACCGTCTTAGCAATGACCATCCCACTGAGGGGAATGGGGTAGCACAAATCTTGTGTGCGGTGTCACTGGGTATTACCGAGTGACTGTACATTCCGGAAGTTGTTGCTTGTTTTTATACATATCGTGTGCAGCTGACAATCAACAACTGTCTGTTTTTGGCCATTTTATTAGTGTATTGAACTACAAAGCCATGCCGTAAACTGCTGTGTTGTGTATATAGTGCCCAAGTGTTATGAAGATATATAAAAATGAGCAGTTGCACCCCTCCCCCCTTAAAATCGATTTTCCCGTGCAATACATTTTAAGCTTTTGTATATTGCTGTCACTAAATGATTTACATTTCTTATTGTATTACTTCAGGAAAAACCAATCAAGCAGCAGCTTCGGATGGCAAAGGTAATATGATTGTAGAACTAAGACTGTAGAAAATATTATCCAAGTTATTAGAAAAATTGGTCTTTTCCGTATTGGATGCTTTAGCTAATAATATATTATATTAGATTATACAGCTAATTGAATAAAACGAAGGAAATGTTCTCTCTACGTCTATACCCAAATAGAACATACATTAATAAATTGTCTGGTGAACGCTTTGCTATCTTATATATAAATATAAACAGCCTAGGTCCTCAATACACAAAAACTTATGAAGTTTTGGAACTGGGATATCTTCTAACATGCTACAGCTATGTGGATTGATCCCTATAAGTTTTCTCTATTTTAAGACTAATTGCTACCCAGTAGCATATATTATTTATATTTCTGTGTTCATTCAATATGTGTGGCATCGCAGGTGCAGATAAATTCGTTCCTTCATCAGCTAATTTAAGAAGGTGTTATTAGCTTACTAAATACGGAATTGTTCATTTGGACAGATGGTTGTAAAACGACGATGCTAGGAAAAGATTACAGCGGGAACATATCAGTCACAGTCAGTGGGAGGACATGTCAGCAGTGGAACAGCCAGCATCCACACAGGCATAAGTTCACACAGGGGGGTCATTTCCGCGAAGGCTCTGTCTTAGCAGTTAAAAACTTCTGTCGGAACCCGGACGGAGAGCCATGTGGCCCTTGGTGTTTTACGACGGACCCCATGCAACGGTGGGAATACTGTGACATCCTCTCTTGCAAGACCATAAAGCAGAAGGGTAAAAAGCACCATTTGGCTGGTGAGTCTCGTGTGGTCTCATCGAAAATCAGGATCATGGGTTACTTTCAAAGGGACATTTTGAACCATAATGTAGAAATATTATTTCTAAGAAAAGTCTCTTTATCAATACTATTGAATTTACGTATATTTGAACTATTCTGAGATGACGTCACTTATCATTCTGCTACCATCATCATTTTTTCTTTTTTAAAAATGGGCGACCCGATCCTCCCTTCGCGTGGTGGATGTGTATGGGGCTCGGTAGATCCCTCTTTAATTCATCCAATGGATTGCACTTTAATAATATTTGGCGACTGCTTTGTTGTTAATGTTTGTGGTAAATTTTAAAAGCTCAAACCAGAAACCCCTTGCCTGGAAATTACAAGGGGGCAGATCCAAGTTTCACTCGAACTGAGTTGATCAAGAGATGGCGTTGGAACGGTTTAGCACAGCAGATTTTTCAGGAGTCCCATCAATTTGGTCGTCCGTTTTTCTGAAAACGCCCACCCAATTACTTCCATATAGCGTAGCAATACTTCTGGCACCGGTAGACCGTAATTATGGGTGGTGAGCTTTCGTCTGTCGATCGTCCGTCAGAAACGGTCAGTTGACTCCAGGTCAAACTTTATGGGGACGTATCGTTGGTTTAGGTCCACGCATGCGTTACTGTTGATTTCCATCTACATGTAAGTCAAGGGAAATTTTGATAAAATTCACATTTTCGACCGGTCCAATGCCGTAAGCTGGATTCACTTCAAACTGGATGGGGATGTACCATATGTGGGCCTCAACATTTTTTTTCCGATGATCACACTCCAATGATATTAAAGGTTTTTCAATGGTGCTGTTGAATTTGACGTTGAGTGAATTTGGAATGTCAAACTTACAGACTGGCAATTATCTCGGTCATGGCGAATCCTTGTTCTCCGGTTATTATTACAGACTAGTCAGAAAGTACCTGTGGGTTTATTTTTGGTGGTGATTATGACCTGAGTGACCTTGAAAGGTGAAACCGACACATTTTCTCCTAACGCAAGCCATATCAAATGCAGTGTGAATATACCTTGGGTGGGACTCTTCCAACTGAACTTAAGTCCCGCTATTATTTGTTTTTTGGGGGCCACATTCTAACCAATTTTATTTAAAAAATAATTTCGCCAATTGCTTTGAACTGTTAAGGTTTTCATTTCTGTGTACCGCTACACATTAATTTGCATGATAATTTTTGAGGAATCAGTCTCCTTGATTTCCGACTTCTTCCAAACCGTATGCTGCATTACCTTTACTCTTTGGCGGATATTCAGTGTTGCTCAATTTTCACCACAACAATTGGCTAGCACGCAATTCTATTATGTCCCGGTTTTAATAGCTTCCGGAAAGACTGCTAAGCTTACGCGAATTGTTATCACTCTGCACGGACACTGAACTATATATGTAGCATTCCCCAATCCTCTTCGATATATTTCATTCAAACATACAGGGGACTTACTTTAAGTGGGTACTTGCTTTCATATACTGTGTCTTGGAAATGCCACAGTGCAGAATCATAGATCTTATTGTTCAAGATAGTACCATTGTAAATCATTTTATCCCCGTTGTCTCAACAACCTGGAAAACAGATCTTTAAAGTTAGTGGGATATACCTGTTCAAGTTGCCTGAGCACAAACTTTAGTCACAGGTTTTTTGTTGATGTCGTGTGCATCGTAGTAGTCGTCGTCGTATTCGTCGTCGTCGTCATCATCATCATCATCATCATCATCATCATCATCATCGTCGTCGTCGTCGTCGTCGTCGTCATCATCATCATCATCATCTTGGTTACCCCAAAGTGGCGACATTAACAAGTTAATGTTTATGAACATATTTAATTCTATGTTTGAGAGTGAATTATCATTTGTTAGAAAGAAACACAAAAGCAGTAACACACCGTAGATCACATGACCAAAACATTGTAACATGTAAATTATGAAGCTCTGCATCAGTGATGTGATGCACTGACACAAGACAAAATCAAATGTGCGAGTGCTGTTTGATTAGATGTCACACATGACGGGTTACTGTGACGAACGTAAACAAACACGGCACACCAGGTTGGCGTTGAAAGCAGGCCTACGGCATATTTTTGCGATAAATACCCAATTAAACATAGAATAAACAAAACTTACATGACTGGAGAGTGTGTTACTATTTTTCTCTCACTCGGGATCGTTGTTGGTGTGGAAAAGCACGTGTAATCTGCGGTCACTCGTGATTTTCCACACCAACAACGGCCCGAGTGAGAGAAAATAATGGTAACCCACCCTCAACCATGTGAGATTTTCTTTATCTCACAAGCAATCATAACTTCATACATGTACAAAACGAGCTTAAGACGTAGATTAGAACGACGCTGGTACATTGCACTTTGAATATGTATTTAGGTAAGGGACGCATTGATTGTGTGACTCACGTTTATTTTAGTGCACAGTAAAGATCCAATAAATAAGCTGAAAACTATATGCTGGAGGCTTAAACAGTGTTTATTTGCCGGTTGGACGTTTTGGGCCGATAATCCAGGCCAAGCCGGCTACAATAACCGGAATCACGGATCATCTCTGAAGCTTCAAAGTTTGCAAGAAATAAGGCTGCCACGTAAATCGATGCACGAATTCACTTGCTTTGATAATGCATGAAAGTGTGATAACATTATTGTGGTCATCGACGCATCGATGATAGCCGAAATTGAATCATTCTATGCTATACCCTCCTGCTAATAAACAAGAACGCATCCAGATTATTAACATGGACTATGACAAGTACGATTCTTTATGTGGAGTTGGATGCACCACTGTTATTTTAGGCAATGTGGTCGAGGAACACAAGTTTATGTTTCATCGAGTACAGTACAAAGGATTGTGATGGAAGTGGAATAAAGATCAAAATTGGGTGCTCGTGGTGTCTGGCATTGAGGTTCATTTGGACTTTAAAATGTGCTCATTTGCAGCATATCGATGCAGATTGAAGCCAACATGCTACTAATCTATCACGACACGCCTTCAAGTCCTTTTCACACTGTTAAAAAAAGAGTGATTAAATCAAATAGTATCACAGATCAAACACAATCCGCACGGATACGTTCTATATTATGGCCAAATGCTTTGCCAATAGCGTTCTCCTTTTTCAGCATGGGTATATTAAACAATCATTTCGTTTCTATCACAGGAAAAAATCGGGTTTCTTTTTTTTAATAAATTTACCCACATGTATTTCACTCTTGCAGGCTCCCATGCAAAAAATCCAGGAGTCAATCTTGCTGCCATTTTGGTCCCCATATTGTTGCTGCTGGTAATCGTGATTGGCCTCGCCCTCCTACTGTTCATCAGAAGGAGACGCAGTGGCAATGTGCCAGAGAGCACAGACACTCCTTCTGGTCCATTTGAAAACCCCTTATATGCAGATCCGGTACAGTTCAAGCGGCTTCAGGAGGAGACGTAACCTCCAGGGTGGACAGATTATTGTTAGCTCTATGGTCATAGATTTTTATCATCAATCGGACATCAGTTTACACAACGGGAACTATTTTTGTTCCCGATGAAAATTGTCACATTTCATTGACCAAGCTAAGGCGTTCGACAATCTGAATTTTGAGTTTACAATCAGTAAAGTAGCATTTACATGAATGGTAAAATTCAAGTGCAGCAGAACACTATCTCACACAATAGACGAGATATTATTGGGTAAATCCTTGATATTTCATGACAGGAACAAACTGTTCTATATCAATCTCTTTAATTTTGCTCTGAGCTTTATTCTACTTTACATGTATATATGCAAACATGTTTTTGAACTAATTACATGAAACCCATACCCAGGGTTGCATTTATGTAAATAATATTGAGCGAAAAAGTATTTTAAAAAAGAAACTGGGTTCTTTTGCCTTTGCAAAGATCGGGACAGTGATGGTATATATATATATATATATATATATATATATATATATATATATATATATATATATATATATATATATATATATATATATATATATATATAAATATATATATATGTATATATATATATATATACATATATATATATATATATATATGTATGTATTTATGTGTGTGTGTGTGTGTGTGTGTGTGTGTGTGTGTGTGTGTGTGTGTGTGTGTGTGTGTAAAAAGAATAGTACATGCTGATCTAGTTTAGAAGGATCATCGCAAGTACAGCTTCTTTGTTGAGGATCATTATGGTTGTTGAAACTCGTGAAAAAGCTTGAATTGACAGAAAATCTACTCACTGACAACAGTTGGTGGAGTTACATGTAAGGTCCAGCATGTTTAATGATAATCCTGACTGTGCGGTTTACAGAGACTCTGTAAAAAATTCGCTTAAGTGGCCGGCTGAGCTTGAAAATCAAGTGAAGGTAAATAATAATCAGGGTCGAGCTGGTCCTAAAGGAGGATTATCATCAATTTCAGTCTTAGGAAAATATATCTACAGTTTTTATCATGAAAGAAAATTCCCGAAAAATGATTGGTGAAGTCCAGTTGGCTCATGGCTACAAAAATTTGGCCAAAATCAAGCCCTCGTCGAAGCCAATCGTCATGCAAAATGTTTAAACACTATATCAAATAAAACATGATATATAACCCTGAAACTAAAATCACAAAAAGGCCCTATAACATTGAGAATTAAGTCGGAGTCATCCATGGGAACACATTTAGCGTTAGGGTCTCACAGATGTGTCTCTGCGCTAATCGAGAAATATCAATCGAAGTCAATTTAGCACAATAGAATGCAAACTTTTCGAGTTATCAGGAAAAAAGAGTCATTACATACGTTGGCCCCTCACTGACAGTAGATCACATTCACAACCGCCGTGGCGGTCTATGGGTTTATTTTTATGACGTGAAGGTTCAGAAATTAAATTGGCCAAGAATTCACTAATCACGCACTTTCAAAATTGGTACAAACGTATCACTAAACAGATCACAGAAATGTACAAATCCGATATTGATCCAGTGATGTTATTCGTATATTTTAGCTGTATGAGGCACACATTTGTACAAAGTTGAGCTACATCTATGTAAGAATACCTGATATATCATGGCAACAAACATTAACCACATAGGGTTTTGGAAAGGACAAGGGGAATTATAATGCCTTCAACCCGCAGTACAAGACCTAAAAGTTGTAGGAAATCGATGTATCAATGCACCGACAGCTAGTGACAAATTTGGTAAAAACTTGAAAACTGCATATCCGCATCACGTATGAATAGGATCTGTGTTCAATAGCTCTGACATTAATATAAATATATATTAAGTGCGTGTGCACATACCAGTATCCTTATATTCACATGTACTGTTAATTATCGCGTAAATTCAAGTATGTTGAGTATTAAATAACGGCACTATCTCGTAATCATTCCTTGCAAAGGCTACTTCAAGGTATATAGGCATTAACTTTAAAAGATAATCCACACAGCGCTATTGAGGATGGCTGGAAAACTACAAACAACTACCAATCGATGCATAATGTTTTATTCAATCAATATACCAAGAAAGCATAGACAATTTTACTTGCAACAAAAATTACTCCGGTATATATTGATCAGTTGACTTGTAACAAGGTCGTGTAGAAACTGTTGGTGCACCAAAGGTCCTGACAACCAGATATTGTTATACAGGAACCCTGAGATCAGGCCATTACAATTATTTTTTTCTTAACTTTGCAAGCTTTATCTAGCTGTCGAAATGTGATGCCCATGAGACGCAACTCTAAATTTCTGTGATCACTCAGGTTGAAATTGTTCAACTGACATACATTTCTAAGTACAGACGTCTGCCAGCAACAAGTAATATTAACCATATTTCGTATGATTATGCTAACGTTTTCCATGATTTAACACAATGCAGTATTAACGTAGAAAACCTGTTGTAATTCTAAGCCAAATATTTTGGACATAAACATAATGAACACATGAATATACATAGCCTGAACAGTTGCAAGAATGCACTGATACTAATAGATACAGCCTCGTAGTGAGATCCGCTGTGTAAATAAAGAGAGAGTTGAAATTATTGCTATGATCTACAATATTACGATTTATCTTGGGAACTGTAAAATACTCATTCTTGAGAAAGATCAATTTCTTTACACTAAACTTTTAAAAGGATTCTGAGATTTTAATTCAGTTATTGCGTGACAGGAGACCACAGTTAGGGATTGGGTTTTAACTGGTGCCGACAGAAAGTGACCTGTTCATTCTTGCATGTTGATATCTGCTGCCGAAACTCATGTAAAAAGAGATGGTATGTTTTGGCTTCATTATCTATGTGAGAGTCCGGGAAACACCTTGCGTGGCAAATTGAGCTCTCTACCCTCTCTGCATAAAAAGAAAAGAATACTTTAAAATAAATAAATAAATCCCAGCACTGTAATCAAATATATTTCACAACAGAACTTGTTTGGTTTATACTTTCAAGATAATTTTTGGCCAGGCAGTGAGTAATTGATGTACTTGTTTCTACCAAAAACTGTCTTTTTTTCTCCTTGTGAAAATTATGGAAAATGTTTAATCAAACCCATTTTCTGTCATCTCCGTGTCACTTTCAGTCCAAAATCAAGCTCCAAGTCGCTTGGAGTTGCAGCGCTGATGTCCCAATGAACACCATGGATTGATTAGTTTGAACGTATTTTAGTTTTATAAAATCGGAAACAGGGCAAAGCCCTATATCAATACCTCTTGTACTTTCTTCAATGATTGCAATCTTGGATTGGTTACTTGACAGTCAACGCAGGCTCGAACCATGGCCTGTTAGAAATATTTATCATCCGTGCAAGTGGATGGTTTTTGCTGGTTTTGCCTACCTTTACTATTTACAGAAGTAACAGGTTAAGGAATAGTCACATACAGGATAGCATGATTGCCAATAGCCCTGGACTTGAATCTTCCAATCCCAGCTGTGTTACACTATATATATATATATCCTAGATGAATTTCACCAAATTGTCTTCACCAGTATTTCAGCGTATCTAGCATTTCACCATGTGGATCCCCTTTTCTCTTGCACCGTATGGATCGCCGCATGGATTGCGATATTTGGATCTCTACCAGTACATCACAATAACGATTCCTTTCTCCATTTTATTTCGTTTAATAATGTTTGGCTTTTTGCATGTCTAATTGTCCTTTACCGTCTTTGTTTTGGTAAATTCAAAGCACGGTGCCTTCAAAATATTCTGAATCATGATCTGTAAGTGAAAGCTTTAGTTGGCGTTATCCATCAAAGAATTATGCGTCTTGCATCATCTTCGTTCTCATGAGATATTTATTAGGCAATTACCTCTAATACTGAAAAAAAAATTATGGCACACACAATTTTAACAATTTTGTAATTTTAGGATCTTTATATATATATATATATATATATATATATATATATATATATATATAATACACATATGTGTGTGTATTTGTGTATAAAATGGCTAAGATTTACAACTTAAAACTGTCAATGTGTAGGGTTGTGTGACGCTGAAAGGTCTGATCTACCGTTCGTTAATAGCACAAACATCATAGTGGAGTTACACTCACCGGAAGATTTGATTATTGGCTAACGTATGCTTATTTTCTCCACTTCTCTCCTTTTGTAAAACATCAGTATGTAATAGGTTTCTGCACAGCTGCCAATGCGTGCACTTATTTGATGATCACGTGTGTGCATTCTTAAGTGGCCTGGTATAAGGTTTCATCATCAAGCACAGCTTGTCAACATATTTGCATGCTGTCACGCCAGAATGGAAATGAAAAACATTAAAGGGTGACCTTGTGGATTATGCGAAGTTCGTTCAAATGCAATTTCGACCTGCCCCTTGCACAGGACCATCATTATGCCCATATCAAACACCACTAGCATCAAGCAATTTTTGGAACATCGCCCAAAATTAATGTTACTAAAATTGTACTATGACCTATAAAATGAAATTCGGGTCCCACGGTTGTTCTTTTGTCATTCGTAAGGATGGGTTTTCTTTCAGTATTTTTCAAAAATGAACCACAAAATTCATTAAATGTAAACCGGCATGAAACCATGGCCCATTTTATTAACCTGACACACGACGTACTGAAGATATCTACTAGTTCTGTCACCTTGGGTGCTTGTTACTGGTATTTTGCAAGGCAGTTGGACAAGCTCAGGACCCAAATATGCAAATGGTACAGAAACACATGATCTTTCAAAGTATTTATAATGTTATATGCTTGTGTTCAAATATTGAGCATATCAGTGTGTCAAATTGCTACTCACTCTGACAAGTGAAGGAGTTATTTATCAAACTGGAGGTTGTAGGCGTGTATTTGGTTTATACATGGATTCATTGGTTCCAGCCCGATATCACTGCCCTATTAGGCAAATAATCTCATTCTCTTTCGATAGCCTCTACACAACATGAAAACTGTATAACAGTGATTTTGCCTCTATGTGAACTCAGGGCAATGTGCGTGTCCCCCCCCCCCACACACACAGACACCAAACCAATGCAAGGCTTACCAATTTTAAATCACCACAAGGTTACGTCGCCGCATAAGCAATTAGCCACGTGACCATATCATTCCAAATGTTTTGGCACCATAGGCTCATACAATTCACATAAGACATAAATATATTCATCATACATGTAGCATAACGAAAATTTTACATTCCTCACCAAAAAGTGGCCTTTTAACGCCTTCCGAAAAAATCATACACGCCTGGAAATATACTACAAGGCACCAATGAAGATGTTTGTGTGATACTTTTAACTGTTGGCTGGTTATATATATTCAATTTGATTCATGTTATGTTTAAATGCAACCAAGGCCACAGCAAGAAAATAAATACCCTCCCCCCGCAAGAAATGAGCTAAAGCCATAAAAACCTTGCAAGACACAGAATTATCAGCCTCCGCAAATCAAACTAGTAACTTATTTTTAACTTTAACATTACTTTTTTTGTTTACTGACTAAAGATAAACAGATACGTCAAATTGGTTATATTAGACGTATGGCAAAAATGGACCAAGAGTCAGAACATCGCAAAAGTCAGAGATCGCGTGTATAAAATTGCATGTTAGTAATTCAACAGAATCGCTCTTATGATTAATTCACTGAAGTGACTTCTTGTTTATTTGATCATCACATCAAATATTTGGTGTTATCACTCAATATTTGGTACTATGATTAATTCTGACCAAAAAGGGAGCTTACAGTTTCTAGTTTCAGAAGTATTTAATATGTTTAAATTACTATAATCATAACCCCAAAGGGATTTCAACATAAAACCAAATAAAGGGTATTCAATAATAACATTAAATCGGTTAATAATATCATCAAATAGAATGTTACGTTTGTCCATTTTCCCGTTTTGACTTATAATGAATTAATAGTTTTGATGAAAACTTTAAAGGCAATTGATGATAACACTTAATGCATTTAATGATACCATTAATTCAATTTTTGTTACCATCAAATATTTAATAAAGTGTTTAAATACTAAATAAAAGAGGAAACGGCGTTCCAAAACACACACACTCACACACACACACACACACACACACACACACACACATACATATATATATATATATATATATGTATATATGTATATATATATATATATATATATACATATATATATATATATATATATATATATTATGTGTGTGTGTGTAGATTGAGAGAGGCTTAGCACTTAACAAATGTTGCTTCACACTCTAAGTTAAGAGAATATATTTCTAATCGTTTATACATTTGTGAAATTTACAGTTATTAGTCGCTGTGAGCCTATACATGATTTTTGACACTACTTTTGATTCTAGTTGCAAATGATGTGATTCATCGTAAATTACTCAAAGGCCGTGAGACATTTCTTTTCCCTGAGTCCACTGGCTTTCGGTATTATATCCCACCAGGTATATCCATAAATGCAAATCATGATAAACCTGCCCAACATCCATTCAGAGGCCTTAAACATGGACCAGACACACACACACACACACACACACACACACACACACACACACACACACACACACACACACACACACACACATATATATATATATATATATATATATATATATATATATATATATATATATATTATGTGTATGTGTCTGGGTGTGTGTGTAGATTGACGGAGAGAGAGAGGCTTAGCACTTAACAAATGTTGCTTCACACTCTAAGTTAAGAGAATATATTTCTAATCGTTTATACATTTGTGAAATTTACAGTTATGAGTCGCTGTGAGCCTATACATGATTTCTGACCCTACTTTCGATTCTAGTTGCAAATGCTGCGATTCATCGTAAATTACTCAAAGGCCGTGAGACACTTCTTTTCCCTGAGTCCACTGGCTTTCGGTATTATATCCCACAAGGTATATCCATAAATGCAAATCATGAAAAACCAGCCCAACATCCATTCAGAGGCCTTAAACATGGACCAGACAAGCAGCCAATTCCAGAATACTCATACGAATATTTAGGCTTCGAAAGCAGTGTTAAGAGTATACATTGTTACCGTAATTATCCGCTTACAATTACGTGCTGTGCATATTGTATAAAACCCACCAAAATTGTGTATTGTTATATATCATCAATAAAACAAGAGTACACACTGAAAATGCACCCTTTCTCATTAATAGGTTGAAGGTATGAATGCTGTGGAGCTGTTGCAGGATATGAAGATATAGTTGTCAACTGTCACATCTATTTACACTGACATTGTATTTGTGTCTTTTTGCCCAGAACCACTTCCTAGTAGTCAATATCCTATTCCACAGTTCGAACTCTTTACTCTCCATAAGCTAACCTGTCCCTGTCTAACCTGTATATATATGGAATTACTATTGTCTACATTGCACACGTTCCTCTGTAAAATTTTGACATAGGCTGTATCAGCCCAAATAATAAACATGTCACTATCTCATGCCATTTACAGCGATTGAAATTGCATTTTTTGGTTCATTTTATTTTTCATGATTGGGTGTAACTTGACAGCGAGTATTAAATTGTCTAACAGATATACCATGGCCAGATGACATTGACCCTGGATTGTATCCGGACAAGGACGTCAAACAGTACG
The DNA here is from genome assembly GCA_964020975.1 of Hermodice carunculata. Taxonomy (NCBI): domain Eukaryota; kingdom Metazoa; phylum Annelida; class Polychaeta; order Eunicida; family Amphinomidae; genus Hermodice; species Hermodice carunculata. The sequence continues at coordinate 57,151,348 of OZ026618.1, read as the reverse complement.
AATTCGAACCATAAAAAGGTAACCCCGCACTTCATCATCAGACTACCTATGGATTATGTGTGTGTATTTCTCTGTGTTAGTACACAGAATACAGTCGTGGATCGCTGGATGCCGACACAGATGATCTAAAAAGAGGAAGACTCTTATACCATATGCTCAGGTGACTTTACACATACAAACTGGGTTTACTACCATGGTGTCTCTGTGGGTACAATTATTTATGAAGATAAAAAATTGACACATGCCATACTAGGAATAAATACCGTTTCAACCGTATAGGTTGATGAAATACCTCTCACTATGCCGAATATATAGTAGGGCGGTTGGTGTTTGATTCATATTTGCTGAAGCTGTCCTGTCCTCTTCAAAAGTTTAAAATCACCAATATTGTATCAATCTTGACAACATCTGTAGAAAATCGTTATCAACTTCCAGATGCAAGCTGAAATAGTTGTTGATTTACAATGCAGACATGAACGGCGGCAGTTGTACTTTTAGATCAATGTTAAAAAATTGTCAACCTATGATTCATAATATGCACTGCCAAGCTCTAGTGCAGCTAGATGCCTGGTCGTGAGGGGATTGGTAACATCGACTGAAAATGATAGCTCTCCAGAGAGTTCAGCAGTTACTGAGGGTTCATAACGTTTACATAAATTAAATGTTAAAAACTCTATTCTCTGCCAAATTATCATAGGTACTAGTGAAACTTATGTAGCCCGATTTGAAATGGTATAAGTTACATAAGGTAACAAAACAAACCTTTATTTCGTTTTGGAATATTACCAGTATGGGTCGTATTGGTTTACATGTGATGGCATATCCAAACTATGCTATCACATATCAAACAATGCCTGAACAGTTTTCTGTATTGTGTAATCGAATGTAGTTGGCATGCATTCGGTCAGTTTCTCTGAAACTGTGCTATTACAATCTTTGGCTGAATATTGGAAGAAGTTGAGTTTTTATTCTTTGCTTTACTGTAGTTCTTTGCTCTTGTTAAAGTCAGCTAATCATGTGCTATTTGTTCGTCCTTTTTAAACCATTGAAAGGTATGTGCTTCAGATATTTAAGTTATACAAAAATAATTTAGGTGTCTATATGTATATTTAGATCTGAATACTTGGCACAGTTTGCTCAAGTGTGAGGGCAAGTTCGTCTCAGAATGGACGAAAAAAAAAACACAGATGTCTTTTGGATTATGATTCATTTTCGAAGATGAAACACTCTGAAAAACACATTGCATTACTCTGTTTTCCACAAGAGTAAATGCAAATAACAGTTGATTTTCAACTCATGGTCACTATTTGACATGCAAAATGTGTGTTGTCATGTTAAGAGAGATGTGCATAAAGCACTCACGTGTGCTATTGAGAGTTGGAGCCTGTATCAATATATTTTACACCTGGTGTACACTTGAGCTGTTATAGCAGGTTTGAATTTTAATTAGCACATGATGGGCACTCACTGCACATGTGTTTCTCCTGTTGTGCAGTGAGTGCCTTTGGTCATATATTACACAAGGTGCAACGAGCATTGATCATTGGGTTTGTGTGCATACACACAATTGTGGGACACTCTATTTTGGTCAATACAGGCATGGAGCACAATTATTTATTTATTTATTTACTTACTTACTTACTTAATTACTTACTCACTCACTCACTCACTTATTTATTTATTTATTTATTTATTTATTTATTTATTTATTTATTTATTTATTTATTTATTTATTTATTTATTTATTTATTTATTTATTTATTTATTTATTTATTTATTTATTTATTTATTCATTTAATTATTTATTTATTCATTTAATTATTCATTTATTTATTTATTTATTTATTTATTTATTTATTTATTTATTTATTTATTTACTCACCCACTTACGTACTTACTTACTTACTTACATACTTACCAACCTGATGCGAATGCTGGAATATCTATGGAACACCTTCGTCATGAATTGATGTGTCAAAGTTTTATAGTAACCTTTGAGTGTAATTAAAGGGCTTCAACAGTTACAATTGCAGCTCATTACGAGACCCCTATATTGCTGTCCTGTTAGGCATTAATGAATAGATCACTTTAAATTATTTTTCACATTTTGATATATTATGTTACCAGATGTGTATTTTCTTCATTGATGCTTTGAGCACTTCAAGTACCCAAGTGAGGGATTTTATGATCTGTTGGTTGAACAGTACACATTTTCCATATAAAATGTGGTGGGATATTTTGGAATGACGCATCTTGCACATATAAACGTAAGCATCGGCACATTTACAGTGGGTCTTATGTATTGATTGCCAGCACCGATTGTTCAACATGTGGCCTTCTGACATGTCTCGAATACAGAATTATATTTCTGTAAATAAACTTTGCGTGCAGGACAAAAAATGTGAGGTTTTATAAGACAAGTTTTGGCTTTTCCTTTCTGGTTTCAGTACTTTTTTTCCAAAATACCAGGCCATGCCCACCCTTGTAATGTAGTGGTTTTTTTTTAATTGTTGCATTGACTGCATGCACAACTCACTCAATGATACCGTGAAAAGTATCGGGTATGATGCAGTTTGGGGTTAATGAACAGTGTGTACTTTGGATTTCGCTGTGTGTTTTGCAGGACACTTAATTTTTATATTTACAAACCATATGTATGCAGCATTTCTGTATTTCAAATTAAAATAATTTGTAAGTGTATACAGAACACGTGCTTTCTCTCTCTCTCTCTCTTTATATATATATATATATACATATATATATGTGTATGTATGTATGTATGTATGTATGTATGTACGTCTTTTGGAGCTGTCACGCTATGCAGTCTTGTACTTTGTTATTTTTTCTGAACAACGTTCAGGAATAGACATTACATCAGCTCATGCCAAGTGAGCTTACCTACGTCAACTGTTTCTACTATTTTTGTTGGAAGGGCAGTATTTCATATTTCTTCCACACCAGGGGTGTTGTGTTGGGCTATTCTATGGAGGGAAGTGGAAAGGTAAATTTGTATGCAGGCGAAGGGTATGGTATTTTTCTTATACATGTGAGAGGTTTTTAATGAATAACCTTGTATTGTATAAGTCACCTGGCTAGTCACTTGTAAGGTAATATTCTAGCATCCCTCATTTATGTAACCAGTGGATACAGACTTTTTTTTTTTTTTTTTTTTTTTTCTTCTTTTTTTGTCTTGTTTTGTTTTTGTTTTTTTGCCTTTTTTGAGGTTTTGTTTTTGTTTGTTTGTTTTTTAGGGAAATATATATATATATATATATATATATATATATATATATATATATATATATATATATATATATATATACTTTTCCTTCCTTTAAAAACATGTCAAAGATGGCTAAAATATATAATCGGTTTACACACACAAGAAAGCTTGATTTTTAGTATTCTGGAGAGACATGCGAATGTTGCCCAGCACAAAACTGTTGAGACTCGTTTTCTGAAGCATTTGTTTATATCTTCAAGATGGAGAAAATTAGGTTTGATATTACTCGCATTTTTTTCCGAAATGTAAAAAAAGTTATTGATGCATTGGAGCTGTTGTTATTATGTGCAATGTTCCAAGAGTACCTGGATTTTTCCAAATCGAATTAAAATGGCACAAAATGAAAATACTATTCTAAACAAGCATTTTGACACATTGAGTGAAAATGTCTTCTTCTTTGAAACTGACACAGATTTAATGTTTTAAACCGTCAGTACCAGTATCTTCAAGACCAAGGGTGGGTTTGAAAAGCTCAACAAAATAGCCTATTGTGAAAGAAAAAAGATTTAGATCGTGAATAAAACAAACAGTTTTGTTCCACAACCGTGGGTTTAATCAACGAAACTTTTTGTGTTTTGGTACACAACAAGGATTTTGGGAAATAACATGATTCGAATAAAATAACATGTCATTTTTATCTTCATACAAATTCCAAATTTCGTCATATTTGTTTTCCATATTAACAAATCCCAGGATTTCAGTTTATAACCCAGGGTTGCTCAAGTTAGGAATAACAGAGCAAAACCAAGGGTTTGGTCAATTCACAAAAATTGGGTGTCTTGACGTTGTCAAACCCGGTGGTTTCTTAAAGTAAGAAATCCAGAGTTTTATGGCTGGCCAAATGTAAAAGGTATTTTATTTACTCAAAGTATGTTTTACCAATACCTACAGCATATTACTAACTAATTGGATTCTTATTTTCCTATGCAACATCTGAATTAAGCTTTTGCGGTATTGTGACTCTAAGGTTGCGTATGATTTTTTGTCATGTAAATTTCATACGTTTGTAGGTTTCATATTTGCAACATAATGGGGTTTCCCTTCATTTAATTTATGTCGTCTTTGTTCACGGAGCAGGCGGTCTCAGTTCTACCGAACAGAATGGGCCGTGAAAATACTTTGAATGAGGTCCATTCGGCATTTTTTTCTGAACTTTTGGCTATTTTCAAATACATGATATGGCATGTCGTACGCATTATCTTTGAGTACCTATACACCTGTTAAACAGAACCAGAAACTTTCCTTACTCCCAATTCTCCTACTGACAATCTTACTTTATCTGGCTACCATGAGATTATTCGACGAGACCGCCCGAATGCTGTTGGTGGCGGCGTTGCTCTCTATGTTTCCAAATATCTACATGTATCTCGACGAAATGATCTGGAGCTACCTGATATAGAACTCCTGTGGAGCGAGATTAGACTTCATAATAACAAATTCTTACTTGGCGTAGTTTACAGACCACCAAATTCTATGGTTTCCTTTTTGGAATAAACTTCAGGAAAGTCTTGATTTAGCGAATAGTACAGGTATCAAAAACATTATATTGACTGGCGATTTAAACGCTGATTTTCTGACACAGTCTGGGTTAAAACTTGATCAATTTTCCCGAACAAATTTCTTGACTCTGCGTGTACATGGACCTACCCGTATAACCGAACGCTCAGCATCCTGTTTAGATCAGATAATTTCAAATATTCCTAATTATCTACGTGAAATTTGCGTGCTTCCTTCGATATCAAATTGTGACCATTGCGTTGTGGCAGCTAATCTATTATTCCGTCAAAAGAAAGATCCATGTTTCAAACGTCGTATATGGAACTATAGCATAGCAGACTTTAATCATTCTAATACCTATCTTACAGAGGTCGACTGGACTTCTTGTTTCGTGTTTAATGATATCGATGTAAGTTGTGATGCCTGGTCTAAATTATTCATGGAAGCTGCTACACGTTGTATTCCCAATAAAGATAATGAAGTTAGACCATCCGACTTACCATGGTACAGTTCCCGTCTTCGGGCACTCAAGCGTCGTGTCAAAAGACAGTATGACAAGGCAAAGAGTCAAAATTCCGAACCTGCTTTATGGAATGCCTTCTGCCAATTACGTAATCATTATCAAGACCAACTGAAACTTGCTAAGGAAAATTATAATAATAAATTGCGCGCAGATTTAAATAGTTCCAGTCGATCGAGTAAATGTTGGTGGCGCACAGTGAAACAATTCATGAATAGAAACCAGTCACAATCCATACCTTCTCTTATTCACAATAGTGAAAATATTCCAGACAGTTTGTCAAAAGCCGAAATATTTAATGCTTTCTTTCTTGAACAATCTAAAGTTGATTTTTCCTGTGCATCTTTACCTGAAATCACTGATCATCCAGAGTCTACCCTTGAGTCCATAACCATAACGGAAACAGAAGTTCTTGAAAAACTCTTAAGTCTTGACACGAGCAAAGCTTCTGGTCCCGATGGAATAAGTGCAAAACTTCTTAAGGAAGCGGCACCTGCTATTTCTCCATCACTCACAAAATTGTTTAATCTTTCATTGTTGACAAAGAAATTCCCTACAGCTTGGAAACAAGCAAACGTCTCTCCTCTTTATAAAAAAGGCCCTGATAATTTATGCAACAATTATAGGCCAGTGTCATTACTTAGTTGTACCGGAAAAGTATTTGAGAAAATAGTTTTTAAGTATGTCTTCAATTTCTTTCGAGACAATATTCTAAAAAAGTTCTTAAGACCAGAATCGTTGAATACTCTATATAAAACTTTAGTTTTATCTCAAATGGATTACTGTGATATCATCTGGGGGAACTGTGCTCAAACAGTAAAATCCAGAATCTAAATACTCCAAAACAGAGCAGCCAGGATTATTCTGGGGGCTGATAAACGTACCAGTGTTACCAGCATGCACTGCCAATTAAAATGGAGAACCTTGGAGTACAGACGTCAATTCCACAAATCAGTTCTGGTGCTCAAAAGTATCAGAAAATGTAGCCCGCCATATCTGTGCACAATGTTTTATAAAGTTCAGGATAGTCATACATATCTTACAAGAGGCAGCACTCATGGAAATGTAAAACTTGCGGCCCCAAAGACAGACTATGGCAAGAGAACCTTTTCTTTTTCTGGGGCTTCCCAATGGAACAAATTACCACTGGTGCTCAGAGAAATGGACATTGACTGTTTTAAACGCCATTACCACAAATTTGCCTCTTAATTCTGTGACATTTTACCTATGGACTTGCCTGATCTTTTACTGTATATATTCCATGTTTTAATTACGCCTTTTACATGTATGTTTTTAAGTATGTATACCTGTTTTATTTGTTTTGTAACACTGGGCCCTGAGGGAGAACAGTGCCTTGGTACTGATCAGGCTACCCAGTATAAATAAGGACAAATAAAATAAAATAAAATAAAATAAATATTGTTATATCTGCCCATCAATCTGGCTTTTTGCTGGGAGACTGCACCATTAATCAGTTACTACTACTGTACCACGAATTATGTCTAGCTGTGGATCAGCAAAAAGAGGTTCGTGTTATCTTTCTGGACATCAGTAAGGCATTCGATAAAGTTGGGCATGCTGGTCTGCTCCATAAGCTAAGGTAAGCTGGTATTATGGGAGCTCTTTTTGAATGGTTTTCAGACTATTTGCATAACCGTCACCAACGGGTAGTCATCGAAGGCCAGTCGTCTAGTTGGGGTAAAGTCTGTGCAGGCGTTCCGCAAGGCTCAGTTTTAGGACCTTTGATGTTTCTTATTTACATCAATGACATTGTGGACATTGTTCGATCTAACATGAAAATGTTTGCTGATGATACCTCACTCTATCTAACTATTGATAATCCTGTTACTGCGGCTCAAACTATGAATATGGACCTATCTAAAATTGACCAGTGGTCCGAAGATTGGCTAGTCACATTCAATGCCTTGAAAACTGATTCTATGCTTATTTCCAGAAAAAGTAGTCCACCTTCTCACCCCCCAATTCTTTTCCACGGTCATATTTTGCAAGATGTGGCTCATCATAAACATCTTGGAGTGACAATACGTTCTGTTTAAGATGGTCTGACCATATTACTGATATATCAAACAAATCCTCCAAATTAATCAATATCATGAAGAGTTTGAAATTCACTCTAGATAGGAAAACACTGGAAACCATTTATACTTCTTCCATAAAGCATATTCTGGAATATGGTAGTCAAGTATGGAGTGGCTGTACGGTCCAAGATGAAGAAAAACTAGAATGTATACAATTAAATGCTGCTAGTATTGTCACTGGAGCAATGCATGGGACCAGCACCGCTAAAATATATGAAGAAACTGGATGGGTAACTTTATGCAAATGCAGGGAAATTTCAAAATTGATTCTTATGTACAAATTGGTCCATAACCTTGTACCGGACGCACTATGCTCTATTCTTTCTACCGCTTCTCCTGATACAGGTAATTATACCACACGTCAGCAATTTGATCTTCCTCATTTCCGAGCTCGGACCGACCTTTTTGACAAATCCTTCTTTCCTTGAACTGTTCGGTTATGGAATCAACTACCTCTAGAAATACGGAATTCTGACTCTATTCAAAAGTTTAAATCAAGTATAACTCAACCGGTGGTCCGACCTATAAAGTTTGATGAATTGTATAACTTTGGTAATAGATTCCTAGCTGTTCAGCATACACGCCTCCGTTTGGATGCCAGTCAGCTAAATTCACATCTCTTCAAGATTGGTGTTAAGAACACTACGAAATGTTCATGTGGCTCACCTAACGAAGATACGTGGCATTATTTTTTTCATTGTTCTAAATACATAATTCCTCGGTCTAACCTACATACTGCTATATCACAGTATGCTCCCTTTACATTACAAACAGTTCTTTATGGGTCCCCTAACTGTTCTTTTATTGAAAATATTGAAATATTTTCATCCGTTCATGACTTCATCTCCGCCACTCAACGTTTCAACCCCTCTGGTGTTGTCTAATACATTTTTTCTATTTTCGTTTTGTTTTTGCTATATGGTACAATCAATTTATCCCCGGTCCAAACTGCAGATAAAATGACATCCTATACTACCAGTACAATACAACCTAATGCCCCACTGTATGTCTCGTCCGTGCTTGTCCCCTTCTCTCTGTTCCTGTGCATCTTGTACGTCCTGTAGTGTCCTTTGATCGTCTTCTTCTGCGAGAGGGATTTATATAGGGCCACGCCCTCTTTCCCAATTGCATATAATTTCCATATGTATGAAATTGTGTACTTTGTCAAAATAAAATGCGTTTAAATCAAACAGAACCAATACTTGAATATTGCCTACCATTCAATATAAGTCTGACATTTGTCCATATGCTGGTAAACTGAAAACAAGCGAGATCTGAAATTCCTGAATTCCAATGTTTATCCAAAGAGCTGATCGTTCTTGCACACCTTAACATATGCAGAAAATCCTACTCGCTCAGTATATTTAGTTAATGAAACACACATCTGGACATTGAGACACGTTACTGGCTTTTTGAGCAAAACAAAATACTTGTGGCACTGTTCATTTTAAGAGATGAAAAATAAGTCATGTAGTGTGCACTTTAGGTCGGTTCACAATTATGTAACCTCTTTCACCTAGTCGTGAGAAGTATGTACCTTTTCCAAGTTTTTTATGGCAACTATATTATCCTGTACGTCGTACAAACAATACTTTCCGGCGGACTTGAACCTTAGTTGTTAAGTAAGGTAACCAAATACTCACACAGGTGAAAATAACCTAGGAATTTTATAGGAATTTGATTATACCCTCAAAATATATACGAGAATAATCATCAGATTTAACAGTGTTACACTGTAATTAACTGCGTGTTCGAGTGAAGTGCGTACTCATTTTCTTGTGTATGTGTGGAAACTTAAACACTTAAAGGCAAAGGTGAAGCCATCTCATAAACCTTTGCGGAGTGCCTGTGCACGGTACTTAACATTCGATTAGGATGCTTTCTACTAAAAGTTGTGAATCAGGGTATCTGTCTATTTACCGCCAATATCTGTACCCCTTTGTCTCCCGTTGTCTCCATGGAAACGATATTTTCTAGATTACACAAATAGAAACATGTTCTGCACACTTGAACTGGAATTTTGACATTGAGAGTGTGCAATAGATGTTCCGATTGCTTTTCTACTTGATAACCGATCAAGGGTGCGGAAGCACCTACACCTATTTTTTGAGTCATATTCATGACATGCAGCGCTACATGTATAGCCACTGGTTTTGTGTTCCGCAGCATAGTGACCTGCCCTGCGATCACAGGAGGGAGTGCCTTACACTTCTCATCTGTAAATTTTACGGACGAGTTTTCATGGTCACCTCTTTTCAAAGGGACTTTGCTTTTATTCAGGCTTTTTTCAAATTGTTTGAACATGTGATATTGTGCTGTCGTCTGAAGCGTGAATAAAACAAGGTTTCAGCCTGTCATAATTGAAAACATCATAAAGGATATCTCCCTTCAGAGGAGCCAGGATATTATGTGTCCTATCAAGAATCTCATGAATCACAAGAGGACAAACCAACTCACTGGCTATTTTCTGAAACATCTGCGGTCAAACTAGAACGCGTAGGCTATTTCAAATACACCAGCTGTCTAAAGGAATACATTGGTTTTTTGCCGAGTCGATGCGTGATATCAGGATTTTGGTGCTCTTGTATTACTCCCTGTAACTGCAAAACGGTGCGTGAAATATGATCGAATTTTGTTTCAAATTTTCAAAATACTCTTGATATGCATGTGATAGATCTTCTACTGGATTGAAAGAGAGGTTCGAGAAATCAATAGGTTCTCTTTGAAAAGGAAAATAAGGTAAAATGACGAAACTACCCAAGTAATGCGATGAGTAAGTATTATAAGCATTAGGTGGCTTTTGAAACAAACCTTACCCAGTATGTACCAAACTGGCTCAAAATTACCTGAAGAAATTGTGAAATTGCGAAACACTGACAAGCTTTTTGTCTATGTTTAATGCTCCGCACAGCATAGTCAACAATTTTCCTGTCAGTGATCTAATTTAGCTCCAGTTGTTACAATGCACGTCCAAACAGAGTGATAATTTTCTCATTTAGCACTTCAAATACAGTTTGTGCATCAACTGTTTTCAGGCACACAAATGCCGAATCCAGTTATTTAGCGACTCTCTGTCATGGTATCCCCATAAAAGTCAATATCTGGGTTAGTTTGAAATTCGCTGAAAGGTGGTGCTGCCCATCCTGTTCATGGTTGGCCGCCCACATCTAGTGGTTTTTTTCCATGACCCTTACTTTTTCCCCATAGATTAACATGGGGAATCAGCAGATATAAATTTAACCTCTTTATATGTTGCCAAGTAAGCATTAAACTTTCATTTTATCACACCTGGATGTATTTGGAAGATAATAGTATGTACTTCAGGCAGACTAGAAGATGATAATTCCAAAAGTTGTCCTCATATACAGGATAAAATATCCAGGTTCACCGTAACGTAATGGGCTTTGTTGACCAACCTGACCTGAAATGGCATGGGTTGACAGGTGTCAATATGCATCCTGGGAACAAAAGGCTGTGTGTCAAGAAATTAAACGAATGCAGATGACCCCTTATCAGATGCTCAGGTCGGTATAGACATCAAATCCGGATTTATACGGTCAAAAGGATTACAAAGAGTTTAGATCTCTTGTATGGTAGGGTCGCGATTTGTCAGGCTTTGAGTGGAATTGCTGACACCTGCTACAAGCTAGCACGCAATTATTTATACGTTCAAACATACGAGGCAATTTTCTCATTGTGACATAAATCCACACTAAACCTTGATGATTTAACAAAAGCCATCGCGATACCTAACCATTTCAGTCATCTCTTATTGTTATTGATATTGTTAGCAGCACGACAAAGTGGACTTCATTGTCAAGTAAAAAGAGTATAAATATTAGATTGATTTTATCTATGAAAATATATTTATGTTGGTTGACCGATTCAGTTAAAAACTGTTCTTCCATCGGGCCCAGTTTACAATAAACAATTTTTACAAACATAGTATTGCATAATACAATAAAACAAAAGATTATACAATATATATATATATATGTATATACATACATACATACATACATACATACATACATACAATACAATACAAGAGATATACAGAACAGATATAACAGTACATGTTCAAATACAGATACCGAGACATGCAGGTTAAAACATGAACATGTTTGACTCTGGTTCTTATGTCTGGAAAAGGTATTTCATTCTAAAGTCTGGTAAGTTATCGGCTTGTATAGTTGATCTGCGGAGACTATTCCAAATAGGCGGCAGTCCTTTGTAACGAAGGATTGCTTGAATATTTCAGTGCGTGGTCGCAGGATATGGGGATTGCTGTTCAGGCAACTTCTGGTATAAAGGGGGCGAACTGTATTTCTCTTAATGAATTAGGTTTAAAGGTAATTTGTAGCCAGTTCGTTTAGGGATTTGTACCTTCATGTTGAAATATGAAAATGATGGCGTTCAGCTAATTTGGTCCAGCATAAGTTTTGAATAAGTAAGGTTCCACTAAGGGTTAAATCGAAATCACCAGTGATAATCTTAGCCGCTCTATTTTGGAGACGCTGTAGAATTATTTGTTGGGACTTGGAAGAGTCTCACCAGACTGCATCACAGTGATCAAACAGAGGTTGCATTACACACTTATAGACGGTATACGATAATGTGGGTGACAGTGTATGCTTTAGGCGAGGATACTTTAGGATTTATTTTAGACATCAAGTTAGTTATATGTCGTGACCAGTTTAATTTGTCTCAAATTACCACGCCTAGTAATTTTGTGTGAGTTACTTGTGTCAGAACATGATTATTAAAAGATAAATGTCAGACATTTTCGCCTCGAAACTGGTCTCTAGCCATGACATTTAATTCGGGGACATCGAGAGAAACTTTGTTTCGCGTGAACCAGTCAGATATATCATATGATTCAGCTTTCAGATTTGATTCTGCTTCCTTAAGAGTTTTGCCTTCAGCATACACTGTTGCATCATCTGCAAATAAGTGACATACGGTTGATGATAAACGCTGGGGAGGGTCATTTATGAACAGCAGGAAAAGAAAAAAGTCCAAGTGAGGATTCTTGTTGGACCCCAATATTAATCTATTAAGCATAGTCGACTTGTGCCAATTGCAAATTACAACTTGTGTGCGCTCGGCCAGATAGGATTTAAACCAACTCAGTTCAATCCCATTTATGCCATATTTACTGGGTTTTACAGCAAGATGGAGCAATCAATGGTATTAACACTTTTGCAATTCAAGAAAGATTGTAACAGATGGACAGCTAGCATCAATGTTTTGTAACCAATCATCTACCACACAATGAAGTGCACTTTGAGTGCAACGAAATTCAATGAATTCGTCGGTTATTATATACTGGTTTAAGTAGCTAAGCAGTTTCAATTGGATATGTTTATCAAAACTGCGGCTTATGTGACATAACACAGAGATTGGCCTATGGTTCAAAATTTCGTGTTTGGGGCCTTTGTCCTTTAAGGGCGTTAAAGCCCGTGTCGAGGGATAATTTTAAAAAGGTTAGCGACGAAGTTATAAGGTGGACAGCAAGAAATAGAAGTTTACTTTCGATATCTCGTATATCAAGTGAACTTCTGTGTGATTGTTCTTTTAATTTATAATATGTAAGGTTTTTGGTGAGTCTGTTGCAGTAGAATTGACACTCATAATGGGGACCTTTCCACTCTGTGGCCTAAGTGGTCTTCAAATTATTCAGCGAGAGATTGACCAACTTGAACAAAATATTCAATGAACCATTCGGCTGAGAGATAATAGGGATATATACTGATTACTTTTCCGGGAAGGCAAGAGATGTGTCAAAGAAGCCCACATTTGTGGTTGATTTTTATCCCTGGTAATACTATCGTCATACTATTTCTTATTGGTATTTTGTATCATATCTGTGACTTCATTACGAAGCTTACAGTATATGTCACAAAGTTGCTCGCAATCAAGGTCGAAAGCTTTCTTTTGAATATAAGCCTTCATGTACATTTTTTAAAAGAATATCTGAGGTAAACTAGGGAAATAGCGCTCCATTGCAACAAATAAATTGTTCTGATCTAAATTGAAAAGATTTTGCAGCCTTTTTATCTTTGAGCAAAATGACATGTGCTAAATAATCATGGGCTTAATATGTGCAGATGTCCGTTGGGCCGTTTTAATTTGCCAAATATCGCCTGGCAAATAATAATCCGTGATAATTTGACGACAACGAATTATTTTCATCGTGTTGTCTAGTTCGTCTTGTTCAGGGATATGACGCGTTACCATATTGTCTTATTTGTCAATGAGTGGCTCGGGTAGCGTATACAGTTCTAGTGGGGCATCTCTGTAGTTTGCCTGCGAATCGGCCTTGGTCCCCCTGCCAAGTAATTCAGAAACAAAAACATCAGAGTCTGTCACGCAGGCAACTCTGTAGTCTACTTGTTTCCCATCTGACTTATCAACCAACATTGGCTCTGCAGGCAACGGACCTGTTCTCATGGGCTGTGTGGTCAGTATAGTCTCTCACTGGTTTCAAACCGATAAATTGACACTGAATACGAAAAAGACCAAATTCATGCTCTTTGGCACACCCCACAGAGCCAAAAGGCCCAATATTGATATCAAAATTGGCTGTGATTCAATTGAACAGGAGAAAGACTTCAAGTACCTCGGTGTCTTCCTGGATGGCAGTCTCTCATTTACCCAACATGTTGACTATATCTGTCGCAAGGTAAATGGCAGATTTGTCATCCTGGGAAGGACTGGAAAATACCTTCCTGCTTATCTGATGTTGACCCTGTATAAGTCTCTTATCATCCCACATTTTGATTACTGCGATATTATATGGGCCTCCTGTGGTGCTAAACTTGGTAATAAATTGCAAGATCTTCAATCTCGAGCCCGCTGTCTAATTCTCAAGGCAAACGGACGCACCCCCGTTCAGGAGATCCATACTACATGCAAACTTCCTACCCTGGAAGAAAACGTAGAAACCATATCCATACTTTCATGTGTAAAGTTACCCACAATTTAGTCCCCTCTGCACTCGCCTTTAAATTTAGACCCTCGAACACTGTTCATCAATATAGCACTTGTTCAGCCTCTTCTGACTCCTTATTCATTCCCACAACCAGTAACAACTTTGATAAAAACCGCCTCGCTTATAGAGGAGCCGTATCATGGAACTCCCTGCTATGCTCACTAAGAGAAATACCAACATTGCCTGCCTTTAAAATGGCTCTCAAAAGACAGGGACTCCTGTGATACATATACACGTTGTGGACCAACTGTGATATATAATTGTGTGCACTTGATTCTAATTTATGTATCGCGGACTTTAGTTTTCGTACCATGTATATAACTTATTTTACGTACTTTTTTTATTATCAGTCTACATACTTATTTCAGTTATTGCTCCAAGTATAATTTATTTTATGTAAGCGTATTTTCATCATCATGTATTGTTACTGTTTTATGTTGTACATCACCCATCATATGTATCTCGCCATTGGAACAGTAACCCTGATAAGAATAAAGATCAAATCATATCAAATCAAGTGTAGATACAACTGGTGCAGTAAAGTGACCGTACGGCACAACATGTTACGACCGTGGTTCCACATTAGGAAAATCCCAATCCTATGCTGTGTTTGTACAAGAAACTGTCGGCTACCTAGAACCCTTTCCGATTTCCTGTTCTGCATGTGTTTTAGTTATGTTACGACTAGTTTGACCACTCTGTGGATGCTTTCCTGGTCATGTTTCCTTAGATGTGGTAACTAGAGGAATCGGGATAGGCCTACCCGTTTTCTTAGCATAAGCTCGAGTAACAACAGGATTGAACATCTCAAATAACGGTGACTGACTGTCATCCAGTACAGAAGCGATGAACTTGAATGTCACTGGCACTGTGGTATCAATTTCTGGGTCATTTCCCCCGCAGTGTTCGTAAAAGACAATCTGCGACCTGGAGTACGCCCGACCATGGTTTACGATAATTTAGGTTGAAAGAATATTCTGAATGTCACTCAAGCAATTTCACAAGTCATGTGGTAGGTCCTGCAGGGTTCCCTTTTTTTGACCGTATTACTTATGCTAAAGCAGAGTGGTCCACGCACGCACCGAAATCACATGACTTCAACATGTGTTTGAAAGTAGTGATGTTAATGCACAAACTGTACAATTCAATTTCGCTTACAGAATATCGTTGACATGCTGCAGGGAGGCTTTCGCTATAATATCCTATATATACGTGTACACGGGCCACCATGAATCTTTGGTGCAATCAAAACGGATGGCTGTACCGCTAATCCCTTAATTCTGTCAAAAGTGATCCGCTTCTTAAGACCAAACCAATTTTCCCCCTTTTAGTTAGCCTGTGCAGAGACCTCGAAATTACCTGTTCTTGAAGGAGATACATTGATACATAACAGACTGCGCTTATGAATCTTTTTACCTTTTCTAGGTGATCTTGGGTGTGGCATTTTTCTTATTGCTGCACATCTGTTATTTAACAGCTGTATGCATGCATGCATGAATGTTACGAAAGTGCTTGATTTTTGTGTCAAATATCAGGAATCAAAACCCTCATCGGCAGTAATTGTAAATTTCATTGAATTGGACTTAGATCAGATTTTTACCAGCATCAGATTTAGTAAACAATATTGTATAGAAAACTGCCTCAGTTTAATCTTATTTCGTTGTTAATGACTACTCCGTTTGCAGTGGTACACCTCACTGTCTCAAAACTGAAATTTAAATGGCTGATGTTCTAAAATGAACTGCATTAAAAACAGCATTGTACCATTTCATATAAGGATTTCAAAACCTTTCATGAGTTATCATTTCTTAATGATCTTCATCAGGTACCTTGGGATATTATCAAAGTTTCTGAAGACCCCAATTACTCGTGGGGTATCTTTTAATACCTATTCTTTGATATTGGTGATCAACATGCACCATAAAAGAAAAGCGACTGCTTAGTAACTATGTGCCCTGAATTAAGAGTTATATTTTTGATTGGATCCGACTGAACTACTGTCCCCATCGTCAATTCCCCGATGGCACGACAGATTCTGACATGGATACCACAACTAAAATGGTTATTAAACACATGAGTATACAGACTGCCGAAATCATCTTACAACAATGGTTCGTCAAGTTAGCAAGTAACATGTTTCATCTATAATTGAAGAAAATACATTCAATCCTAAGGCACATATTTTAGATAAATAATTTAGTCAAATGCTTAAAATCCAAACAAAACCCAGCAAACTACAAAAAAAAATAAATAAATAAACAAGAAACAAGAAACAAACCAGGCGCCCCCCCCCCAAAAAAAAAACAAACAAACAAACAAACAAACACGGGGCCAAACAAAAAAAGTTAACATTTAAGCACCTGGAAAATGTACATGTACAGTATTCAACCTGTGAACATAATGCACGATATTTCTATCAAGACGACAACTGCGACACCTTCAAATTGTAATTGCACTATGCCTTCAAATGATCAGTTTGCAGAGTAATTATTGTCGCGATTTTGATGTCTGGACCCAACTTGTCTGCTAAATACATTTTACAACAATCTAGTAGATATAAGTGCAAAATTTGTGTCGGTTATGTGCATCACTCGAGTGTTCTCCCAGTAGGTAATCTATTGATGTGCACTTCTTTTCATTTTACCTTAAGAACAGAATGATTCATTGTAATTATATACAGATATTGCACAATGTCTGTTGGCTATTGTGGAAAACAATCTGTGCACATGACATATTGCCATACATTTCTGCAAACGACAGATATGGAGATACCTTTGATCTCATGCTTCAAACAAGTGATGGATTACGTTGGCTACAAGATCATTTTGGGGCAAATGAACGGAGATTGTAGAAAACAGAATTTCTGTACACACACTACAATGACGGCATTGTATGCTGAAAGGTTAAATTGAATGGTGTAATTTGATATTTTTAGCCAGATAAAGCTCAGGTCCTTTTAACAGAAGGCGTTATTTACGTTTGTTGTAATAAGAACAAGCTTGCCTTGCATCATTTATCCTGTACTTCATAGTGAAAAGGCGTAAAGTAAGGGAAATTGTTGTCTCCTTTGAAATGTTTTTATGTAGACTAAAGATTCAAAGAAATACTAGTACAGCACAACCACGGCTATAGAATATAGACCTAATGTTATGTTATCTCTAAATAGCAACATGTTCGTCTACGTACTGCTGCTTGGTCTTATAGACCTATAGACAAATCAGCGGGGAATAACCTAAAAGTCTTGATATATATATATATATTATATAGGTCAAACAGACATGTCTAAGGTTTGGCTTCTCTTCATGTCTTTTTGACAGATATACCTGAATTCATTCGCAGAATATTGTGTCAGGTGTGTCGGCTACAACTGACCTATCGCCACGTTGTGGTGGGAAGGTGCCTGTCATATAATTTATGTTACTTATTGGTGATGTAACGTCATAAATATAGAAATATAGAAATAAACTGGTATGTAAATGTTTGGAATTTAAACCTTTGGTTGAATAATGTCACTGCAAATTATTGATCAGAGATGGCATGCTAAAAGTGGCTTCTACTTCCATAGTTTGTTAGTTCCGATCTGGTGGTTTTCAATAATGACTGAAGGGTCTAACTGACAAGAAATAATTTTCCCTCATGATATGAAAGAGAATGGACTATCATGAAAGTGAGTGAACACCGTAGCTTCAATTCGCTTTCCGTTTGGCAGCCATATTGTGACACAAATGAACCACACTTGCCATATTAAGTATACCAAATTGTGGTTCTTTTACCAGACAGTGACTAATGAATCGACTTTGTTTATCTTAACTCCTGCACTGCAACGAATCCTCAATGATCGATATGGAAAGTCAAAATTACAAATCGTAACATCCGTAAAGCACAAAGAAACAAAAACAGCAGCACATAAAAAGTACTGTGAATAGATATCAAATTGGCCATTTTAGTGTCGTTGTAAAAAATTATGACATGCGAATTTGACTTGAAGTTAAAATTAAAAAAAAGCACGGCATTGAACACTTCACAAATCGTATCGATATTATCACTGATTATATTTGCAATGATACAAACAATGAACTAACATAAAACAAAGAAAACCTCAATGGAGTGTGTAAATATGGAAAAGATTGCCGCTTTTCTTTTCGGCTTGTTTTTCACATCTGTGGACGAGCTGTTCATTGCACACCGGAAATGGCCGTATATAGAAAATACTATTTTCTTACCGCGCATCGTTTTGAATTGTCAATTCTTGACGAGCAGATATGATAGCACGATTGCTTAATTGTATGGATTCTTGCCTCTGTTGGAAACATAATCTGTTCGAAGTACATGTATATGGTTGAAATTACCACGTTCAACTTATAAGTCTGACGTGAAGACATAAGAGCCAAATAGATAGACGTCATGAGCTTAATAAAACTTTTAGTAGCCATGTGCTACGACCATGCCTTATTATCAATTGAAATTTAAAGTTACAGTACTGTTTCTTTATATATATATATATATATATATATATATATATATATATATATATATATATATATATATACCACTCCAACAACAGACACACCACAGTTTGAAATTGTATTCATATTACGTGAGATACAGCAGATGTAATCGTAATTTGTCCGCAGCAGTGCGAGAACAAGTGAATATTCTATTCACTGATAAATATATGATGGACCCTGGAAGGATAGGGAATGGAAATAACTGTATTGAAACTGAGTTAGAATGTCAAAGTAAATATACATGTACGTCTCGCAGGCTCTTCAGACCACGGTTGAGGACAAAGGATAAAAGTTTGTGGTATGTCAAATTGTACTAAATCTAACTAACCTTTCCCTCATACCCCCTCCCCCGTTCATTGTAACCTGGAAGACATTGTATGTATATTCATAACAAAGCTGTGATCGTTCAGCATAAAACTTGCTAATAAAATCTCCATTCTCACTACAACAGTTGGCCTAAATGACCATGGATGTCCCACACCTATATTACGTTTAACATATACAGGAGGATTAAAGACTTTGAAAGTATGAATTTCTGCATGCATTGCTCCGTATTTTCTCGTGCAAAACTTTGATTTGCACTTCACACCCACGCACGCACCCACACGCAAACAAATGTGTCTACTAGTTCAATGACGCTACCTAAGCTGTAAGTGCTTTCTAAAATTTCCTATTTTAATATTTTACCTCTGAGAGTGATGCCTTAACCAAAATCACAATGAGCAGTATTGCCCTCACATATTACAATAAGATGAAATTTGAGACAATGGTAAATTAAGTAGTGGCACAAGTGGATTTAAACACTTTATGACAGCATTCTTTGACTTATTGTTAAACCATTTCTACTTATTGCATTGATATCTTTCAAGTCCCTCTTGTAATTTCGTGCATGTGTACTTTGAATATTAAAGTGCAGCTAATTGCGACGAAACAATTCAAATACTGCTATCCATTTTAGTGGCAATAAAGTATTCATACTTTTAGACGCAAAATACCCTTCGGTCATGATAACGGAAAGCACAACAGAAGGCATACAGTGCTCAACTACTGGTCTTTGCAGATATAGTTTCTATCAATGGCACACTCTTGTAATTTTATCAAAAACCTTTGGGTTCCAGGTTATGAACAGGGCAATAAAGTATCGTCGCCATCGTTATTTTATTTTTAATTTTTTCATGGAGAGGAAGGATTGATTTTCCGAATCTTGTTACCTCAGCTTTTGCCCAATTTGGTGATCTCGATGTGTTGCAATAAAGTTCCCAGATAATGGCAATATATTCGGTCAATAACCAATGATGACTGCACTTATATTTGTCTTGCGATAAATTGGTTGGGCTTATGGGACCGTCAGCAGTGACACCAAGCCCCCTCTCTGTGCCTGCATAGAGAAAAAAAGACCTTTTGAAATCCAGGTTAACACTTGGTGCACCTCAGTGCGACGATCACACACACACACACACACACACACACACACACACACACACACACACACACGACTGATGTTATAGTTATGGTGTGACAAGGCTGGATTTCGAAAGGTTCGTATTAAGAAGTAAGTCAAATTAGGTGCAGACAGGCAATGATAAGGTACAACTCAGAGAGAGAAAAGCCATATTCACATGTAATAATACATTATAAGTACCAAAGCATTAGGTGGGAAAAGTCACCAAATCCAGTATACCTGTAGTACAGGTAAGTAACGGTATGCCTGCAGCAATACATTGTAGCACATGTCAAGATGCATGCAAACTGTAAAAATGAATGAAGTGTGACTAAAACAAAAACACCAAAGGCAAATTGAAGGCATTCAAAATTCTGCATTCTCAGAAAGTGGAGTGGCAGAGTACACGTGCTAGCAATATTCAGGGATGAGAATAGGTCGCCGTTTGGCGGATTACAGCTAATTTTGCGGACAAATCAGTCATTCTCGCTAATTGTGTAAAATCGATGAGAAACTTTTAATGTTTATGTAGGGGGCAGGATTAAAAGCTGTATCGTACCATACGAGATCACTCTCTCGCTGCCAACATTATTTTTCCTTCACGTTTCCCCAATTGAGCATGACACCGCCCTTTTGGGGTAGACTGTTGTCCCTGAATGAAAACACGCCGTGTATGGTACCTTCTTGAAGCTCTGAATTTTCACTACTCAGTGAGGTGATTTCAGATTGGTTTTAAGCTACTTCAATGCGGTTAGTTCATGCTAGAAAGGCCATTTTTCAAAGCCGTGAGTTTTTTAGACACATTTATTGGCTAACAATGATGCAAAGATGATCATTGTATGACTTTTGGAATAATTAACTCTGACGCCCCATCACATGGGCAAATAGGAGAAGCAGTTTTCATCTTGTGGTTCACATTACAATATTATTATTTCTACTTCCGCATAGCTCTGTAACGGAAAGCATGGCGTCTGTCTACGGAGGACCACAAAACTGGTCATTAATGTACAATAACAACGTACAATTGTGACATCTTCATCAAATTAAGATGGAGAAAGGTCTGATGGAATAATGTGAAACGGTGATGAAAGTAATGGAATGAAATAAGCCACAGGTTGGGTGACGATGACGGCACAACCATGTTTATGCAGTTGATTTGCACAGTGTTAGGGAGATTTTTCCCAAATATACCACTTTCAGTTTCGACACAACGAATCTTACCGCTAATTGCAAATACCTCGTTAAATATACATGGTAATGAAATTTGAAGGACAGAAACACCATCCAACACAGCAACTCTCGTGCAGCCAGCATGGGAACAAAATAAAATGTTATCACCATTGGGATGTGCGGATCACGGCGATCCGCACTAGGGAGTTGTAATAATCATCGCAGCTATGGCTGCAAATTGCACTTAATTTATGGATTAATTATCCTCTTCTGATAGAGTCGCATCATTAATTGATTTAACTTGTGTTGCGCGTAGCTCATGAACTTCTTCCGGAATTGCCATGAAATTGGATAGGAATATCAACCAATATATGAAAAGTTATGTGTGTATAATAATTATCCATGTGGAAATATTTTACAGTGTTTGAAGTCTTGCGTTATACCAATTTCACATGCTATACTCCTTCCAATGCTTATGGGGGTAGTTAAATGTGGGTGCATGTGTGTCCTTTAGACACTTCTCTCTCTCTCCCTCTCTCTCTCTCCCTCTCTCTCTCTCACTGTTTCTCTCTCTCTCTCTCTCTCTCTCTCTCTCTCTCTCTCTCTCTCTCTCTCTCTCTCTCTCTCTCTCTCTCTCTGTCTCTCTCTCTCTCTCTCTCTCTCTCTCTCTCTCTCTCCCTACTAGGGTAGTGCTAGCCATCAACCATTTCGACAGTGGTTACAACTTTTTATCATCAATTGACCAATCTGGCTAAACCATTCTGCATATTTTTTTATGTTTGGAACGAGCGGGACTCAAACCTGCAACCTTTGGCCCCAGTCGCCTAGCTGAAGTGGGAAACGCATATATCCACTGATATCCACTCAACCAAATCCCCATTCTCCTAAAAGAATGATTCAATGGAAGTAGTTATGTGCGAGTGCATTATCAACACTGTTATGCTGTAAAAGTACTGAGTCAGCATTTATTTCCAGAATCGGGGACTTAAATCCTCCAGCATTAAGGAAATCCCGAAAATATAAGTTTCATGTTCGAAACGAGCGAGACTCGAACCTGCTACCTTTGGCACCAGTCGCCGATTGGAAATGGGAAATGCACATATCCACTGGACCAAATCCCCATTCTTATAAAAGAATGGTTAAATGGGGGTGGTTATATGCGAGTACCATATCAACACATTGTAACCACAGTACATGCTCCTCCAGTTAGACCATAAATAATAAACATGCTATATGACTGGCCAGTGACTGGTCTCTACTGGCAGAAACCACAGTACATGTATAATATATAATCAACTACCAAGTTCATAGTTTATCTGAAAATGATCATATAATATCCCTAAATACATTTGCTTTTGGCAAATAATATTATATGTCATGTGAATTTTTTGAAACTTCCTGTTAGGATGCATATATGGTGGTGCCTGGCTTTAAGCTAATGTTTGTCACCATACTTAACTTTAAGTCAGTCTTTTCTATAATGTTCCTCCAGTTAGAACATAAGTAATAAACATGCTATAGATTTCGCCAGTGGCTGGTCAGTACTGGCCGTAGCCACAGTACATGTATAATTTCCGCCCCTTGAATATCAATATTTCATGATTTACTAATCTACAATTTACCTTCCAGAATGGCCTAAAGTGCACTCTTAGGATCCTATATTTTTAGAAATATTCTGAGGAAGCCCCCCCCCCCTTGCAGGAGGAGGTAGTCCCCTATCCTCCCCCACCCCCGTTGGTTGCCAAAATCTTTCTCACCTGTTCCAAGAGCTATAATCTTGGAATCAGTGTCTACTGCTAATCAAAATGAATTGTATGCAATGCGTTTTACGCAGGAAGCGCCTCTGCGTTGTATTCAAAGTAGTTCACTTAGAACACAGATCATTGAAAAGTGTAACTTGATCTCGAAAATCGATAGATAGATAGATAGATAGATAGATAGATAGATAGATACATAGATAGATAGATAAATGGATAGATACTTTGCACACACACATACACATATATATAAATAAATATATACATATACATATATATATATATATATATACATATATATATATATATATATATATATATATATATATATATATATATATATATATATATATATATATATATATATATATATATACAAGTAATATGTACTTAAACAATATTATATTACAGCCTTTATCCATACATTGCATGCTGTCACGTTGTTGTATGATGCTGGATGCAGACGGTATACAGAGAGGGTATTAACTATCTTCACACATCATCAATACCCTGTAGTTCATTTGTTTCCCCATAAACTTAAATGACATAATCATTGAGACCCCCACGAATTTTTGTTTATTTGACACTGTACTATCATATAATATCATTTGCGGGTCGCGTAGCAGCTACCATTTAAATGAACGAAGCCTTACATTCTCTTCCAGAGTGGCGCTCTGCTTCTGTAGGGATATTAACCCAATCAAAACAAGGGAAACGGTAATAACCGGAAACCCCATCCTAGCTTGAAGTATGGCGGAACAATTGTTAAAAATTTCAGAGGCCCTTTTGATGTGTTCACCTTAGCTACATAAAAAGATATTTCAACCCCCGTTTCTCTTTTCCCTAACCAAGCCTGATGTTTTTAGAAACCAGCCGTTAAGAACAGTGTACACACTCTCAGCTTATTTGTCTCATCCACTTAACATCGCAACTACCAAAACAGCTGTCTGTCCTACTTTCTTTGATTCTTAGTACAAAGTAGATGCACAGCAATTTTCGACAGCCAATGTTTATGATCATTGTGCCAACCTATTTTAGCATTTTCTCAAAATTAACATGATACCCAGTTTTTGTGACATAAGATAGTGAAGAGAAAATTTAATGAGAGTAAAATAAAAGAGAAATGTGAATTAATGAAGTCAATCAGAGCCCTTAAACTATTGACAAAAGTGCTATCTCATTGATTATGTAATACTGGAAAAGGTTTTCTATCCTCCTTGGTAATAGCAATTCGGGTGAGTTACCTGGTGTTGCTTGAGGTCTGGGTCAGTGCAGACACCTGTATCCAAGACCTGCAAGACCAAATGAGGGAGAAAAACCGAACAGCGAAATGGGTCCAAGCTGTGAATTTTTTCAGCAGAAGTGAACACAGCATGATAAACACTTTAGCCTCTCACTACAAACTTGTTTTGGTCTTATATACATTTTATTTGTACAGAACTAAGAAAATTGTTGAATTTCTGGGTAGTCTGCAGAATAAGCCATTAAGGCGTTTCCTTGAAATTTTGTATGTTTTCTTCATATGCCCAGTCATGGAAGTATGGAAACTTGGCATTCAGTAACTGTTCTCACGTGCTGCTCTCGTACCAATGTAGCTTGAATTGAAGATTGAAAAAACGTGGGACTGGCAGCCTCCTCGACAGCAACAGGTACACAACACATTACTATTCATTGCCATGTAAATAAGGAAGCAGGATGGGTAACACCGGCTGATCGAAGGGAAGTAATAGTATGACCGTTTAGTATTAAGGTTAACTCGTTGGTCTATGTAACATGGTTCCCGAAACAGTAAATATTGGGAAATATACGTTCTCATACATATAAGATTCATTCCTTTTCGAACAAGCACAAATTGTTGGGTTATTCAAGTGTTGGGATCAAGCATAAATCTGCTGTATAATATGCCAGCTGAAATACAAAAGAGTGAGCTTTTGCACGAATTTAAATTAAAATTGAAAATGGGCAGGCCTAAACAGCAGTGATTCACATTGTCCTGGATAGCTAAAAAAAAAAAAAAAAAAAAATTACACGCTTACGTATAGACCCAGCTCCTTCACAGTCAACTCGTTTAAAATAAGCCTAATGTCAACATCAAAACGTGACTGTGACACAGTTACTGAAGCTAATCATCCTTATTATTTTTGGAGCGTTCCCCTGTGCTACGGAGAAGATTGCTTACAATGCATTGATAAATCACGCCTGTTTTATTGTTAAGACTTTGTTATACCCACCGCAATGTTGACAAGCTTTTGTAAAACTTACATTTATTGTGCTGTAATTAACTATATGCAGGAATAAATCGGTGCCCATGGCCAGTTTTATTCTCCATGGATCGGAAACCACGCAAATCTATAGTGACTATACGATCTGTGGCATAAATTTTATGAGAATCTTGTCGAATTTAATTTTTGTTCATGATGACCTTTCGCATGAGATGAGTTCACTAAGGCTTCACCTGCTCTACAAACATTTTTTTAAAGAAATGAAACATGTTCCAACCATGGCCTGGAGTTGCTTTCACAAATGCAACTATTCAGGAATATTTGTGCAGACGACGAAATCTAATTGTGTGAAAACTGGTATACAACGTTACGCAGTTGACATTCACTCTGCGCAACAGAAAGTATCTCGTATTAGGAGTCAAGATTATGCGTCTTTTAAGACGTCCTTCTCAAAGTACTAAATATGGTATACAATATCGATTGTATATTTGTTATGTCCACAATCCTATCAATATCTACATTTAACACATATTGATATATGTACGTTTCGTGTATCTAAAAAAACAAGCCCTTACAACCGGCATCCCGCGTTACTATTATATGCTATCTCTAAAATATCCAAAAATAAACATAAAAGATTGGAGCAAAGCCATTTACACACACACACACACACACACACACACACAAATAACATGCTCGGCTTAACATACGCACGTAATATTGTCGTGAATCATTATACGTATATTTATTAGGCCTAATAAAAGGACTGTAACATTGGTGTCCATCATCCTACCTATAGCGGCTGATAGATAGATAGATAGATAGATAGATAGATAGATAGATAGATAGATACAAGTGCATTTGTATTGGTTTGTACTGACCCAGATTTACCGATATTCAGCACATTCTGGTAAATGCCCAGGTCCATAAACTACCATTTTGTGTGTCAGTATGATTCTAGACCCATGGAGTATTCATTAAGAACAAGTAATGACACCTTGGGCTGACTTCGAAGGCTCTGGTCACAGTGGTGCCTTTTGTCCTTCGTATGAGGCCACACAATGTACCACACCATAGTTGCAGAATATCAAGAGCCGGCTAGTGCTCGGTCCGACCAATTGATAACATCCAAAAAAATGCTAGATCTGCATTAAGGTATTTAAAAGAGCATGTACATGAATCTATATGCATCTAAAACCAGGCATGATAACATAGATATGATCAAAGTTACCAACAGGTCTCTCTCCCTCTGTTGGTGACAAAAGTTCATGACTATACAAATTGTGTCAAGTGGTGAACTATCAGTGAGGGAAAACACAGTAATTACTCTCATGTGAAAATACCCCATGATACATGTACATAATATATGCATAGGACAATGAGTATTACCAGACATCTTCTAGGGTGATCGATAAATAAGTTGCAGGCTATGTTGGACGTTGGACTTCTTTTTGTTTTCAAATTCAATGACTAGACCCCAAAGTGCCTGCAATGTCCCGTTAGGGTTTAATCACAGGCTGATTTTAAATGGACCGTAAATATTTGTCTTGGCGCTTTTGCCTGTATTTAGGCCAGTGTTTGGGTTATAGCAAGTCCAAGAGGCCCAAGACTTTAACCCCCTCCCCAATTAATAAATTAATTTTTAAAAAAAAGAAAGAAAACCAGTAAAACACAATCCAATAGCGTTATGGTTCATGGCAAAAAGCCAGACCCTGTCTTTACCTAAATCTATACATTAATTGATCATTTATATCACGTTCGATTCAAAATTTTGAAAATTCAAGGCTTGAACAGCCAAATGTACTTATTAAAGGGTCATCAGCCAGAAACCATCAAGCATATTTCGCAACTTTGAATTCCGATTGTTCTTGGCGTGTAAAAGGTTCAGTCAAAATGGCAATTGCAGATTAATAGACGCTTGCCCCACAACCCATCCTTTAGCATAGTTACTATGTATATATTGCATATACTTGTATGAACAATACTGTTCGGGTCAGTGTGCATACTCAGCCATACTACTCAAGAGGGCTAAAAGCTCTCTGGATTGGGCACCTCCCTACAGGGGACACTTTCACATTAGCTTTTGTTGAAAAACTGGTGTCTCTCTACTCTCGACTCGACAAGAATTATGGGTGGTAGTAAGCACTCATCAAAGCTCCTGGTCGCCCATCACATTACATAACCTCTCAGCATGGTGCTTATGATTTCCTTAATGCCACTTAGCAGGATTAGCACATTTAAATCGTGTATCTATTACAGATGAAAACATTAGGGTCATATGTAAAATAGATCATCTTATGAAAAAACCTAGCTATTAAGACAACATGATAAAGACGCCCATAGTGCTATATTTATTTTTCTCACTTCATATGACTCTAAACGAGAAGCCACCTGCTGTATGTGACCACTTCGGGCTTGTCCTGCGGATGGTCCTTCAGATGGACAACTGCATTAATATACAGTGCTACCTGTTGTAATTGGCCTCACCTGCAGCCACAAAAGTGACCGTACAGCGGGCGGCATTTCAAAGCAGGTAAATTTACAAAGAACCGGACTCCTCGGTCGTCCAACAAATCTGACCTCAACCACTGGTGTGGCTCCTCACGGTTAAGTGACCACGTGCACCAGGTGTACTAGCAGGTTTCACTATATTCTGCACCCAGCCGTTTGCCTGCTTAACAGACCAATCTCGGTGTATATGCACTTGGCCTGCTAAGGGGGCAACACAGGGTACTAATTATTTGATAAACAAAATGACTACCAAAATATCTGGACATGAGCAATTCAGAGTGACACCACCAGCAGAAAGAAAGAAAATTAACATATTGCTACAGTGGGAATTACAATTGTGCACACAAAAAGGTTTGGTTGTTAAATATCGATTTATATTACGTGTGTTTTGAAATTCACACTATTATTATCAAAGTTCAGAATGATAACTACAAAGGTGACTGTGTTTTTCAATCCTTTAGCAAAAAATGCCATCTTTGACCTTACCACAGCAAGGATCACATCAATCAATGTACTGTTTTTGTCGTGTAACAACAGTGGTGAAAATTGCAATCGGAGATTCATGGGTGTATGCTCCACAACCCATCCCTCTAGCATTGACAATCAAATACGTTTTTTTTTTTTTTTTTTTTTTTGGAAGCTGTAAGGGAGACGGAAAGTCGGGGGGGGGGCAATTATACTTAATCCAATTGTAAGTGAACACCTGTCTGGTATGTATGTATGTACATATGTATGTATGTACGTGTGTGTGTGTTTGAAAATGTCGTATTGAAGGCCATCTATCCCACTTAAGCAAGCAAACAAGTACGTCCCAATACTGGGACCACAAAAATGCCTTTGTTTTTCCGTACTAAACCCAGTGAAGTTATAATTAGCATCTCATTTAGGTTGAATGATGGTGAAAAGTAGCTGACAAAATCAGGCAAATTACCCTCTGCTGCCGGGCACAGCATGCAGTTTCTCACCTCTGTGCCTAGCTCCTAACTGCGCCTGCAAACTGAAAGTCCTGTGCTGACCCTCATAGCAGGCTATAGGCAGCTTGAGCTTAATATCTGTTGCTCCCCCCCCCCCCCCCTCACACACTGTTTATCCCACAGACTGACCAGGAATGGACTTGTGCTTGTACCACATGAAAACAGCTGACCACTCACAGTAAGAATCAGTCAGCTGGAAGTAAGCAACAAAGCACTGCAGCCGTTTAATGCCCTCCTAGTGGAAAGTGACCATTCTTCATAAATGTAAGGCCAATGTCACCATAGTAACAAGAATAAACTTCTCTACTTGACTTGTTGCGTGGATGAATTAAAACTGTGTAGCCCATAGATGATGACAAACATTATCAAAATTCTGGATAAATCGAGCTGCCATCCAAAACATTCTTGTCGATGTGCAAGGCACGTTGACTTATAGTTACTGCTACTGACCTAGATAGCAAAATGTCCACGGGTGTAACATACTGTAAAAATGAATCGAAATACTGATAACGGAATGTGCTTTTCAGTCGACAGAACCAGTATGGATAACATGAATTGCCCAATGCTTTCAACTCTAGTCCTTCATCTTTTATGCATTTATATTACTCGATTAAATTGTCGCATAAGATTCACTTGCTTCCTTACCTGAAAATGTCGAAGAAGAACAATCTTTTAATTCATTCAAGTGGCCCAGTGCGTGGCTAATTTTACACAGCCGCGCATCGTTATGTTGGTTTCCGAGCGAGCAGCTATATGCCCATGTTTTCATTGAACAGGGAACCAGACAACATTATATAAAGAGGAACTCCCTACCAAAGAAAGGGCCAACCCGTATTGGGCATACATATGTTTCATGGGACTATTAACTGGATCGCACCAAATCATATCGAATACAACCGAATTGCAACGAATTGGAAGAATATGTAAATTATACAATTTCACTATCAACTATGACGTGTTCTTTCATTCCACTGTCATACCCCATACCTCCAGTAAAGGCAATTCATGGAATACACTATTTTCCATTAAAATATCATCTTGGTTGATATTTCTCTCTCAGAGAGAGAGAGAGAGAGAGAGAGAGAGAGAGAGAGAGAGGGAGAGAGAGAGTGTGAGAGAGAGACAGAGAGAGAGAGACAGAGAGAGAGAGAGAGAGAGAGAGAGAGAGAGAGAGAGAGAGAGAGAGAGAGAGAGAGAGAGAGAGAGAGAGAGAAAGAATTCCTATAAGTTTAAAATAGGCTTGAGTGGTCTTTTTATTATAGATATCAACAGCAACCAAGTCGACAACACTAAAATGAAAACAAGAGTGTGACTCAACCTTGAAATAATTGTTTCTGTGGAAGTCCATGTATTTGAAACGTACATCTGTTTACGTCGATAGTGTTCCATAGATTTATGTTTTACCTCTCGGTATTTCTATGTGGCGCGGGTGAAGTTTGCTTGGCATGGCATGTGACATAATTCGATGAACACACCTTTGTAAACATACTCAGCCGAAATTGCTATTTTGCTTATTTCTTTGGCATGTTTTTATATCTTGCACCAGTGGAATACCAGGAAGAGCAGTATTGAGTGGTCATTTGTTGATATTTAATTAGCATGCCTAGAGTAGATGTATTAACTTGCCAAGTATATGTGCTGTAGGTTGTTTCTGTTTCAAGTAAACTAGATAAACCATGTGCCCGAGGGACACACAGCTCCCGCAAGTGAGTCCAACCCATGCATTGATGCTAGATACCGCTTTTGCAGTCTACAGATTCCAAACTCAGCTTAAAATGTTCCGAAGTTTACATGTCCTCCACAAATGACAAGTGAACTGTCAAAAGGTAGGCACTTTTTTGGGGGGGGGGGGGGGCAAACATCCATGGTCTAGCCTACACGTCTCGGAGTTTACTCCTGACATAAATTGTGTTATGAGGTACTGCGTTGTTTGTTACATTTACCTATTCTGTTGATGTTGACATCAGATTTGAGTCTGACGGTCAAAGTCACCGAGTGGCCTCACTTTTGATAACATACAAGATTTTTATTACACAGCAAAGTTATACCACTTTGTCGATTGTTTGGGAATTTGTGTGGAGCAACACTCATCTTTAATTCTGTCGTATGACCATAAGGTACACTATATGTGGGTAACTGCGGAGAGAAAATTAATTTTCTTCATACAGTTTTAACAATGTGATTTTAAATCTATAAGGGATACTTTTAATATACAATAGCATAATATGCTAGAGCACAACTTCATAAGATCGACAAAGCCAAAATGGCCTCCGAATGTTCGTCTCTAATGTTCCACTTTTTTGTTTTGTATATGTAAAGAATAATCGCAATTGGAAAATGCAACAAATACAAGTTCACAAATTATATGAAAACATGGAACTCGCATTTCATTTTTTAATGTAGCAGGTTTTCGAGCTCCTGAAAAAGATAGAGAATCTTTCGTATGTTAACAGGTCCATGGAATGGTAGATATAGAAACGTTGCAGTATGACGAGTGTTATAATAAATCCTGGTAATCATGGTACAAATGGTGCAAGGGGTGTGTCTAATGAATTGATTTTTAGGATAAACTTCATCAGGTCACCAGAGATGAAAATAGTATACTGAACCAAACAAATAACGCAACTTTTTCAGTTGGGTTTATTTTCACATTGGAACTGTTTTTTAAGTTCAGAAATATACGAACCGTTGTTAAATCAGTCTAAAATAATGCACCAAGTAGTGTGACCTCAAGGTCGAGTACCCTGACCTTGCCATGGGGTCATTGTCATGTGTCAAGAGTGACTACAGCAGGCTATTTTACGCAAGTCTCTGACACCTGAAATTAAGGTTGCCAAGTCTTTGATTCTGGGACAGGAAAAGGCCACATTGAAATCAGCCCAAGCGTAACTGTGTGCGAGGATATGAGGCTTTCAAAGTTTGGTGGTTGTGCTGAATCAAGAACAACTGCAGGATTCAGTGTTACCCACATGACTAAAACATTCGCACCTTTACTGGTTGGGTGTAGCCCCTCACGGACAATAAAAGGGCAGCATGGGGTTCATTTGGCACAGTATTCCAAGAACTATGGGTCGATTATCAACAGTAGATCGGGAGAGAGGAATTGGCATGCTACAGGCTGGTTTATCTGCAGCAGAGGTGGCAAGAAGACTGCAAGTCCACAAATCCACTATATCCAGACTTGCTACAAGATCCCAGGAGACTGGGGCCACAGCTGATAGACAGCGTCCTGGGAGACCAAGAGAAACCACACCTGCACAAGACAGATACATCAGGGTGTCACATCTGCGGAACAGAACTCGACCAGCCACTAGAACTGCACAACAGACACCTGGCAGAACCAATAACAGAATATCTGCCCAGATAGTCTGTAATAGACTACAAGAACACCATCTACACGCCAGGCGTCCTTACAGGGGTCAAATTTTGACACAGGCAAGAATGCAAGCCCGACGACAATGGGCTACTGCCCATACTCGCTGGACCCATCAACAGTGGAGGGATGTGCTATTCACTGATGAATCCCGCTTCACCCTGTATCATGCAGTGGTAGGACCCGTGTTTGGCGACAAAGGGGAGAATGCTACTCAGATGCCTGTGTGCTGGAAACAGATCGATTTGGAGGTGCATCAGTGATGGTGTGGGGTGGAATTTCATTCACAGCCAAAACCCAGCTAATTTTCATTGAAGGCAATCTTAACGCTGCCCGTTACAGGGATGAGATCCTTCAGCCTGTTGCTGTCCCTTTCATAAAACACCACCAACTCCACTTGCTTCAACAGGACAATGCTCGGCCCCATGCCGCTAGACTGATGATGGATTTTCTGCAAGGAGAAGGAATTAACGTTTTGCCATGGCCAGTCTTCTCACCTGATATCAATCCCATTGAGCATCTTTGGGACTACCTTGACCAGCGTGTTCGGAGAGGGGATCCAGCGCCCGCCAACCGCCAGCAACTTTGCCAGGCTCTTCAAGAAGAGTGGGATCGTGTGCACCGGCAGATGGTGCAGCGGCTAGTGTCATCCATGCGCCGACGTTGCAAAGCAGTTACAGATGCTGATGGTGGTCACACACAGTATTAGTGGACATGCCAATTTGTGAACTTTACAAATCAATGTTGCCCTGTTTATTGCCAGCTGGTGCCGCCCTCGTTGACAGATTCAAGTTTTTGTTTTTCACATGTTATGCCAAAAGAATATGGATCTAATTTGTTTCTGTGATATGAAAGTAACAATAAATATTTAAGTTTAAACGTTTAGGGGTTGCGTTATTTGTTTGGTTCAGTATAGATATGTTATTTCAGACATAGTCTTGCATTTACAAAATA
This sequence comes from Hermodice carunculata, assembly GCA_964020975.1. NCBI lineage: Eukaryota > Metazoa > Annelida > Polychaeta > Eunicida > Amphinomidae > Hermodice > Hermodice carunculata. Next base: position 57,118,045 of record OZ026618.1, on the reverse strand, counting down.
TTAAAATAATGCATATGCAGTACCAAAACCAAGCACTTTTTGCACCTGGCACCTTCCGAGGTCCATAGATTTAGAGTGTCGATGCAAATACTTGAAACGTTTATATGTGACCCAAACATACTATCGTGCAACAGAAAATCAAGAGGTTGTTTGTGGTTTCTGAATTTTAATACAATCGAACTACTTAAAACGAACTGTTCTGAATTATAATTAGCATGATAGAGTAGTGTCCCTCGTAAAAAGACCTTTCATTCGAGTGTCAACATGCCTGTAGTTACAAAGAATAAAATAGTCCATGTCAACAGCTTTTTTCGGCTCTCTTTGGATGGAATGCACCCAAAACGCGCTGACAAAAGTTATTGACTCAATTCAAAACGTGGCACACGTGGCAATTATTACGGACAAATGTAATACATTTATTCTTATATTGTGCAATTTGTAATAATGCCTTACAGAAAAATGTTAAAAATCAGGAGACTTGAAAAAAAAATTATAAAATGTAATATAAATTGCCCAGAAGTGTGTTTCAATGGATGAATGTTATTGTTGAGACAATCCACTATTCCCTTTTTACAGATGATTTTTTTCTATCAAGAAATTTATGCTTTTGATAGGTTTGAACATAAAGCAAAATAACAATAACAACGAAAACTTATGCTGCCTTAATCTTTTACTTCCTACAAAATGAGCAACGAGAAGAGATTGGACAAAAACCAGGAATCAACTGACAAACTTACCCACAAACACGGAAATTGCTACTTTATGATGCTAATGAGGGATGCGCGGCCACAAAAATTTAAGTTGACAACAAAAGATGTCACAAAAAATTGAGCATAGTACTAACGCAAACCTACCTTCATCGACCCATTCTTAGTTGGTTTTTTTTTTTAAGGAATGCGGATCTGGTGCAGTGAATATGACGTTTCCCATTTCGGCTCGATTGGTATTTGTTGCCGACGGTAGCTGGTTCGAGACCTGGTCGTTCCGTGCCCCCAAAATATATTTTTGGTGATCCTTTGGTGCTAGTGGACTTACATATGTACAGACCCGACTTGGGACAACTGCGAATGCAGTAGAGAAACTGTACAGGATTAAATACAATGAACTGGCTCGTTTATATGGTAGTATTCACATGTATCTGCCTTTTTTAAACCATTTGTTTTTTTCCGCATGGGGATTTGGTACAGTCGATACGTGCGTTTCCCCTTTCGGCTGCGTGATCGGTGCCCGGGACTGCTGGTTCGCAGCTGGCCAGTCTGTGAAAGAAACAAAACAAAAACAAACAAACAAACAAACAAACAAACAAACAAAAAAAAAAATCCCGAACAAACAAAAACATTTATATGCTGATGGACCTACATGTGAACAGTCCCCAGTCTGGCACATCTCTGAATGCAGTACATATATTATCCTGGATATTTTCGTCGCTCCTTTGATGGTGGTGGACTTAAATGTGTACAGTGCCTGATTTGCAGCAACCCTCAATACAGTAAGGGAAGTTGCATGTGCCCTTTAGTTTCCATGCGTACCGTTGTGTTCCTTTCCATAAACTGGAAAGCACAATTAACAACTTTACAAACATATCCCTTACTGTATTGAGAGGTGCAGGTTCAAGTCCCGCTCGTTCCGAACATAAAAATGTGTTTTCGCCATTTCCCTAATGCTGGTGGTTTTAGGTTCCCGATTTTTGGAATAAATGCCGACTCATTATATATACTGCATAACCGTGTTGATATGGCACTCGCACAGAACTACCTCCACTGAACCATTATTTTTTTTTTAATTGGGATGTGGTCGAGTGGATATGTGCATTTCCCATTTCAGCTAGGCGACTGGTGCCAAAGGTTGCAACTTCGAGTCCCGCTCGTTCCGAACATAAAAATATAGACCATTCACTATATGTGGATAATTCAACATATGCCAAGATAAAACTACAATTACGCACCTAACACTCTTTAAAAGCATTTACTTTTCAACGCGTGTTTTTTTGTTTTTTGCTCGCTAGACATTAATATTTTGCAACGACGGGGATTATACACATTTACACGAATTTGCGCGCATGGTACTAATAATAAGTCATCACATATGAAAACGCCATTCCACGTCATCCAGGTTTACCATACAAAATTTCCTAAACCTGTCAAACCCTATGCCATTTATGTCACTTGATAAAATAGTTCGTGTGAACTTCAGACAACGATAACGCGGCATTTAAAACTTTCAAATATGTTGCCATACCGAATCATTACAATTTAGTATTTTTGCGTCACTAGGAAATACAGTTAGAACATCAAGCGGGCTTAAATTGATCAATGAAATAATGTTCACCGCTTGAAATATATATGTAAATTTCCAAGTATCAGGCGCTCATTTAGAATAAAATATTCAACTATATACCATGTCAGAGCCGTTGGAAAAAAAATTATATACACGTGGTCACGGAAAAAGAAACCATGTCGATATATACAGTGGCCATGGAATTTAGGTCTACATAACGTAGCTTACGTATTTAAGGGGCTTTTGTGAAGTTTCAAAATATGTGGTGAATCAAATTATTTATATAAACGCGGCGAACAGAGCACGCCAATGTTAATTATATATCGTGCGCCATGACTGAGGGAAACTCACACAGCTCTGTTGCTAGCAAAAAAACTCTCTAGTCAGCAGGGCAATATGGCAGCAGGAAACTCCTATAATATGCGCCCTAAATCCAGATACGGCAAAATAAATGCCAAAGACGTGGCCATGTCCCTGTAAAAAATGTACCCACACGAACAAACGGTAAGATATATTTTGTTAGAGCTGCATAATATTACCACGTCTTTTCATTTTTTGAAACAGGTTTTGACCTAGACATTTGGAACAATGCTTCACAATCATCATTAAGCTTTGATATATGCAATTTATAGCTGTAGACAGGTTATCGCGGTTTTCCTGGCTGAGCACTCGTAATTGCCCTTTTTTGCATTGTCTACCCCAGATTGTTTTTTTTTTTTTTTTTTTTTTTTTTTTTTTTTTTTTTTTGTTTCTCGTTGTATGTGTCCTACACTGTACTCCAAGCCAACTGAATCTATTGCAACTCCAAAACTATCTTTTTTTTGTCTTTATCTCACCTCCTGATCTGCCAAAGAAAAAGATGATATGCTATTCCAAAATATATACTTATTTTGTAAGCTCTTTGGATTCTTGTTTGACAATAAAGACACCAGTGTTGTATACCTTTTCCATGTCTGCAGGTAAAATGGACTCTTTGTGGTGAAATTAATCTCGGCTATCACGCGTCATTTGCTTGAATACAGCAACAAAACCTGTAAACTTAAACCAGGATTCGCTTGTGGAATGCAACAGCACGTGTATGTTAATGTATCTTTTCTGTGGTGGAGGGGTGGGATGTAAATTCAGTACGTGATGCTCGGATATTAATTTATGATGTTCTTGAGTAGCCAATACCAATCTTTTTTATTGAACCATAGCGAAACAAATATACTCCCCCTTGTTTTGTTCACTACGAAGCAGCAGAAAAGGTAAGCAACCAGTTTGAAGCCAGGTTATGAAGCGATAACATGGCACATCTTGGCAGAAATAGAAACAGAGGAATAAATACAAAAAGAAGGAAGAAAGATAAAAAAGAAAAAGGAACAATTATTGTCACCCATCAATCCGACCCTACAGGTCATCAAACTCACTGTTAGTTAAATATGTATTGCCTCAGCTTTTTTATTATGCATAACCCCTAACCCCGCCGAGAAAAAGATAGTTGTTTTTTTGTTTTCTTTTTTTTTTTTTTTTTTTTTTGGTCTTTCTGGCCACTAAACAACGGATAATAATTACTTTTTTTTTGTTTTTTTATAAACTACTATTGAATGAAAAACCATCAAACCTTTCATAAATGTTGATGTCGGTTCAGGAATTTATATAAATAATAGGATGTCAGCTTTAAAACAGTCTTCAATTCAAACTTAAGTTCTGTCATTACATTTAAAATAAGAATTTTCCAGTATTCGAGAACTAAAATATCTCTGATCGAATTAAATCCCTTTTATTTTTACAGTTGACTATTAGGGGGAGTCCATCTTCAAAAACTCTAACACAGAGGGGTCATCTCAAAAATACCTTTCACCAGCTGTAACGAAATGTACCAAATGAAAATGTATTTCACCACAGAAAAATTATATCTCTAGTTAAATATAGAATATGCTGGAGTTTTCACATAAACTTTCGTCTTGAAATTGAATTTAAACGGAATGGTATGGAGTGATGTTCCTTACAACCGTTATACATTTGTTACATTTTTAATGTATTACATTTTGCTGCAAGATGCTATCACATATTGAACAATGTAACAATATTGCATTATACCACATCTCATTACAAATTGTCACATAACAGGGCAAAAACAGTTGTACACACAAGGAATTTACAGTATAAGGTACATTTGAAAGAGCGTCAAAATATTGTGTTCGAGACTATATGAAAATTGCAGCGGGGATTCAATTCAAAACAGGTCTCACTATGTTACATAATGTCTGCTCATTAGTGAAAAAACCTTGTAAATGTCCAGCATACGCTTGCAATAATATTGATGTAGGCGATGGAATTCTGAAAATACACCAATATTGGTATGTTGAATTACTCAAGCATCAATGTGAAAAGTCTTGATAAATTATCATTTGCGATCAAGTGACCCTTGTGTCGTTATTCCTACTGTACATGTTGACAAATATTTCTAAAAACAGAACAATTAAGAAACCAATCATACTCTTTGACTCCATTTCTGTTTACGTGATGGACTACTGTCTTCATATTGTGCATCACCACTTTTAGTGGAAGACAAATGTTGATAAAGCACCAAGATATTCGACACGACCACAGAGATGACACTATTAAGTCAGAGACATATATTGCCATCTTTGTTGCTGCTCGACAAACCTAGGGTCGAATGGAATAAACAATTCTTGGGATTCCTTTCCAGAACTTTTTTGCCCTATTTTGCTTCTCTATGGAACATAAAAAAAGACGAATAGTCTCGCGAAACCAAAAAATCTCAGTGAAACAGGATTTTCTACAGTAAGCTTGTAGAAAAAGCAGTGTATTTCAAACATAAAACCTGTCTTTTTGCTGTGTAACTGCCAACGCTCTGATATTGAAATTATTGAAACACGGATGTTTATATCAGACGCATATTTAAATAGACACACTTGACAAATTTTCATTAATGCAGTAGGCACTTAAATGCTCACCTGTAGTGACATTAGAGACGATCGCTTTTCATCACCTTATTACACAATTCATCTGCTCCACTTAGTAACCCGCATGGTCCGCTGTGGAAGGTTCATTGATTGTCACTGAAAGGGTCATTTTAATGTCCATTTGTGCAGCGTCCCAGCCTGGGATTAGCAGCATTACACACACACACACACACACACACACACACACACACACACCACACACACACACACACACACACACACACACACACACACACACACACACACACTTTGTCTCTTCTTGCTTTTTATCGCCTTGCCTTTCCTTGTTTATATTCTTTTTATTTTCATTTCAACTTTTTGTGTCCAAGTTGGAAATAATAAGTCCAATTATCGGTACGCCATTTATAGTCAAAGTTAAGTTTTCGATCGCCTCTACCCTCCCCCTCCCCCTCCCCCACCCCCATAAGACGGCTTATACCAATCTAGTCACCCTGAGCAATCGGAAAGCGCATTCTACAATTATCTTTTTTGTTAAAGCAACAATTTCTAATTTTAATTTGTCTTATGCTGTATTTAAAGACATATTCTCTTCACATTCTGCAGATAGAAAGTTTGCTCAAAACAACACTTCGATACAAGACGCTGTAGACAGGTCAGTTGCTATAAATAGCGCTTTGACACCACATGCTGTGAAGAGGCCATCTGCTTTTACACTGCATACTGTGGATAGGGCATCATTAAGAGCACTTTCACACTGCACGCCGCGAAGCAGTTCTTAGCTTTTAACAACACTTTGGCACCACGCTCTATGGATAGTTGGCCAAACATTGTGCAGAAATATTTCCTGCTAACCGCGCCTTGCCAGGATAATCCACAAATTGTTTCTGGAGAATTTTGTACATAGAAATGTCAGATCATATGCTAGAAATGAGGCTCCGTTGCTGCTTTATATCCATACTTTGTGCTGACATGCTTATAGCAGCAGTACACCATTTCACGAAAATACTACTTAGAGGTGTATTTGGGCATTTAACGTACAATAAGGTTCATATTCTATGGCCGGTGGCGAACTGGGCTTATTTTACTTTGAAGCTGTTGTCCACATGGCACTCATTTCAAAAGAAACGCTTCATTCTGTATTATCTCCGTATTTCCAGTATGGGACAGGCACATAAACATGTAAAGAAATAAGTTCCCATTATGGCAAAAATTAAGAACACATCCTGCAGATAAAGATAAAATTTTAATTTGCTAAACATGCCAAATTACACCCTGTATCCCAGCCGTTTTTATGCAACATCTTGATGGAAAAGTGCTTTAAAGGATCTTGTTTCAGAATGTTCATCTACAGCTTTGATTGCACAGTCATCACACTGATTCCGCAGATAGTCCACAGGAGATGTTTTCAGACGGATTATAGATGGAAAGAAGGACTCACTGTTCATTTGATCGGGAATGGCATTTTGCAAATATAAGGACACTTCGTTACTCTTGTTGCTCATCCAGAGCATTTGCAAATTGCTGATAAAGATATAACAGTTGATTGACGGTAAAGTCGCCGCTTACGAAGCCGGATTGAAAAGGTGTGATCACTTGGTTTTGGAGAAAAAAGTTATAAATGTGTTTCACAATATTTTTTTTTTCAAATACCTTTCCTCCAACATTTAGAAGAGATATGGGACGATAATTTTCACATGCTTTGTTTTTTGTTTTGTCTTTCCTTCACGTAATTTGTGTTTCAATTTTTTATTATACATCTCTTCAGCTAACTTCAATTCATCTTGATAATGATTCAGAAAACGTCGATAACACGCCCAAACTTGAATGTTGTTATTACTATTTTTGGCTTTATTATGTAATCATAGCTTTTTCCTTCTCATCGTGCGCAATCTGGAAGTAAACCATGGGCTGTCGCTGTGTCTAATTGTTGCCATTTTATTAGGGATAGTCTTGCGAGCTACTTTAGAAATGTTTCTGTCCATAATTTACAAGCAGTATCAATATTATCTGTATGGAGGCAAGAGTCCCAGTCTGCTGGCTGTAAAGACTCTCGTAGTTCAGAAAATTCTGTTTTGTTATATTCTCAAATTAATCGGTCAAAAGACGGGTTCCTTTTGATCTGGAAAAGTAATCGGGCTGATACGGTACAGTGGTCATTATCTGAAACTGCAGAAGTTACAGAAATACTTTAAACGATGTCGGGTCTATTAGACAAAATTTGATCCAAACGGGTGGATATGTGTTCAGTAATGAGTGTAGGTTCTCGTACATGGATAGATAAATTGTGATAAGAGCAAAAGTGACGTACTTTATGTCCATGCGATGTACTAGGGTCAGCATTTAGGTCGCCTACTATCATTACATTACCGATGCTACTAGCATAGGCTAATTCCAAACTTTCTTCCAGCTGATCTAATAAGATCCTCTTGAATTTGGAGGTCTGTATACTACTGCTAGCAATATTTTCTTGTTATGACTTCTCATTAGGTACTCCTATATCATCACGTCTTTTAACAAACAGGGCTCGTGATGCATACAGAGCGACGCCGCCCCTCCCCCCCCCCCCGCGCCTGCTCGGTCGCTGCGGAGAATGGGATAGAAACCGGGAATTTGGAGACCCTCGCTGGATTTTGAAGTATTTAGAAACGTTTCCGATACTGCTATAACATCGAAATCTGACGCCAGTGATCTTTGAATATCTCGCAATTTATGATCAGACAAGCTTCGAATGTTTACGTGGGTCAGTGCCAGGTCAGTGTATTCATTTGGTCCAGGGTTTGTGTAAATATCACCAGAGAGAAACAAGAGCATTGTGGGAACACAATATGTACAGACACCTAAATTATGGCGTAAATGCACAAAAATAACAAAATTGTAGTTACATGTGCGGATCCTAGCGTTAGTCTTTCTACGTAAGAACAAATACATATATTCCAGATGTTTAATGAGTACAGTTACATAAATAACAAATACGAACCTGGCGACCCACGCACTCGGGGAGGTTTCAGGAAGGCTAACTGCAGAGGAGCCTTGTATTCCAAAAATATCAACTGCTAGGTAAGTAACACACCTAACCAAATAATAGAACAACCAGTTGACAAGTAATGTAACATAAATATACACTAAAGATCCATATTGGTAAGTGACATATGTATGTGTCTGTAAGCGAACAAGAAACATTCCGTAAGTTACCAATAAACAAGTCGGGCCAAACTTATAGTCGAAAATTACACTCAGATCTACATGTTTTGTCATCAGAATACAGCTGGTAATAACATGATGTGGAAAGTTGCTACAAATTATGGCATATAAAGTAAAGTATATCACAAGCTGTATGGTTTTACAGCAGCGATTACAAATATATTTGATCCATATACTCACAAAACTGTAAAGAATTACCAAAAACATATCTGCAGGGCACGTACGCGGATAATCGAAGTACATCATGTCACAACCCTTACAAAAACCAAATGCTGGGAGCATGCTGGATTTTGCTGGGCGTGGTGGAAAATGCTGAAGAAAACATCCATCATAATCCAGCATTTTCTGCCAAGCATCCAGCAATATCCAACATTTTTGCAGCCAGTTCCAACAAAACTTCGCTATTCGGTTGGGATTTACCCAAATCCCGACCAAATCCAGCAAAAATATGGGTTTCGGTGAGTTTTGGTGGGTTCAGGTTGGGTTTGGTATTTAATGTGACCCCATGAAAGGCATGATTTCATGTTTTACGTTTTACATTGTACATCACATCCATCGTAACTGTACCTCTGCCATACTGAGTTGCATTGGTTCATGTCGATAAAGATATTTATACTGTGTATTAATCCAGTTAAGACATGAAAGTTCATGAGTTAATAATAGTGTACTCACAAGCCATCTCCATTACGATAGCCTTGTTAATCATCCATGGCCATTGCAGTGTTTGCACATCCACCTCTTCCCCAATATGTACAGTGTACCTCCCATTGAAGGCTGGTGATGTTTGCGCGGGTTCAACCACTGCCAATGTTTGATCCAGACCACAAGGGAAAGACTACTAGATATTTAAATGTGTTGCCTTGCCCCATATTTGTTGAATTCTGCAGTCGTTCAACACAGCACAACAGATCCCAGTCTTCACAATCCGCAAATTCAGTTAAACGAAAATTCCCGCCTTGCAAACCTTTGAGGACGAGGCTATGCGATGGTCGAATATTTTGTATCTTCATTCAATATTTTGATAGGTATAAGTCTAATTAATTTTCCAAAAATCTGGCACAGGTAATTAAAGATCCAGTTATAAGATATATACATAAGATTGCATCAAAATAAAACTTTTGGGGCTAATTAATAATGCTGAAACATCGAGATTATAATTTGAACTTAAGCGAGGGTAGACGCACTTGTTCCTCCTTTATCGCCCATGCTGTCTTCCTGCCACAGTAAATCTTGACCATTGAATATCTTACCAAGATCTAGATCTTTTTAAATTGTAATCTAGCAGGTCCAGCAAAAAAAAAAAAAACACTCAACACCAAAACGTAATCATTTGCTGGGTTGCGATGTGTGAAAATCTAGCAAAATCACACTGTGGTAACACTTAAGAATTTGCTCGACTATTAATTGTGCCATTAAATTTCAGCAAAATCTAAACAAAATCCAGCATGCCCATCAAAAACTAGGCAGTATCAAAATTAACACTGTGCCGGATTCTGCTAGGCTGTAAAAGACTCAAGATTCAAAATTTTCTAAGTTCTGTACCCTGAAGCATAATCCAGCAAAATCCAGCATCTTTGACAAAAATCTATCATTCTAAAATTTCTTTTCCCAGCGAAACCAAGCATACTCCCAGCAATATCCAGCATCCGAAGCAAAAACTAGAAAACCCCGAAAAGACTAAGTTCTGTTTCCAGGAAAATCCAGCCTGTTTCCAGCAATAAACAGCAACACCAGCAACAATGAGAATACCCTGAAAAAAACTAAGTTCTTTTTCTACCAAAACCCTGCATGTTTCCACCAGTATCCAGCATTTGCAGCAAAAACCAGAAAATCTAGAAAAATTTAGTCCTTTTTCAGCAAAATGGATCGTTGTTCCAGCACTTCCCAGCATTTCCAGCAAATACCAGCAAAATCCAGCATGATCCTAGAATTTTGATTTTGTAAGGGAATCAATAAAATAAAAGGACACAGTCACAGCAAGGGCTGAGAATGCTAGCATAACCTGTTTTCTGGCCAGTTCGCAACACAAATACATAGAACACAAGCATGTTAACACATACAACATATAGGCCATAATCAAATAATATGATATGCAAATAATTCTGGATTATGTCATGTAAATACTAGCATGCGTGACAATACGAATCAATTTCGCACAGCGAAAGGCAATATGCCACATAGACAAACGGATTAATAAAGATAAACGCAAGTTATAATTAAGCGCAAAGTTAAGATATGATTAATACTGAGCTTGTTGTTTGAACCTAATACAGAGCAACGCCAAGCATACACCGGAGAGCAACAGTGGAGCACAATACTAACAAAAGTTCCTGTGGATCGGGATCACTGCGCGCCTCTACTGATGCTCGGCATATATACAGGAAGAAATAACAGAAAGTCTGATAGATGAGTTACACGACATATTAATTACCGGACATAGTAAAATAGTACTACGTTTTGGTCTTCAACTTGCCACATAACACATTTCACATGAATGGTGAGTAACCAGGGAAAAAAAAAACATTCACCATAATAGCAGCGAATAACTGCAAGACTAATATGCCTGACATACCATCAATAGTACTACATGGGTGTAGCTTAATAGACTACATTTGGTCCATTTTGGGTCTCGGCGAAAATAGAGGCCACCGTTATTCTTTGATATAACAATTTAAAATCTAACTGCAGTTGGAATTTGTTCGGTACAACACTTATTTCAGAATACAATTTCCCGCATCATACTTTTCCGTGAGTAGAGAGTGTAGACAGGGTGCATACTGGCACACTTAACTGAACGGTCACTTTGAGTCAAAGTCTAGCTGTATAAAAATTGAAACACCTCCAAGGAAAACTATGAAGAATTTTCCCCATAAGAGCTACACTCGACTTTACTGCGACAAAACTCGGCAGTAGACTTTTGCATGGGGAGGGGGGGGGCAACTCGGTTATTACAGCAATACCGAGATCAATTTCTTCGAAACAACCACAAGCCGATAAAAACCAGATTGCTATTTGCCGAGACAATTTGTAGCACACAATAATTTCCCTTTTCAGGGAACTAAATTCGGTTTTACAGCAATACTATGGTAAATTCAGCGGGGCAATCACATGGTGAAAAAGCATACTGCAACTTTTAGAGACACCAGCTACTGTACGCAATAAATTTACCTTTTGCACTTTTTGGCGATATAACATCTTCATGGCAACATTTGTGTGCAATGAGTTTTTGACAAAATCTGCTTCACTACGATGTAATACAATTTCACACTTTGAAAGTTAACCTTGGTGCCTATGGATGAGCCTCATACAGAAATTACTGACACTTTGGAATTAGGGCCGGCATCACCTGGTTGGCTTGCGGTACTCATGTCATTGTTTTTCGATACCCTTAAAGCCATTTTCCACTCACCTGCCATTTTGACAAGCTCCTCTCTAAACTTCCTACCACTGATACAATAGACGAAAAAGTTCACACTGTGGTTAGTCAACTGCAACAGTACAACTATTTTGAAAAACATGAGCCTCAGTGCAGAGGTATATGGGTTAGAAAACGGTCCCAAAAAGTGATCAGAGACACTGAAAAGAGCGAACGGAAGGAGCAAAAAAGCAAAGGCTATGGATATGGCCATCAACATATTTGTCATATGGCGGTGTTGCACACGGCGTTCATTCTCGACATTCGTTATATTTACCGTAGCCACCATAGCAGCTTTTAACTTTGAAACTATCAGAGAATTTAGAATAAAGACAGACGCTATTGGTAGATAGAAATTCATGGAGGAGTCAAAGTAAACCCATACTTTCAGGAAGTAGTCCAACTCGCTGTCCCAAACACAGGTAGCTACCTTCTCCGCCGTCACAAACCAGAAATAGGGGGAATTTAAGCACGCAGATATCAAGACAGTCAGAGATATGGCAATGCGTGCATTTTGCACAGTGCAACATCTAGTGGCTTTCAGCGGAAATGCCACCGCCACCAGCCTTTCAGCCGTCATTGCAATGAGTATCCACACGGCAGACATCTTAAAGAAGTTAAAACAGAAAGAGATACATTTGCAGAACCACAGAGTGACACCTAGACTCTGAACTATTTGCGAACATGACCAAGTCCAAAGGACGCACGAATCGAAAACAGCCAGCACCCTCAGGAACACGGCCGAGCTTCCCCCAAAAACCTGTCGACTAAGTACAAGCAGTGAAAGCATATTGCCAACTGTGCCAATCACAACAAATATTGGTGGTATTATTTTATACAGAAGCACTGACAACTTAAATGCCATATAGTCTCGATGGCTAACGGAAGAAACAGTGATGTGTCCTGTTGTTCTATCCATTAGCAATACAGTTGGATTTATTGCAGAAGATACGCACGTAACCGACGCGACCAGTGAAGTCAGGTTGTATGTCAATACTGGTAACGTCGTATCATTTGACGAATGTGTTGTTGCATGGCCCTTGTAACTTAAAAATGTGACGTTATCCATGATTAATCTGGAGAAGAGAAAGATAACATGCCTATCATATATATATATATATATATATATATATATATATATATATATATATATATATATATATATATATATTACCTTTAATCCATGTTACGTAATTCAGTCAATTGTTAAATGAGTAAAAACATTTCCAACAGGCTTTACATATAATCATTCATTTCAAAATGTTTGAAAAACATAAACAGCAGAAGCAACGCAATATGTTTATTTTTTTACTCTGTCGTGTGAATACACTGCAACTTGTAGTCGTGCTGTGCAAATGTAATCTGATTAGTTTTGATTTATACTTCAGTAACGCACATATTTATGGGGACTGGCGCACAAAGATGTGCTTTTTCAAAAAATCAGTTAGTGTGTATCAGAATAGAAACACAAGCATGAAAATACATTCCTGTCAGCCCTCTGCACATAGGCCTTGACATGGAAAACGTGAATACGCTTGGTCGCTACCGCTTGTACACACAATTAAAATTTTAATAGAAATTAGAGGAAACTCCTTGTGATATTTCTCTTCCCATCCGGCACTATCATGATTATCATATATCTGGTATGTATATGTCGAAATTTCATGTTTACATGCTATGATGTATAATTGTGTTGTTGCTTTTTTTTTCTTCTATGATTTTGTTACTGTTGTGCTATGTATCATTTTGTATTTGTGTGTACTTTGCTGTATTTGTATTTTCTTTACACGTGTATGTGACAAAATGCCATATATTCTGTTTTTATGGTACAGTCAATAAAGTTTATAAATTATAAACACACAATGTGATTGGTTGCCGTTCAGGTGTGTTCCTTTCACCATCCAACACAGGCAGAATTGGGTACACTGACACACCTTATCTGTTTTATGTGAAAGATCTCACAAAGGTTGGGGGGCAATGCTATCAACGTTGAAAAAGTTTACGAAATTTGGACAAGTTGTATACAGAAATGTGTCTGCTGAGTGTCCTTTCGGGTAAAAATTCATGGATCCGAAAGAATATACGCATTTCACATCTGAAATGATTATTTTTCCAGATTTTACACACACCTACGTTGCTAATTTTTCATCATTTCCTCCAGGTGCTGGAGACTGCCTCAGTGCAGCGATGATGCACTAGATATGGAAGACAAACGACCCGAATATTTATCTGTTACCGTCCTTTAGAAAGAACTGGACCACTGATGCTGGGACTTCTTATCACACAGCAACCATTTTTCTAGGCACGGACATTACGATCTCCTAATTACCAGATAGTTTTCTCGTACTGGCGAGTTACTATCTCACAATTACATGTACGAGATAGTTATCTCATAATTACGACTTGTGCAAGGATAGGACTCGTAATTAAGAGATTTGAAAAAAAGAAAAAAAAGACATTAGGTTGGCACCAATGATCCACCATAGTTAACAGACATATTAGTGTAATTTCAAATAGGCCTACCGGTATATGATACAAATACGTTGAAGGCAGAACCTTGTGTCCATGTCTGCCTGTCGTTTTTCCTTATATAACAACACCATACCTGAGTCGTAGATGGGTACAGACTGTTGCACGTTGCCTGTATCATACTCATTCAGTAGTGGTGCCCAGATGCGGTCACCATCTTGGCGCGAAAGTATGAATTAGGATTCTAATGTGGGCAGAGTCTATTTCTACCAAAACCATTGTCTTTCTTAAAACTACGTCCAGTTTCAGCAGATAATGAGGTACACGGCTCTGTATCAATCAGATGCCACTTCTCATCCTTCATTATAAATAAATATATATATACATATATATATATATATATATATATATATATATATATATATATATATATATATATATATATATATATTTATATATATATGCCTACGTGCAGCTTGTGAAGTGTCAATAAGTAATATAAAATATTCACTATGTCTTTTTGCATTCAGTGCGGGAGGCCAACTCACTATGGCCAATCCTATTGGGTGCCAAGTGTAATATGGATTTTGTGCACGAAATCGCAATAATTACCGTTTTCGTTGACGGAATCACAACAGGATTCGCAAAATTGTAAGAGCAAATTACAAAATCGAAGTCCCACCACGAAATTAAACTACTCTTAAGATTGTGTGGACGAAACTGAAAGAAATAAAAATAACAAAACAAAGTATTTCACAAAATCCAACACGCTTGTTGAATTCTGTGCAAGGAATTGTAATACTTTATCAATTGTGTGCACAAAATCATATGATATTATCAATTCTGTGCACAAAAGTGTAAGCTTTTATTAATTTCGTCCAGGAAATTGAAAATTGGGATCTACAAAATTGTTAACTATATCGATTTTGTTCACAACATCGTTTGGTTGATCAAATCTGTCAAGAGAATCCTTAAATTTACCAATTTCGTCCAAAGAATTTGGTAAGGTTTGAAATTTGGCCACAGAATGTTAAAAGCATTCCAATTTTGTTCACAGAATCCTTTTTAGACAAACGTTCTGCACAAAATCGCAAACATGTCACCTAATGCATATGTTATGCAATTTTGTGCACGAAATTTGAAAACAAAAATATCACAAAATCCATAGCTGAGTCGGTTTCGTGCACACAATTGCAAGAGTATACCAGTGTTGTTCGTGGAAATCTAAAGATGATACAATTTTGTCAACGGAATCGCTAAGTTTCTCAACCTGGTACACGAAATCGCAAAATGTACCTTAGTTTTTGTCCACAACATTCCGAAACACACTGGATTGAAGAACTGTATCGATTTTGTCCACGAATATAGAAGAATGTTGATTTTTTTAATCCCAGCGTGCCAAGTGTAACAGCTTAGAATTTCGTACCATCAGAGACCCTTGGTTTAAACATATTTAATTCAACTAAAGTGCATTGTTCTTGTTACAAACATAAATTTAACGATTGGGAAAGAGGGGTCAGCCCTATATTAATCCGTCTCGTGAGAAAAGACAAGTATGGACAGGACAGCACGAGACGTACATGGAGTCGGGAACATGCTGCAGGTGACAAAACCCAGACAAAGCAGACAGCGGGGCTGCACCAGTAATGTGTTTAAATCCATGTAACCTGTGCAAGTGACTGTTGTGAAGCTTAAAAGACAAGTTATACATAGAACTCGGTACTTATGTTGACTGTTTGTTCATACTGAGGTCTTTAACTTGACGGGATGTTCATGTGAACTATTCACTGAACATGCAGCAACCTGGGTTAACTCCTGAGAGCTGAAGGGCAGGCTACAGAGCTGAGCGCACCCAACCGCAGCAAGGGATTCGAAAACACTCGGATCCCCCTTCACAGCATGCAAACGCAGCACTGCCGCCATCACGCACGGGTTAAGTAGACTAAACGAAATCAGCCAATACCCACAGTACTCTAGCGCCCAGTGGCATGCATATATTCGTGTACAGCCAAAAAAAAAAGAAGAAGAAGAAGAAGAAGAAGAAGAAGAAGAAGAAGAAGAAGAAGAAGAAGAAGAAGAAGAAGAAGAAGAAGAAGAAGAAGAAGAAGAAGA
The DNA here is from genome assembly GCA_964020975.1 of Hermodice carunculata. Classification (NCBI taxonomy): domain Eukaryota; kingdom Metazoa; phylum Annelida; class Polychaeta; order Eunicida; family Amphinomidae; genus Hermodice; species Hermodice carunculata. The sequence continues at coordinate 57,101,638 of OZ026618.1, read as the reverse complement.
AGAAGAAGAAGAAGAAGAAGAAGAAGAAGAAGAAGAAGAAGAAGAAGAAGAAGAAGAAGAAGAAGAAGAAGAAGAAGAAGAAGAAGAAGAAGAAGAATGATAGTGTTTTCGGAAGGAGAACATTGCGGCTAGCTGCATAGCAAAGTATGTACAGTGAAAGAAGCAAAAGGAGCAATTTTGGTATGTAACTGGGAAAGCGGTACCGTACACTTGGGACATGAGAAGAAGAAATACCAAGTATCCTCTCGTGGTGTACCACAGGAGCATTCAGGAGTGCCCTTTATTCTAATAGTAAACAGATGCAAATTTAAAGGACTAGCGTCTAAGCGCAGGCGCGTATGTCGGACAGCTAAAACTCTATTTCCAATGTTATGCAATTCAGGAAACTTAGTAAGACGTATTATTTGTTTGGCAATCTTCGATTTAAAAATCTGGATAGATGCCGAGTTTCGAATATCCGGAGGCAGCTGAGTCCAACGTCGAATAGCTGATGGAAAATAAGATTTATCAAACAGTTCTGTCCGGGCCGTAAAATGGAGAAGATCGAATTGTTGTCGAGTGTCGTACGTTCGAATATCAGTCGTATTTATAATGATACAGCATAGAGATTCGGGCACAAGCCTGTCCACCAATTTATACATAAAAGTTAGTTTTGCTGCTTCCCTGCGTTCAGCCAGAGTCAGCCAGCCAATTTCTTCATAGAGCTCAGCTTTGCTTGTCCCATGCATTGCACCGGTTATAACACGGGCGGCATTCGATTGAACATTTTCGAGCTTTTCCTGGTCAGATGCTGTAAAGCCACTCCACACCGGACTACCATATTCAAGTATAGGCCTGACAAAAGAAATAAAGATAGTTTCCAAAGTGTTTCTGTCTAAGATGAATTTTAAACTCTTCATAATATAAATGATTTTAGTAGCTTTGACTGTGATCTCCGTAACGTGATCAGACCAACTTAGGTTGGAGCGCATTGTGATTCCAAGGTGCTTATGTTGATATACATCATCCAAAATTTGACCATGGAAACTGATAGGAGGGTGATTTGGTGGGTTCGTTTTCCGAGATATAAGCATGGAGTTAGTTTTTGGAGCTTTAAAAGTTACTAGTCAGTCTTTGGACCACTGTTCAATATCACAGAGATCTGGTTTATGAGTACTGGCAGGAGCGATTCAGAGGCCCTTTACGACGTTATCAGAAACTAACAAATCTCGCCTGGGCCTCTAGATTTAAATTTTGACCTTTTGGTAAGCTGAAAAAAAAATTAAAAAGGATAGGACCAATAGAGAAACAAAAGACTAAAAGAAAAAAAAAAGAACAACCTACATTCAGAAGTTCATTCAATATTGGCCAGTCTACAATGTGACGCTGACAATGTCCGGTCGTACAGTCAATCCACAGCTTGCTGAATTTTCACGAAGGTACATTATATAAATGTTGACGTGGGTGGTGGGCGACAGACCAAATGTCAACCCCGAGGAAACCATTGTCGATCGAGACCGAAGGTCGAGGTTGACATTGTTTCCGAGGGGGTAACATATGGTCTGTCGCCCAACACCCACGTCGAATTTTTTTTCTTACACTGAAGTCACAGACAAAATCCAGACGGTTCCACATAGATCACTTCAGCTTAATTGTCCTGTTTCAATATCTCCTTCCACCCCCGTATAGTGAAAGTAAGCCTGACTTGGCTTATTCGGTGAGCTTTCTGCAAGTGTGTAAGACTATGCACTCCAAGTACTGCACGTGTCCTTGTATTGGGTGTTGCTAAACAGTCGCTCTGTCCGCCACTTGTGTTTCGACGTATCTTTCATTTTTTTGAGAGTTTTATATTTTATCTTGTTTTAATAATTTATGTATTATTATGTAATTTATATGTTTATCATGCTTCATGTTTTCAACAATCCATTGTATCATCCAGGGCCTGGCGGGAGATCAGAGCTGTGGCACTGAGCCAGTTACCCTGGTAAAATAAGAAAAGAAAAAAAAAAGGCGCACTTGGCCAATTTAGTGTGTCAAAATGTGACGTCATGTCAGCCCCAGTCTCACTGGGCCGAAATCAGAAACAATGTTGACTGTTACTAACAGACCTGGCGGAAACACATCGAATGTCAAACGGCTATTAGTCAATCGGATTCCTTCTGTCTTAATTGAAGTATAAGAAACTAAAATGCAGACTGCGGAGCCTATGTGAAAGGCGGGCCCCAGTCGCGGACCCTCGATATATTCTATACCGTCCCGAATTGTATAGCCTAGTTTAAACACAGCACTATATTGTTTTGAAGTATAATCTAAAGCGAGCGTCAGCGAGCTCTTACTGTAAACAGATCTAAATATAGGATATAACAGAACGGTAAATTATCCAATCAGAAGAGTAAAAAGTATCTATCCAACGAAATGGATTTTATTCGTCATCCCTGACTGCGCATGCGCACATGGACGCAACCATTAAGTTTTTTAGGCACCCCGGGTAAATTTCGCAGTTTTATTTACACCATAGTCTCAAACTTACCGGCTTTTATGGAAATCATGTCAATAATTTATAACTGGTCTTCAGAAAACGTTGTCGGCACAGTGTAATTTGATGATAACGATTCACCGACTTGCATCGTCAACACCTCGATGGAACGTGGACCTGGCAAACACGCTTCTGGGACTGGAAATGAGTTGTCTGCGGAATAGAAAAACTTAACAGATGTGAGAGTAACCTAAATAAACACCCCAAAGTATGTAGGATTTGTTGAGCATGTTGCGTCTCACCTCACTAATATCTGCACACTGTGCAGTCACCCGGTCACTTCTCAGGGCCTTCCCGATGGCAACTTCCAGTGACACTTACCCGCCCCCCCCCCCCCGGGGGGCCTCAACACGCCATGTTGCCAAAGCCTGCTCCGATTTGCGTGTTGTCGCCCAACAATCCAACAATCACTTTCCGTACGCACTACGTCTCTGCCACAGGACACGGCACTAGTTCAATGCGATATAAAAACCTTGGGACCAATACTTAAATTTGTGGAAGTGTCCAACAAAAAGAATCGCTATACGGCAGATAATTTCGTTCATTTGTTCAAGGTAGAACGGCTTCGCCCCTCTAGACTGGTTCAGTAAATGGATGCTAGGGGGACCTAACGACCAGGTGCTATGTACTGCCTGATCCACCGACGTTATTATCCATACTTTTTAATGCTGACGCTCGCATCTTAGGCTATACCTACAACATATTAATCATAATATTGTGCAATGTGTTAAAAAGGCTACTTTGATTGAATGCTTTGTTTGCCGTGATATAACATCCGATATATCACGATGACCCTCCCCCCCACTGAATAACCATCCATTATGAATCCTTGGATTTCTATTTCACCATCATTAATAAAGTAGGTAGAAATGTATGGTTGTTTAGTTCATTTAATAGAGCAATTACAGAAAATGTTCACAAAATATCTATCACGTTTTAGTAACTTTTGATTTCGAGTTCCAATGATAGTTACCATGGTCGATAAAAGATGGCGCGGTTATCCAAGTGCATGTGCACTGCCTTTCCGCACTTGCCGCCAATGCTGCAACAACTAAATGTAGATAAGTTACAAACCTTATCATGCCATTACTCCACAATTATTATCCCAGTGATCCTCATACACGTAATGAGAAGTCGATGGGAGTGCATTCATAGACACACTAGGTGAATAATCCTCCAGATGACCACAAACCAATATCAGTGAGTAGTAAGACTCAAGACTTTTCGGAATTTACCGTGGATACGCCTTTTGAAAGGTAATTCAAGAACTCTCGCAGTAGCTGTCACCGTGATCCTCCTTGTTAAGTTTATGCCATCAGGGCACCCACATACAATGTGATGAACGATTTTCTTGATATAATTTCTGAATAAATAAGGAAAAAACCATTCCGATCGGCAAATTTAACCATCCGCGCCGCCATTTTATTATCAATTTTAGCAAAGCCAGCATTTAATTGCAAAATGCGCATTTCAGAACTGGGAAAGGTTTGTCTACATAGCACACGCATACTGCACTACCAGTGTTGCCCATCCACGCCTTATCATGTGTTTAACTTTATTTTTGGCTTTTAGACATAGCCTATACATAGGGATCCCAACAGATCCGTCGATAGCGTTGGCCGTATCTGCCACAATGGTAAAAGCAGTTTTGAAAATGACTGGTTTTGTGCTAAAGATTTGCCTTTACCCACTAATTAATTTGACCGGTCTAAAGAACGTACCCTTTTCTTTTATTTTGTACCATTTTGGGGCCAGTAAATTAATTTTACCGTTGGTAGAGGTTACTTTTCCGCCACCGATCTTGCAACTTTGTTGGTGACTGCCGCCATCTTGCCCAAAATGACATCGGTTTTGAAAGTCACATGACTTCAAAAAAAATATTTTTTTGCCTCTCTTTCACCTTGATACACGTGGTGAGAATGTTTCTCCGTGGTTCTGTGAAAAAAAAATCTGAAAATAGCTGTTCTCCGAGGTAAATATACTTATTTTGCTATGACATGTTTAAAAAAGTGTTTAAAAAAGGTGTTTACCCTGTCAGGGCGCTTTAGGGCGGTATGCCATTGAAAAGTTCAGGTATTTTTGGGGTAGGAAATAAACACTTCAAGTCGGCCAATGTGCGCGCAAACACGCCCAAAGATAGATAACATGATGCACTGACACAGTGGTGCAGAAATCCTCTATTATCACCCACTTTGAAGTTTTATATGCTACTAGTGTAATAATATCCTGAAGTAAGCTATTTGAAGAAGACAATGAATGTAATAGAGTGGTTTAGGGGAGGTGCAACATCCCAACATGAAGTAACTGTACTTTGTCTTTGCATGTGTAGGCTATAGCCACGCCCCTTCCATTGTAAATTGACAATGGGTCCAAAAGACATTGGTATGTCTATAGCCATAATAAGAATTTCTATGTTTCTCTTTCTCTCATTCATTCTTTGTCTGGAACTTTTCTCTGACACTTTCTTCTCCGAACCACGAAACTTGGCATTATGACTCACCTATTGCCTGTATTGGTAAGCTTGTAAAATTGTGCATCTTGTTTGGAATAGTCATGATGTTCAAAATTGACCAAAATGAGGGGCAATTAAAACCTGAGAAGATTTATCTTTTAATTTATTATAGATAAACCAAAAATTTTACATGTACAGAGAGGTCTGTGACACCGGACAATCCAATAGACAAGAAAAAAAGTCATATTTTCAAAATTAATTTCTAATTTAGGCCCATTTGAAAATTTTGATTATCTTCAAACCATTTCAGGTTGTGAAGTCATTCCCATTTCAGTCCATATAGGTATGTGCCAATGGGAATGGACTGAACAGTAAACCAAAGTTGTACAAAAAAATAAGAGTTTTCAATATCTTTTAAACTATTAAAGATAGGGTTCTTCCAGTTTAAATTTACAGATTTATGACCGTGATGAATCAAATAAACAGCAATTAAAGTTGTACCATTTGAATTTGTGCCAAGTAGCAGCAGTTCAAAATTTACATATTTTAATATAAATTTCACAAACTGTTACAGATAAAGGTGTCGATCTAATTTCAATTTATAAGTTTGCAGCTAAGTTGCAGCATTTCAATTGCTCTGTTATGCTTGACAACTTAGTAAGTCCTACCAACTGGAAACCAAATGAGAGAAAAAATTGGCCTACATGTAACAAGTTACTTAGCCCCCCCCCCCCAATCATTCTTTTGTTCCCCCCAATCCAACCAACCAATCTCTAAAAGCCCCTATCGACTTCCTATTAACTTATTTCTGAGCAAAAAGAAAAATAAAGAAAAAAATACTTACCTGCCCAAAATTGTACAACATTTAACAAAGGGAACATACCGACCCACCAAAATTTTAACACTATATGCATGCCTACAGGTCTACCTAGCCCCCTCCCCCCCCCCCACAATTGGTTCCATTAGGGGATACACACTTAATTTTTTTTTGCCTTAGTATCTTTATATATCTGGTTCAATCGTTGCGAAGGCTGTGATTTTTAGTGGGGGGGGGGGGGCAAAACTTTGTGAAAATCTACAGTGTTTATCATTGCTCCAAACCATATGACAGAATTCCTTAAAATTCAGGGTTTCTCTCATGAGTTTGTGTTCACTTGCTTTATTGGTCATGCTTAAATGGTTTTAATTGCTTGAAGTGCTATAGTCAAATATACTTTATTTATATCAGTTACATAGTATAATAGTTTGCATTCTTCAGTAAAGACTTTTCATGCAAACCTATGCTTAAATCCTTGTTTGGTCCACTTTGCATGTGACACCTGCCAAAGTGCACCGAGGAAAGATGTTGACTGAGTCAGTGTTGAAAATGTTGAAGACCTGTATTGCTTCACATCTGATTTGGTTTAACATGTATTAAATGTTGAAATGTTTTGAGCCTTGACACAACATTTGAGTTCTCAATAAAGGTTACCTTCATTATTTAAGAATGATATAACCTTCACCTAATTCCCAAGGACACAGAGCTATTAGGAATGATTATAGTTCCTCTGTGAGTGTTAAATGTATTTAATCAATCAATCAGTGGTTATTTCAGCTAGAACTTTTATATAATGAACTGTGATACAACTAAGGATAAACTTGCCATAAATATGACCTTTACCTACTGTTCAAGGGCATATATCATCATGATAGGCTTCTCTTTCTATTTAGGGAGCCCAACAAGACAAGCTGATATCCTGAAGTAGTTACTGCAAATTCTTACAAATGAAACGACTTATACTACCTCCTTTTATACATAGATGGGTGACCTTCACATTGTTTGTATGGTCTGAGTGGTCACTTGGGTCTTTTTTTGGGGGGGGGGGGGAGGGGGGGCTCTATTTAAAGCATACATTTATTTCAGTTTTTTATTTCAGTAGATACCACAACTGAGCAGTTTTCCATGAATCAATGAAAATGTTGTGCAACACATAGAGAATTTCTACAAAATGAAACATTCATTACTTTGTCTACACAACATTCTGCTGGGCAAGAAAATTCTTATGTCATATTGTCTTGGACACATAAAATCTACTGGGGGCCCAAGTATTTTTTCTTTAAATTGGCATGCAAAATATAGGGACACTTCTCCCTGGACAAGTAGACCCCAAAGATAATTTTTCTTGCCCTGCTCTCATTATATTTGCACCAAATTTAATGCAACCGACTCATATTTCAGGTCTGAAGAACAAACTGCAAGTGTTTGTGAATGTGGTGATACAGCTGGGCATCAGTGGGCCTGTCCTGGTCCGTTTTGCACCTACAGTCCATCAAAATTCACCTCAATCTTTGTAGATAGTCTCCAGTCAGAAATAGAGCGTGAGAGCCAGCAATCGGAAGAATCTGTGGATTCGTGGGCGGTAGACTTCCGTTGTCCACCATCTCTGGTTGATGAAGTAAATTCATCAGAGGCTGAGGTACATTTGTATGTGATTAACAAGCGGGAATATATGTGGGATGGGTGGCCACTGGGGAAGGCATACTTTCAGTGTTCCTTATGTGACTGTATATTTCAGGGCTCTACATTAACAATGGCCCCAAGAAAGCAAAAAGCAGCCTTGGACAAGTGTGTTTCTGCATGGGCATTGGCCCTGATGAGGACAAGTAACATTTTGATCATATGAGTGGTTAAGAAATAATGAAATTTGACTTGTGTACATGTACCTATGGTTCATGAGTCTATTGTGGCATTTAAAGTGCCGTAACTTTAGAATTCATTTAAAATCAGTTTGACATGAATATAATAACATATATGGTAGACATCTTAATATAGTTTCATCACAGAAGTTTCAAAGTGTGAAATTCTTGTACAGGACATGGCAAGTAAGTCTGAGTTACTTGCCCTGCAGAACAAGCAGTCTAAATTTCTTAATGTTGACAACTGGACTATTAATGCAGGGACTGTTTGTAGCACTAGCCAATATTTGACTAACACAATTTCCAAATGACTAAAATATCTCAAATATTTCATGATGATTTGCGAAGGAGGAATGAGAAAAGAAAGGAGGACAAAAAATAGTTATTCCTTGACAGATCATGCCAAAGGAAACCCACGCATTTCACTTAAGGAATACTGAATTACTATGGATTAATACTTGTGCAGTATTACTGTCGGAGTACTTATTAACCCACTGTGATATCAAGTGTTGCTCTTACATATATTGTCAGACTACCGTGCTGCATGCATATACATGTGTGTGTATATATATGTATATAGAGAGAGATAAACAGAGATGTATATATGTAAATGTATATATAATTTATGTTACTTTGATTGTGTGTTTACGGTCATTAAAAATTGTCTTGTCCCATTGCGTCTGGCATGTGTGATATGTACAACACAACTTGGTAGACTTTGGAGCCTTCTGTTGTGACCACCTGTATAAAGCAACTCCCTGTCTGTTGTCATCATCTGAAGTTGCTCCCATCCTTTCTATTTCCTTGTTAAATGACTCTTAACAATGCAACCTCCAGTCTAGTTAGTAATGAGACCAAGGATGTCTTTCTCCATTGGGGGATGAGTGATTGTCATAAACGTGTCTTGAGGCAGGGATTCAAAAACTACCCACCTCAGGGATGGTGAGGTTATTGTGTGAGGTGCACAGAGAGGTAGAGGGTATAAAACATGCTACCCCTCATGATTTCTGTAACAGCCCTGAACCTTAACCCTTTCCACTCCAAAATGTTGTCTTCCCAGCTTTTGACATGTTATGATCTTTACATGTTGTCATGAAAGGTGATACATAAAACTATTATGATCCACAATGCTATGTTCATCCTCTAACATTACTGTTCTACTGGTATCCACTTTTCGTCCTGTGCTATGCCTATATTTCTTGACATGGCGATGCAAAAGAAGGATGACAGTAACTATATTATTCCATGGTTCAGGCATCTTGGTAACAACCATCTGTGGCATTTCTCTATTCATAGGATGTAAATTGATTATGTGTGAAGTAATTTCAATACAAGTTAACTCATGCATGAACAACTATAGGACTGAATGGATACCATGTTCAGGAAAAAAAATATTACAACAGTCTTAGTCATTCTGTAATATTAAAATATAAAGATTTAAAAAGTTTGTGCACATGAGAAAAAGTGTCACATTTATTTGTTTCTTGCAAGTCAACAAATATGATGGCTCTTATTAATCATCAAATACATTTAGAATATTTGGGTTATACCATACAAATTTGTATGTGCATACTTCATGTCAGAAAGAAGCCTTGTGGTAGACTGTTTGGGTCTGTTTACATTCAAAACTGTAAGTATGGTTGAGACACTATGGAGTGTGACCAACGTGCACCTTGAGACTTAAATGAATTGTCCTTCTTTGTGTAAATTGCAATTTAGGAGCTTTTACATAATGTAATTGAGCATAACTTTCATCCCTGGGAGATAAAGGGTTAAAAGTATAAATCCTTTTGATCATTTGTAGACATCATCCACCAGGGAACTTCAGGACCTAAAACAAGAAAATGAAATGTTAAAAGAGGTCAATGAATTATTGCAATTAAAATTACAAATTCAGTCAAAGAATTTCAAGCTAGAAAGACAGAGACTGTTACAGCAGCTAAAGAATAAAGACAAAGCAGTACAGAAATGGAAAACAAAGAAATAGTTGAGCTTTTCAAGTCCAAAGGTAAACAACAATTGTTTTCACATGTAAAGGATAAACTCAAAACTTTACACATCCCCATGCCATCTGACCGTAACATACGCCGTAAATAGATGGGATCATAAAAGAACATTGCCATCTGCTGAAAGGTAAAGGAAGGCCACATTTTGAGGAGAAATACAATGCCTTTTTAAGGAACAGAGTAGTTTCCCCTGCATCTAGTGCCACCAGCACCAGTACCACACCACCAATATCAAAGCAGCAATGCACTCACAGTGTGTTTATGGAGGAATGTGCCAAATATTCTTATGACAAATTAGAGCAAGAATATATGCAAATTACTTGTGAGAATAGACATTTGAAAGAAAGACTAAAAACAAGTGTACGTGATAGTAAGACGATGAGAAAATGGAAACAACAATTTGCAGCCAAACTGAAAGGGAAACAACAAGAATACAAAAATACCTACTCAAGGGCACGTTATCACGAAAGTAGAAATAAGTTACTGGAGAAGAAGTTGAAAGATTTAAATTCATCTTACAGTAAAACAGTGAAGCAGCTGGAAGAAGAGAATTGTACCCTTATGAAAGAGACTATTCAACTGAAAGAAGAAGTGAATGAACTTACGATTACCAACCATTGGCTTGAACATCTACTTGATGACAATGCAGTTTTAACCAGTTTTGAAGATGGGAAGTACACAAGTGACTTCAGAAAGTGTATATATGAGCTACTTCAGAACCAAGTTTCGAGCAGACAGATGAGTCAAGTTATCCAAACAGTGTTGAAATTAGCTAAGAAACAGGTTAGCCACATTCCATGTCCTTCAACTGTTGACAATATGAATGTGGAGAGACTACTGATAAGTCAAAAACAAATTGCTGAGGACTTCACCACTAAAGAAAACACTACACTCCTGAGTGACGAGACAACAAAATTTAGCAAAAGACTAGAGGGGTTTCATTTATGTGATACAGATGGGCAGACGTGGGTGTTAGGCCTGAGAGAAATTGAAACAAAGGCAGCCAGTGATGTTTTGAATACCCTTCAGGAAATAGTGCAGGATGTTGAGGCAAGAGCACAATCAACAAACTCTGATGTGTCCAAGAGAATTTTGGTAAATATTACAGCACGGATGTCTGACCGAGCTGCAACCGAGATGAAGTTCACAGACTTGCTAGGGAAAACCAGAAAGGAAATTCTGCCACAAATTAAGGAAGGATTCAACAATATGAGTGTAGAAGATCAAGAAGCAGCTACTCAAATTTTGACCTTTACTTGTGGATTGCATGGGCTTGTTCATTTAGCTGAATGTGCTGCTTCTTCCCTTCTGGAGGTTGAAAAAGGTCTGCTGAATGAGGATGCAGCACCCAGTGAGCACACAATGTTGAAACCTGGTGAGCCTGGTACCGTTCGACTTGTCAGAACTGCCTGCAAAGCATTTGCAAGAGGAGCAGACTTGAAAAATGGATGCCATTTAATGTTTGCTTTATTTGTCAAGCCATTTCTCCAAACCCATGGGTTCTCTTCAGTGCCACTTCTTCCTTTTCGAGGTAATCGCTTTAACATCTTGTTTCACAATGCAGGTTATATATTTTTTTTGTCATCGCACATGATAAAGTATTTGGAAGGTAACTGCACAAATCGCCTCCTGAAGGCTGTACTACATGACCCCAATATATTGCAGGATGCAAAGCCCTGGGACTGATCAACAAATTCATAACAACACCTTTGTGGAAAGTTATTGAAGAAAGAAGCACACATATCCTAGATATGGGTCAACTTTATGGGCAGCTAATTGACTGTGTATTAAAATCTGCAGAGCAACCACATGTATTCATGCAGGGGAAATTGCTACCATTTGGGAAAGACACTGACATCAACAAAGACATTATTTTAGAAACGCTGACAACACCGTGGGAACATGATGACATGGTGGAGACGATCCTCAGTGTCACTTTGGCTGCTATGGGTAAATTGTGCTTAAAGTTGTATGGGGACCATCTACCAACTGGCAAATTTGGTAATCCTTCAGAACAAATGTACAACAGATCTGCGAGTGCACCAAAACACAACAAGTTTGCTGAAAGCGTGTTTGCTAGAGTCGACAACTTGCTTGTCATAAAGCCCAATATAAGCATACTTGCCATGGAGGCCTACATTATGTTCTCTAACAATCACAGTCTGAAATGGCTGGAAGGAAAGGATGCAGAAACAGAGCATAAAATCATTACAGAAGCTGTCAAAGAGAGAAAACAGGTCCACTCCCTGTTCATCAAAAGACAAGAAAGCATCCAACAGGCACGGCATGACAGAGTAAAGGCTTCCATGAAGAAACAGGAGGAAGCACAGCAGAGAAAAATACAACAGCTGCAAAAATATACAGATGCAATAATTACAAATGGGTTATGGCAGACCACCACAGAAGTTGACAATATGCTCGGAAGCTACAGATCACCAACTGCAAAGATGACTGCTCTCAAAGCTCAACTCAATTTCCGCAAGCATGTCTTTCAGCAGCCAGTACCAACTGAAAAGCCGAACGTTTATTTATTTTCCAAACAACTGGACAATCAAGGACGGAAGCAGTTAACATGGGAAGAGCTATCAGAGAATGTCAAGACCCTCATTAAGGCTGCAGCAAGTACATCTCCACAGGGACCTGCAAGTATTCTAGTTGGTAAACATGTCAGACACAGGTTCATCAATCCTGATGAAGGCAGTGGTACTCCAGGTGAAACATGGTACCTTGGCAGAGTTGTCTCACAGGTAGCACACATTGAAGACTGATACATTATCAGTTGAGGACTGATACATTTACAGTTGGAAGATCTAACACAAATGACAAGTGAACAGAACAAACTAACAGGAATGACATTATCACACATCACTTTCACTTAACTTATTTGCGTGCAATTTATGGTACTTGATTCACATGCATGGTGAACACATATATAACTCTTATTGTTTGTTCAGTGCTCCAATCTGTTTGGAGTCCTACTAGTCTCATGTCTGTACACATAATGTCCTGTGATAGTACTCGGTGAATATTACGTTATTGTCTCATTTTCAGGTTTAACAATATAAAACTGCATGTCCCATAATATACATGTATTATGTACATGATTACACGTGATGCTTTCCAATTTTATTTTATGAATGACAACACTGCATGTTCCATTTAATGTTTTATGCATGCAATCAAATATATAAAGTTTTAAACTTAACTTTTTTAATACATTTATTATGTCATGTCATTCATAATACTTACAATCATAACAGGTTCCAAGGAAGAAAATCATCCCCAGAAGTCATATTTGTGTCTATGCTTACAAATAGCACATTTCTGTGTATACATTATTTATTTTTATTTCAGGTTGAGCAGCCAAAATAACTTTCATTTTTTGTATAAGCATAAGAAATATCTATCATACTAATCTTAATATGTTTGCATGTGTCCTCCATTTCACGTGGCACAAAAGAGTGCATGCAGCATCTGTTTGTATCATGTTTTCAGGACTATTTAATGTATAATAATTTTCAACTGAACATTTATTATACTTACCTCTATCATTTATGTCCTTTTGTGTAGAATGACTATACAGACAAACCAGGATCACCAATACTGCATGAAAACCTTATACTGGGTAACACATCATTATGTTTCCATCTTTTCAGTTTGAACTATTCCATCATTGTTCAAGATTATATCAATAGTTCAATGTTTAACTTGTTACTAATGAATGTTGCTCAGACTTTTAAGGAATTTATAAACCAACACTTGAACAGCATTCTTGTTATGACCAGTTTATTGTATAATGGGGTATATTGTTTGACATGATTTATCAAGCCTTTCATGGTCCAGCCAATATCTCCATTTTACAGCTTTTACCATTTTTAAAACGCAATTTCTAGTTCATGGAATATCTTTTCTTATCATCCCACATGATACATTTTCCAGAGATCACTGCACAAATTGCCTCCTGAAGGCTGTACTGCCAGTACTGACATTACAGATGTGCTCAATACCTTGCTGCATGAAGAGCACTGGGGTTGATTAACTCTGAGTGGCAAATCACTGCATAAGCAGTGCTGATGAAACTGAATCACTATAATGATTCTCTATGTTCCCAGAGAAAAATATGGTCCAATTCAACAGCTTTCCTTGGGGGCATTTCAGGCACGTTGTGCCGGAAATGGCCCAAGGAAAGCTGTTGACTCAGTCTCTAAATCAGCTCTATAAGAGTTAACAAGAAACCTGTCATAACAAGAAATTCATTTGTTTTCAGTTACATAAAACTTTTTATCAACCAGTGTTGTTAGCTGATTGAGTGACAGACATAATTTTTTTCTCAAGGGAAGGATAAAGTACTTTCTTTCAACTGAGTGAAATCCATTGAAAGAACTTGTCATCATGTATTTCATAATTATTCATTGTAAAGTATCAAGCCATAGCCTGCATGAAATTTTAATTACCTTCATTGATATTTCATTGGACAATGGATACATAAAAAATTTGATGCAATGTACTGTTCAGAACACTTGCTTAACATTTTGTAAATTGGAACACAGTTTTCTGCATAGAGATCAAGATACTTGTACTATACATGGACCTGATGATGTAGACATTTCACTACATTTCACTGCGTCATAAGTTTTGCCTGATTAGCAGACTCCCCTACCATATTTGGTTGACTGTGCAAGTATACTTGGTCCTGGGTCTACTAAGCAGGCAATAATAATATGAATTTTATTTGATACATAGGTGCCTGGATATCCAGCCTGGTTCAATATCAAGTATACAGAGGATCCTGCCATATACACCTTTCAGCTACAAGAAGACCTTGACAAGGGTGACTTGCAGGTTCTTATAGACCACTAAAAAGGTATTAATTTGTGTGTAGCACCTGTCTTATGTGTACATACATGTATATTTTATCATATATTTTATATTTTTTTGCAGAATTACGTACTTAAGGCAATTTTTCTTCACAGTTCCAGAATGGGCGGAAACTGAGGCCAGAGATGGATTTTGTGTACCCCCATTAATTGCATAATGCATGATGCAGTCCAGCTAAAAAGCATATAACTTGCTTTCTCCCATCATCCTTTTTCATTCTAGGTACAACATATCTGTACTATTGTATTTTTTAAAAAAAGTGTTGTGATCCCTACTATACATGTGGCTTGTGTGTATGCGTTTTGTTTCGTAAATGCGCCGCGCAGGCCTATATTTATTTCTCACTTCAGATTTGTGCAGTGCAGTCCCACAAAGGTGTATGGAATTGTATTGGGGCAAACCTAATGTGTGTTTTACCAATTTCATATTGTTCACCAAGCAAGAATAAGATAACTACGAAAAAGAACATCAAAATGTCATTAAAATCAATACACTCAAAATAGCTGTCACCAGATATACCATACTCACCTGGAAAAGATGCTCTTGGTCCAACCTTCTATGGAGGTACCGTTTCGCGCTGCATGAAATTATGAAAAGGGAAATTGCGGTAATTTTACCAAAGATTCCTGCATATTTGTTTTTGCTAATTCCGATGATGGCACAAACCGTTTACATAAACATATTGAAACAGAGTTTAATTTAGATTTGATTGGAAACGTGGCCAGAATAGTATAGTCAGATTTTACTTACATGCTTGAAAAGCAAAATCCATGAACATTTTAGGCCTTAAAACAAGAGCATTTAAAACTTACAGTGCAACAGCAGGTTATCTGCAGGAAACTTTGTACACATAATCTATGGAAGGAAACAATTTCCGTGACAATTTAAAAAAAAAACTTGGTAAGGTCAAGCCATGTCCTAATGCGTCTGGATGTGAGGTATCATCTGTGTGAATATCATATTAATGACTCCTACGTATATTATCGTGTGCTGTAATTATGGGTAACAACTTTACAAAACGCAAGTCCATGATATTTTGTGCCGTCAACATGAGCTAAGTGCTTGCCTTTCAGTAAAAGACCATAGGGACATGATCTGGACTCAAAGATGAATGTATATACGTTGATACTATAATCATACTATCAGCTTTATCAATGTTCTAAGTTAGTTGCTTTTCACACAGTCTACTGTTAAATTAAGAGAGGTCAGATTGGAGATTGCTTTATTAATATCAACATTCCTATGAGTAAAATGTGGAGTCGCATCATCAGTTTATGTAGACAAGTATTGCCATTAAAAAGGGATAGTGACACACCAGCCGTGACTGGGCAGTTTTTGAATATAGAGATGGCTAGAAAAATTATATTTTTTCCTTATCTCTTAGGTCACCCGGTCTATAATTCCAATATATTGTTATGGAATTGTTTTCCAAAAGAAAAATCCATCAAAAAACTGCAATTCTGATGGGGAAACATAAACTTGATACAAAATACCTGCCCGCAATTTTTGATGCTAAAAAAGTGAAAATCTATCAGAAATGAACAACATATAAGTTACGACGTTAGCTTGTTGAATTAGACTTTCAAAGTAGCAAGGAGAAGAGGTTAGTTATTTGGATAATAATTTAGTTGTTTTATAGTTTTTAACAGTCTATTATCAGTGTTTAAGTATGAATCCTTCTTATATAATCAAGAAAGTGTTCATCAGGTGTGAACGATATTGTATCAAAGCTTCCACGATTCTCGCCTGTGGGACTGAGGTTAACGCTCAAAGTCAAAGAGTGCGGATAGACCTTGTCGTAGTCACCTGGTTTAAATGTATTGTCAGAAGTTTTGGCACAATATTCGCTCAAGTCCTGTTCACATAATATTGATGGAACATAATTTTAGTCAGGCATACACATTATTTATACATATACCGCACTGTTTGCGATTAACGATTAGTTTTTTACACTGTAAATCAGGCTGCTATGTTTTGTACTACGAAAAGATCAGACTCGAAGGGTCCTCTGCAGGGTGGGCGTGATGATTTTTTTCCACGTTTTAAATTTATCACAGGGATTCCAAATTGCGAGGTTGAACACATGTTTCGTCCCAGGAGTAAGTTAGATTTATTTCTCGTGAAGTTTTGAAAAGAGGCTTATTTGGCCTGTCTACAGGCAGATATTTAAAGAAATATTATAGTGTTCATCGTAGTGGACACTATATAATACTAGTTTATGTATACAATAACCACAAGATGTCAGGTTGCATGTCATCATTTGTATGTCTGGGACATGGTGAGAGTTCCAATATATTTGGGCACAAGCACCTATCATGGCTGCATGGTCAACCTAGTGTCCCT